>CM054145.1:1401923-1424423 GCA_028751875.1 Rapana venosa
TGTGCAGCCGGTTTTGTTCTCTCAGCCCACACTGGGATTTGAACCCCTGCACCACCAGTGTCACAGGGAGGCCTGTAAGAACTACTGTCTTGTTCACACACACACAGATTTACAACATACATTTTGTTCACTCCCTCAAAAGTCCTTCAGATGAGTCTATAAAGTAGATATTCTGTGCACGAATGCACGCAGAACATCTTGCAAACATGTTAAAACCTGTTCCACTTTTCGGAAGAGTAGGCCATTGTGTGTCTGTGGGAACGGATAACAAAACTGACAAAACTGCATACACACGGGGACTGGAGGAAAAAAAAGCACATGAGTGCTTATTCCATTATCCTCGAAATAATAAATAAAATAAACAGATAACATAATGAAGCAACACTGTCACTCAGCGTGTCATCCACTGCCTGCAGAGGGCTCAGGCTGTGCCAGGCTCTAGCTAACCCCGGCACACTGCCCCAAACCACTCACTGCAGCAGCGCCCCAAACCACTCACTGCAGCAGCGCCCCAAACCACTCACTGCAGCAGCGCCCCAAACCACTCACTGCAGCAGCGCCCCAAACCACTCACTGCAGCAGCGCCCCAAACCACTCACTGCAGCAGCGCCCCAAACCACTCACTGCAGCAGCGCCCCAAACCACTCACTGCAGCAGCACCCCAAACCACTCACTGCAGCAGCGCCCCACTCACTCGCTGCAGCAGCGCCCCAAACCACTCACTGCAGCAGCGCCCCAAACCACTCACTGCAGCAGCGCCCCAAACCACTCACTGCAGCGCCCCAAACCACTCACTACAGCGCCCCAAACCACTCACTGCAGCTCACAAACCACTCACTGCAGCTCACAAACCACTCACTGCAGCTCACAAACCACTCACTGCAGCTCACAAACCACTCACCGCAGCTCCCCAACCCACTCCTCCAGGAGTTCAGGCAGAGAAGTCAGGTCAGGTCACACCTGAAGGTAACAACAACAACAACAACAGACAGTGCAGTCGGTCATCTCACCTGGCCTGCAGCAGGGAGTGCAGGTGCTGGAAGTGCAGGTGAACCTCCTCAGTCAGGCTGCCGGTGTCCACCTGGGCCTGAGGCATGGCCTTGCTGATCACCTGCCATCACACATCCCCCGTCAGCAACACCCTACCATCCGCACACATCCCTCTATACTGTAGACTGTAAACTGTACTGTACTGTACTGTACTACACTGCCCTGTGCCACACTGTAAACCATTCTCAGTGTCAGCACGTTTCTCTACCTAAAATTCAGCCCAGCAGAGAGAGAGAGAGAGAGAGAGAGAGAGAGAGAGAGAGGGGGGGGGGGGGGGGGGGAGGGAGAGGGGGGGGGGGAGAGGGGGGGGGGGGAGAGAGAGAGGAGAGAGAGATGAGAGAGAGGAGAGAGAGGGAGAGGGAGGGAGGAGGAGAGGGAGGAGGGAGGGGGGAGGGAGGGAGAGAGGGAGAGGGGGAGAGAGAGAGAGAGAGAGAGAGGGGAGGAGAGAGAGAGAGAGAGGAGAGAGAGAGAGAGAGAGAGAGGAAGGGAGAGAGCAAGCATGGAGCCACAAGAGCAACATCCCCCTTTCTTTTCTTTTATGTTTCCTGTCTGCATGTGTGTTTGTTTCCCTGTGAGAGACGCTTTCTCTCTACACAATTTTGACAGGGACAACTCTATTGTTGCTGTGGGTTCTTTAACCTGTGGTATGTTGCACTTTGGACTTCAGTTTTTCAATACTCTGAAAGGTCAGCACCTGGATTTACACCTCCCCCCTGTGCCAACCTAGTGGATAGGGGAAAAGCCCATCTTCAGATAAGAACTTAACTCCCAATCCAATCCTGTTGTTTACAGCCCTGCTGACCACAGAGACCATATCAGGGCTGTCACCTTGTCAATCTTTAAATCTCAGATTAAAAATGTGCAGCTGTATACAGATTAAAACAGGGTATAAAACCAACTCTACTGTCGAGCCTTGAATCAACGCCCTGGCCAACCATAAGGGTCAACCCAGGACGGGCACCACATTGTGGGAAAAACCACATCAACCACACATAAAACGAGATAAAACCAAAACCAGATTCCTTAAAACAACCTTGTTCTTAGTGACCAACTGTAACACTTTCACTCAAACAGAAAAAGCCTGATTCTCTCAGGAAGTTAAAAATGGTGTCTGGTGGAACATCCTGAAAAAGGATCTGAACTCCCAAGCTCTCGCTTTCTGAACAGCTGCTTACAGCAAGATCGCCACTCCCCCCTGAGTCCAGACAAAAGCATGCTGGGCATGCACCACACCACACCCCACTGACCTCCTGCGCCTTGTCCAGTCTCCAGATGGTCTCCTGGACAGCCAGCATGGCCGGCTCCATTTCTGACAGCGCCTCCTTGTTCTGCACACACACACACACACACACATACACACATGTATATTGTCACATGCATTCACCTCCCCCACACAGACACACACACATATGCACACAGACACACACACACACAAATATGCACACACACATGAACAACCCCCCCCCAACACACACACACACCAACACACACAGACCCCAACCCCACCCCCTACATGCACATACACACACACAGACCCGGGACAGGATAGCCTAGTGGTTAGAACACTGCGCTCGCAATATGAAGACCCAGGCTCAATTCCCGTTCAAGGGGATATTTTCCCCTGGAGTTATCATCAGTGCAGACTCCACTCTCCCCATAAGTCCTTTGGATGAGACTATAAACCAAGGTCCCATATGCAAACGCATGCAGAACATCTTGCGCACATGTTAAATCCTGTTCCGCTCTTCGTAAGAGTAGACCAATGTGTGCCGGTGGGAACAGATGACAGAATTTACAAAACCGCATACACATGGGGACTGGATGTAAAAAAGCACATAAGTGCTTATTCCATTATCCTTGAAATAAAAAAAAATTAAAATAAAATTTTTTTAAACCCACATACACATACACAGACACCCTCCCCCACCCAATCCCACACCAAATCCCACACACATAAACAGACCCCCCCACACACACACCCACACTCCACCCACACACAGAGACCCACACACACACACTCACACATCACAACCCACAAGACACACACACACACACACAGAGACCCACCCACACCACACCCACACACACAACAGAGAAACACCACACACACACACACACACACACAGGACACACACTCACAGAGACACACACACACCCACACACACACAAGAACACACACACACACACACACAGACCCACACACACACCTCACAGAGTCACACACACACCAACACACACACACTCACAGAGCACACACACACACACACCCACACACACACACAGAGACACACACAGACACACACAGACACACACACACACAGACACACACACACCACACACACACACACACACACACAGACACACCACACACACAACACACAGAGACACACCCACACACACACACTCACAGACCACACACAACACACTCACACACACACACACACTCACACAGACACACCACACACTCAGAGTCACACACACACACACACACCACAAGACACACCACACACAGCACACACACACACCAGACACCACACACACACACACACACACAACACCCACACACACACACACACACACACACACACACACACACCCACACACCACACCCACCCACACACTCCCACCCACACTCACACAGACACACACACACACACACAGACACACACACACACCCACACACCAACCCACCCACACACTCCCACCCACACTCACACAGACACACACACACACACACACCACCCACACACACACACTCACACACAGAGACACACACACACACACACACACACCCACACACACACACACACACCAACCCCCCCAACACACACACACACACCCCCACACACCAACACACACCAACCCACACACTCCCAGAGGCCCACCTTATCCTCCAGCGTCTGGACGTCATGGCCCCTGTGGTCCCCGACGATGACGCAGCGGGAGCAGATGGGCAGTCTGTCCTGCGTGCAGTAGTACTCGATCTGACACTGCTCGTGCGCTGCGCACTGCCGCGACCGCCTTCGCTTCTGGGCCTGCAGTCTGCACCCACACAATACCACCAGCAGCACTGTCAACACCACCACTGCTGCTGCTTTCTGCATCAGGCTGCACTATTCTGATATTTAATAATAATAATAATAATGTATGGAATTTATATAGCGCCGAATCTTGTAAAGCAACAAATCAAAGCGCTCAGATTTTGTTGAATTTGTGAATGTGAGCCTCCTCCATTCAATGAGTCGCATTGTACTGCGGTCAAATTTTAGTTGTTAACATGCTATTAAATCTGCCAACAAAAAGGCTGGTCAATACAGAAGAAAAACATATTGAAAATCAGACAATTTTACAAACAGTTATTACAAACTGAGAAGATAGACTGCAGGAAGTGACAAAATGAGAAACGGACAAGTTTTGCATCAAAATGGGTGGTCGGAATGAGGGCTTGGGTGTTTTGAAACGCGTTTTTAAAGAAAAGGGAAACAAAATTACACCTTGATACTTTGTACAAGGAACAAGAATGGCTATAATTTTATAATCAACCTGACCCCCACCTGCCTAAAATGACTCCTAGTGGAAGGTGCAGTGCGACTCATTTCGAAAGAAATCACATATATCTTTTTATGTTATGTCATACACTACTGCAACACTTTTCAATATCATGTGTGCAATCAACAGTCAGTCAAACTACAGTATCACCTTTTTTCAAAGTCACAGTAAATAAATGTCTTTCGTTCCTTGGCTAGAGCTCCAATATTCACCAATGGTAGTCACAGTTGTTTGCGTGAGATGTAGGACCAAATTCTCCACACCAGCAGTTGTGAGGTTTAACAAACAGGTTTTTCAGGAGAAAACCTCAAATTTGAATGGTTTGCTTTATTGCATGTGAACAGATGCTACTGTCATTCTGAATCAGGAGACTGTTCTTATCAGCTGGCTTCTGTTTTTGTCAGCTGGCTTCCTTCAAAGGAAGATCTCCTCAACCAGGTTCAGATGCCAGTCAGCTTGCGGAACAAAATGTTGGTTCTTTCAAATTTTGATCTTGTGATCGATCATTCTGATGTGCCTTACATTGTGCTGCACTTTACAAATTGTCATCATCAGATTTTGTGGTAAAAGCAAGGGTTGGCTGAACCGTATATAAACAGAAAATACTTTGTTAGTCAAAAAGCATGACACACATATATGACAATGGTGACTGACAATGACACATGCAGATGACAATGACAGTGACACAGTGAGTGTTGTCACTGTACCTGTCTTCCAGCAGTCCAGTCTCTGACAGTGACAGTGGCCTGTGTTTCCTCAATCCCACTGACGTAGAATGGATCTGCACACACACACACACACACACACACACACACACACACACACACACACACACACAGACACAGACACACACACACACACACACACACACACAGACACACACACACACACACACACACACACACACACAAACACAGACACACACATCTCAGTACCCTCACATGCCTCTGAACACAGCTTACAGCAATACTCCTACATAAGTAACTGGTTTTTCACACTTGAGGAAACCTATAATATAGAATTACACTAAAATACACACTCACACACACCTTTGAATTCCATGGATCAATTCTACACCTACATTTTGTTCCCAAACAGCTGACGATTTGCTTTCAGTCAGATCAGTTCTAAAGCTGTGTCATAACTGGAGAACACGTATTGAAACAAGGCTGCAGCACAGGTCAGCCCAAACCAAAGTAAAGGGATGGATGTCCACCCACAACGATGACCCTGACCACTTCCAACATTCCTCATCTCATTCCTTCCACCTTGTGTGGGTCAATTAAGGAGAGATACAGACAGACTGAACTGGTCAAGAAACCCAACGCCACTTTTCCTATCAAATATAGATCTACAGCATCGCTCAGACAGATGCATCAGAAAACAAAGACCAAAAAATGAAGCCTGTGTATCGATTAACAAAGCGCATAGCATAGTGTCTGCCCAAAAAACATCACATCCCACTTATTATACCACAAGCACAATGCCAAACTTACCACACAATAAGCGTAATGCAAATATCTTTTCTCTTGATAAAATCTATCAGTGACAAAACATCTATTAAGAACACTGCCTTATTATCATACAAAATAAAAAATAGGGATCTGACTTCTCCCAGAACTCCTTGAGGAGTCAGTGGTCGGGGCACTGCACTGCACTGCATTTTTCTGGCAGTGTGTCGTGAACAAGTTGAAACTAACAGAGCCCACCCCTCTCCAGATCAGAGGATGCATGCTGGGTATGTTAATGTCATCCACATTTCCAGCCTTAAATGACATACTTTTATATGAGACATGGATGGGTTTTTCACTGTGTGGATGTAACATGCACTTTCGCTCTTAGAACCTCCTTTAGCTGAAGAGTGGGTATGGCAGTAAAGCCTTTAAAACCTGCATGAACAGAAAGCTCACCGGAGACTGGAACCCGTACCCTCAGTAACTGTCAGCTCACGAGTTCCGCACTCTTGGGTCCAGACTTGTCAGCTCCCTAATTATTAACAGTGTGCACTGTCAGTGATAGCCTAACACACCAACAGTCAACAAGCCAGCAACAGCAACACACAGTCAGTCAGTCAACAAGCCAGCAGCAACACAGAGTCAGTCAGTCAACAAGCCAGCAGCACCAGTCAGTCAGTCAACAAGCCAGCAGCAACACAGAGCCAGTCAACAAGCCAGCAACACAATATCAGTCAATAAGCCAGCAGCAACACAGAGTCAGTCAGTCAACAAGCCAGCAACACAGAGTCAGTCAGTCAACAAGCCAGCAGTAACACAGTCAGTCAGTCAACAAGCCAGCAGCAACACAGTCAGTCAGTCAACAAGCCAGCAACACAATATCAGTCAATAAGCCAGCAGCAACACAGAGTCAGTCAGTCAACAAGCCAGCAGCAACACAGAGTCAGTCAGTCAACAAGCCAGCAGCAACACAGTCAGTCAGTCAACAAGCCAGCAACACGGAGTCAATCAGTCAACAAGCCAGCAACACAGAGTCAGTCAGTCAACAAGCCAGCAACACAGAGTCAATCAGTCAACAAGCCAGCAACACAGTCAATCAGTCAACAAGCCAGCAACACACAGTCAGTCAGTCAACAAGCCAGCATCAACACAGAGTCAATCAGTCAACAAGCCAGCAACACACAGTCAGTCAGTCAACAAGCCAGCATCAACACACAGTCAAGTCAGTCAACAAGCCAGCAGCAACACAGTCAGTCAACAAGCCAGCAGCAACACAGTCAGTCAGTCAACAAGCCAGCAGTAACTCAGTCAGTCAGTCACCAAGCCAGCAACACAGTCAAGTCAGTCACCAAGCCAGCATCAACACACAGTCAGTCAGTCAACAAGCCAGCAACACAGTCAAGTCAGTCAACAAGCCAGCAACACAGAGTCAGTCAGTCAACAAGCCAGCAACACAGTCAGTCAGTCAACAAGCCAGCAACAACACAGTCAGTCAGTCAACAAGCCAGCAACAACACAGAGTCAGTCAGTCAACAAGCTAGCAGTCTCAGTCAGTCAACAAGCCAACAACACAGTCAGTCAGTCAACAAGCCAGCAACAACACAGAGTCAGTCAGTCAACAAGCTAGCAGTCTCAGTCAGTCAACAAGCCAGCAACACATAGTCAGTCAGTCAACAAGCCAGCAACAACACAGAGTCAGTCAGTCAACAAGCCAGCAACAACACAGAGTCAGTCAGTCAACAAGCTAGCAGTCTCAGTCAGTCAACAAGCCAGCAACACATAGTCAGTCAACAAGCCAGCAACACAGAGTCAGTCAGTCAACAAGCCAGCAACACAGAGTCAGTCAGTCAACAAGCCAGCAACACCACAGAATCAGTCAGTCAACAAGCCAGCAGCACCACAGTCAGTCAGTCAACAAGCCAGCAACACAGTCAAGTCAGTCAACAAGCCAGCAACACAGAGTCAGTCAGTCAACAAGCCAGCAACACAGAGTCAGTCAGTCAACAAGCCAGCAACACAGAGTCAGTCAGTCAACAAGCCAGCAACACAGTCAAGTCATTCAACAAGCCAGCAACACAGAGTCAGTCAGTCAACAAGCCAGCAACACAGAGTCAGTCAGTCAACAAGCCAGCAACACAGTCAAGTCAGTCAACAAGCCAGCAACAACACAGAGTCAGTCAGTCAACAAGCCAGCAGTAGCACAGTCAGTCAGTCAGTCAACAAGCCAGCAGCAACACACAGTCAGTGAGTCAACAAGCCAGGAACAGCAACAGTCAGTCAAGAAGCCAGCAGCAATACAGTCAGTCAACAAGCCAGCAGCAATACAGTCAGTCAGTCAACAAGCCAGCAGTAACACAGTCAACAAGCCAGCAACAGCAACACACAGTCAGTCAACAAGCCAGCAGCAATACAGTCAGTCAACAAGCCAGCAGCAACACAGTCAGTCAACAAGCCAGCAGCAACACAGTCAGTCAACAAGCCAGCAGCAACACAGTCAGTCAACAAGCCAGCAGCAACACAGTCAGTCAGTCAACAAGCCAGCAGCAACACAGTCAGTCAGTCAACAAGCCAGCAGTAACACAGTCAGTCAGTCAACAAGCCAGCAACAACAGTCAGTCAACAAGCCAGCAACACAGAGTCAGTCAGTCAACAAGCCAGCAGCAATACAGTCAGTCAACAAGCCAGCAACAACAGTCAGTCAGTCAGTCAACAAGCCAGCAACACAGTCAGTCAGTCAACAAGCCAGCAACAACACAGTCAGTCAGTCAACAAGCCAGCAGTAACACAGTCAGTCAGTCAACAAGCCAGCAACAACACAGTCAGTCAGTCAACAAGCCAGCAACAGCACAGTCAGTCAGTCAACAAGCCAGCAGTAACACAGTCAGTCAGTCAACAAGCCAGCAACAACACAGTCAGTCAGTCAACAAGCCAGCAACAACACAGTCAGTCAGTCAACAACACAGAGTCAGTCAACAAACCAGCAGCAACACAGAGTCAGTCAACAAGCCAGCAACAACACAGTCAGTCAACAAGCCAGCAGCAACACAGTCAGTCAACAAGCCAGCAACAACACAGAGTCAGTCAGTCAACAAGCCAGGAACAGCAGCAGCAAGAGGGCGTGAGGTACCTGGTCAAAGCAAGGTTTGCAGAGGATGCTCTCACACTTGAGGCACTGACAGCTGGCCGGCTTCTGGCACTCCATGCAGCAGGGGCCTGAGGACACACACACACACACACACACACACACACACACACACACACACACACACTGTTACCACTTGACACTGCAGCAGGGGCCTGAGGACACACACACACACACTGTTACCACTTGACACTGCAGCAGGGGCCTGAGGACACACACACACACACACACACTGTTACCACTTGACACTGCAGCAGGGGCCTGAGGACACACACACACACACACACACTGTTACCACTTGACACTGCAGCAGGGGCCTGAGGACACACACACACACACACACACTGTTACCACTTGACACTGCAGCAGGGGCCTGAGGACACACACACACACACACACACTGTTACCACTTGACACTGCAGCAGGGGCCTGAGGACACACACACACACACACACCACAAACCCCACTGTTACCTCCTGACACTGCAGCAACACCTGCACAGGACCAGGAAAGCCCTCATACACTGATGGGGAAGAAGGAGCCAACAGGACACCAGCCATGGTCTATTTCACAGGACACTAGCCATGGTCTATCCCACAGGACACTAGCCATGGTCTATCCCACATCAACAGCTAATGCACAGGACATGTACAGCCATGATTAGAGATATCAAGAGACAAAGTTCATTTCTTTTTGTTTTTGTTTTTTTCAGGCTCAAACATACAGCACAGTCAACTACTGAAGGCCACATCAGAGCTAAGAGCAGAAAGACAGTTGGAAAAAAAATTAATTACAAAAAAGCAGGGAAGAAAGAAAGCTGGAGAAGATGATCAAGTACAGGTACAATTCAGTCAGAGGATAGGTAAAATTCACTAGGATATAGAACTCATGTGTGGAATACACTACTCAGAGGATTTTTCTTATTATAAATAAATTTATAGCATGCGCATCAACATCCATCTGCCCCCCAAAAAAATCATCAGTGAGAAGTATCAACCACTCACAAACAAACGAAAGTCAGCCAAGAAGCAAAGCACACATGTTTGATTTAAAAAATTTTAATTGTAAAAGCACTCAACCTTCAACATGAGACAACAACAAAACAAAAAGGAAACCCAAACACACACACACATGCACGCATGCGTGCATGCACACGCGCACATGCGTGCATGCACACGCGCACACAAAGAGATGAATTCCAATTCCAGATACTTTATTATCTCAAAACAGAGAAACTGATACAAGTTATGAGTGGAGGATGACATATCTAAAGGATAAAAGAGTGAATCAGGTACACGATGTCATCAGAGAACTGACAGCACCGTACAAAACCAACACATTAGGCTCTATGTGCAAACAACAACACAATATATCTGACATACTCACGTTTCTGAAACATACTTGTGCAGGCACCACATACAAACCCCGATATAACAAAACTCTTGTTCACACGCAAGTGTGCATGCACACGCGCACACACACACACACACACACACCTGCCCTCCAACCATCCCGAAGACTTCAAAAACTCCCTAAGACACTGGCTTCTTTTTCAGGGTTCCCCCCCCATACACCTCCCAACCCTGCCCTACCCTTCCCTGCCCTGCCCTTCCCTGCCCTGTGCCCTGCCCTACCCTTCCCTGCCCTGCCCTACCCTGCCCTGTGCCCTGCCCTACCCTCACTGACCTGTTTTTCCAGTGCCTCCACTGGCTGTGGCTTTCTTCTCCTTCACTCTCTCCCTGCCCGAGATCTTGTCGCTCTGACTGAAACACCACACACATATACATACATACATACACATGTACATTATAGCACTTCCTTCATGACTGAAACACCACATACACATATACATGTACATTATAGCACTTCATGACTGAAACACCACATACACACATGTACATTATAGCACTTCCTTCATTGACTGACTGAAACACCACATACACACACATGTACATTATAGCACTTCCTTCATGACTGAAACACCACACACACACACACATGTACATTATAGCACTTCCTTCATTGACTGACTGAAACACCACATACACACACATACATGTACATTATAGCACTTCCTTCATGACTGAAACACCACATACACATGTACATTATAGCACTTCCTTCATTGACTGACTGAAACACCACACACACACATGTACATTATAGCACTTCCTTCATTGACTGACTGAAACACCACATACACATACACACACATGTACATTATAGCACTTCCTTCACTGACTGACTGAAACACCACATACACATGTACATTATAGCACTTCCTTCATTGACTGACTGAAACACGACATACACACACATGTACATTATAGCACTTCCTTCACTGACTGACTGAAACACCACATACACACACATGTACATTATAGCACTTCCTTCACTGACTGACTGAAACACCACATACACATGTACATTATAGCACTTCCTTCATTGACTGACTGAAACACGACATACACACACATGTACATTATAGCACTTCCTTCATGACTAAAACACCACATACACACATGTACATTATAGCACTTCCTTCATGACTGAAACACCACATACACACACACATGTACATTATAGCACTTCCTTCATTGGCTGACTGAAACACCACATACACATACACACACACACATGTACATTATAGCACTTCCTTCATGACTGAAACACCACACACACACATGTACATTATAGCACTTCATGACTGAAACACCACATACACATATACATGTACATTATAGCACTTCCTTCATTGGCTGACTGAAACACCACATACACACATGTACATTATAGCACTTCCTTCATTGGCTCTGACTGAAACACCACACACACATACACATACACACATGTACATTATAGCACTTAATGACTGAAACACCACATACACACACATGTACATTATAGCACTTCATTCATTGGCTGACTGAAACACCACATACACACACACATGTACATTATAGCACTTCCTTCATGACTGAAACACCACATACACACACATGTACATTATAGCACTTCCTTCATGACTCAAACACCACATATACACATGTACATTATAGCACTTCCTTCATTGGCTGACTGAAACACCACATATACACATGTACATTATAGCACTTCATTGGCTGACTGAAACACCACATACACACACATGTACATTATAGCACTTCCTTCATTGGCTGACTGAAACACCACATACACACACACATGTACATTGTAGCACTTCCTTCATGACTGAAACACCACATATACACATGTACATTATAGCACTTCCTTCATTGGCTGACTGAAACACCACATACACACATGTACATTATAGCACTTCCTTCAGTCCTGACAGCCCTCTACTTTAAACAAGCCTAAAATCCACACATCATGGATCGGTGGTCTAGAGGTAACATACCTGCCTAGAAAACGAAAAGTCTGGATTTGAAGCAAGTGTGTGGCAGTTTGATCCTTGTTTGAGCCTAAAACTTTTCCTCCATCCACTAGACCTACTCTGGGTGCTAGTCTTTCAGATGACATGATAAACTGAGGTCCCGTGTTACACATAATTACTTAGTGCACGTAAAAGAAGGAAGAGTGAGAAGAAGGAAGGTTGGCAGGATGGTTAAGATGCTTGCCTGCCAACAAGTAAGCCATGAGGTTCTGGGTTCGATTCCCAGCCTCACCCTTTCTTCCCAGTTTGACAAAAAAATTGAACTGAATGTTCACGCAGCAGAGAAATCTGCCGTGGCTTTAAAGTGGTGTACATTTCACATGACATATTTCTGGATGTGGCACAGTACTTGTTACTTCCACTCTTCCACAATCATCATGTCACACAACATGTATCTTTCATCATGCATGAAGAGGTTTATGTGGCACCAACAAACCTGCTAACCCCTCAACACAGCTGAGAAGCATATGTCTGATGGCTGCGAGGACAGATTATGTAATTCTGCAAGTCTAAAGCTTTACCCATAAAGGAAACTGTTCTTCCCATGATTTACCTTTTTATATCTCCCAGCTACGCTTTTCTTTCATGACACACAAAAGCATGGATATTTTCTTTTCTGGCAAGAAAATGAGTTTTGTTTGTTTGTTTTGTTTTGTTTTTAAATCAGGGATCATCTGTACACAAAAAAACAACCATTGCCCCCACCCAAACCACTGGCATAGTGTACAAATAAACACAGTCATGATTAACTGGAAACATGAAATTATGATCACTCTGTCCTGATCATTTTCAAACAATATTTTGATGGATACAGCCCAGAAAAAATAAATAAAACACTACACTAAAGATATGCTTATCAACCAGCTGTAAAGATTTGCGTTTTCACCCATCAAAACACAGTAAGGCACCAACCTCAAGCAGTAAACAGAAACTGCACACTGAGCAATATACAGGCAGACATCTGATCCTGTGCCTTACACACCTGTAACTTTCCATGTAATCAGACCCCAACATTCCCTTCACTCTTTTCTTCCTCATCTTATTTCAGAGAGGGGGAAAAAAAACCACCTCACTGCACAATCCACCATGACTGTGACTACGTTGAAGCAAAAGATATTTCTCACTGGCTGATGACTGCCTGCCACCTGTATGCCTAATACATCATCATCATCATCATTAGCCATTACACCCAGTGGTGTGTAGGGCAGCAACAAAGAGCTTCCACTCCTGCCTATCCTGGGCCAACCTAGTCACTGATCTCCAAGAGTGCTGCATGGCCTTCATCTCACTTTCCTCTCGGCTTCTGCCATCAGCATTCATACGAGTCTCACTGGACCCGGGAGGTCCTTCGCACGCAAAAGTATAAGTTTTCTCTGTTGCTGTTGCCTAATACAGCAACCAGGAAATTCTGCTGGGACAGTTTGGTGTGTTTCAGAGTCTGTTCTGGATATTCTGTACCTTGATATGTGCTTGCTTTGTTTTGTTTTGCTTTATCGTCGAAACCTCTACTTTTGTCACAAAGAACTCTATGAAAGAATGCTACTTTTTTCCCCTGCCACCATGCAGACTCAGTTTTGGGTACGCTGAACAGCAGAATGAAGAATAAACTCACCGCTCCAGCTCCAGACGGCGTGCCCACATCAGTCCCACAGTGTAGATGTCTGGAGCCAGGCCTCGGGCCCCCAGCCTGGTGGCTTTCTGTAACACACACACACACACACACACGCACATGCACGCATGCACACACACACAGTCATCAATGTACTCCTGCCTGCCACATTACATGTTTCTTCTTCATATTCAGAGGCTAGCCAAGGACAAAAATATCAATTTCATTTGGAGACTACTGTTCAAATGACCTGATCAACACTGCAGGTGTCTGTATCTCTTAAGCCTGATTGATACCAGGATTTCTTTTTTTTTTACTGTATGAGTCATACAGAGCCACCTGTCAGGTAGTCTCAAAGCTGGTGCACCTCCATAGCATCATTATCATCGTCCTTGTCAACGACCATCATGAAATAAAAAGAAAACCATCTCTGATTCTGTGGCCTCTGATACTCTGGTAAAACAGAGACCCCAGTTTCCGTTTCCCATATACTATGTTTGTGCCAGCTGCAAGTTCCTGTAAAGACCTCTGGGTCTGAAGGTTCATAGGCATGAGTTGTTGGGGAGAGGTTGTGGTGATCACTACCTCAGGTGGGTGTCTCTTCTCCTCAGCCTGACTCATGGCTAAGCTGACTTTGTTTGTAATCAGGACAGGGTTCAGCAGGTTGCAGCCTGTACCGCATGTTGAATCAGAACAGGCAGCACAGAACACCACTACAATGACCCAGCAACTACTCAGGGCTCTACTGACTGGTCGTCTCACAGTGGCTAAACGTTCATTTTAAAAACTCCCCATGGACTTCTTGCTTGGAGTATAGAAAGAAAGAAAAAAAAAATATATATATATATATATATGTGAATACATGCTGGGCATGTTATGTTCATGTCATGTCATCCATGCCACTGGTCATAGATGGCGTAAATTAAGCCAGGTCAAGGGTGAATAATTTATGTGTTCCAATAACCTATGTGGTCATTGAGGAGCCAGGTAACAGAGACCTCAGCTTCTCCAGGGGCCAGCATATTGAAGGCAGTGCCCATTTCCTCTCCCTTGCTGCTTTACCTTCCCTGACCTTAAAGAGAGCAGGTACCCATTTATAGCTGGGTGAACTGGGGGGACTGTACTGAAGCCAAGGTGTCCAAACGGTCACCCATCCAAGTGGTAACCACGCTCAATGCTGCTTAGTCTTAGCTTGAGGAAAGCGAGTGCTCTGACCACTGAGCTACCCTGTCCCCTACTGGTGGCCCCTACACATGGCCTACTGTTCCAAAAAACATGGATGGGTTTTAATAATTATATATACAATGTAAAAATTCAATATTCTGCATGCATTTGCTGCATAGGACTTTAGTTTATACTCTCATCTGAATTCAGGGAATGAAGTCAGTACCAACTTTCACTCCTTGGGAAAAATTCCCTCAGGCAGTTATCTCAGCTGAGACTCAATCCCACATCCTCACTATCAGATCATGTGTTTGACACTACAGTGTAACACCAGGCTATTCTGCCCCTGCTATTTCTTTATGAAAAACTTCAGCATGCATACAAGCATTACAACACACACTACCAAAGTGCTAGCAGTCTTTCACGATACCCCCCACACAGCAAAGTCTCAAACCCTTGATACCTGGCATGTGGGACATTCAACGACGTCCCCGGCCTTTTCACGTTTTTGCAGACACCGCCAGCAGAAGGTGTGACCACATCGCAGCAACAGCGGATGTTTCCCACAATTCCGTGGGCCTCGGTAACCCCGGTTGTTTTCTGCTGGAAAATAATGCAACATTCGTTTCAGATTTTTTGGGCATAATCGCACTATGCTTGCACTGCATTATACTGTATTGTGTTTGGATGCTTTAATCCCTTTTGTTTTACTTCAAGACTTTTGCTTGTTCAAGTCTAAACGAGCTCTTCTTTCCTGTTTTGTTAATTGTACTAGTTACAATATTTTCAAATGAACCAAAAAGATTAAAAAACAAGCTGGTGACTTGTGTGTTACAGTTTCAGTGCATCATCTGGCTCTAAACTTTTCATTTCCTCAAAATTGAAAGTGAGACAGAGATTATTTGCAGATATAAAGATAATGCTGTCTGCAGATCTCTATACCTTTTATGAAATCTTAAGTAAGCAGGTGTGCACAAATCTCATGAAAAAAACAGCAAAATCAGAAGAAAGAAGAAACAGTTAATTTGTACTTGAAGAGGGCTATACCTATTAATTTAAAAAGTGCCAAGACAGACATGACATTATGGAGAAAAACCCACATGCTTTTGTTATCATTATAAAAATGAACTGTTATTCCCCACACAAAAATAGCAGACATCATGGGACTGTCTTCCTTCTCTAAAAAAAAATAATTTTTAATGGGAAGCATGAGATACAAGAACATGCTTAAATGCTTATTTGGAATACATCTAGTTATCTATACTGAAAATTCACTATACAGTCCACGTCCTAATTTGTCAGTCCACGGGTGACTGCAAGACTCAGAGTATACAATCATTACAATGATATCTATAGAAAAAGGCCATCTGACAGACTGAAAGTTTGAAACCGAAGTAAACAAGCCAGCTTCCTTGACTACAGTTAAAGGGAAAGAACTACAAAATTAGTGGAGATCACTCTCCTGTTGCTTGGCAACATCCAGCTGCAAAACCATGGCAAAAATGACCGTTTTTTAGCTCGTATTTTGTGTTATTGCATGACTGCTTGGGCAGTCCTTGTTCCAAATGGCTGACACTTCTCGTTGAAGGTATCAATAACTTTACACAGCTAAAAAAGTGGCAAATAAAACTGAAGATAATCCCAACACGGCCACAGTGATGAAAGTGATCGTGTATGATTCAGGAAATAATGCATTAAAAAAAAACAAATGACTGAGATTTTGCCTGGACTTTTGTGTGACGTTATTGAGATGGGGGGTACTCAGAATGACAGTGGTGATGAAGAAAGTATATTTTTATCAATTTTTTACATTTTAAACATATTTTCATAGTGAAATATCATGCTAACTAGTTTGAGCTTGCCTCAAAGCAATTTATGATATATATACTATCATTGGGCAGACTATCAGGATTACTCATTTAGTAATTTCTGAGTAAGAGGGACATGAACATAGCAAGTGGTATATGAGAATTTTATTCCCCGGCATAAAGGGTGCACTTGCACTCGGCAGTTAAGAGGTTAATCGCTATTTGTATGACTTCCTGACCAAAAGAACTCTGAGTGTGTCACTGGCTTTGCTGATGGTGGGCTCCTAACAACCAGTCATCTTGAAGTAAAAAAATATTTATATTAATAATATTAATAATAATAATAATGTATGGAATTTATATAGCGCTGAGGTACACTAGATATATGTACACTAGATGCGAAAGTTTACAACAACCGAGATATTTATTATCTCACAGCATCATACTCAAAGTCTACCAGTACCACTTTACCTCTTTCATAATTACTAAATTAATATATAATGGCTAAAATCAAATGCACATATGGATGATTGCAATGTTTTCCACCATTTGGATTAATGAAAAATATAATGCACTGTAGTGTTGGGAACCAGGTAATTCTTACCATCACATGGTTGAAATATAAAATATGACTACAAATTACAATCTTGCTGCCTGAATAATTAACCCTGTAAGTGGATTTTTCTAAAGAAAAAATAAACTCCTAAAAGTTTCACTTCCCACACAGCCGATGATCTAACTGGTAAATGGGCTGAAGTTGAACATACCACCTCCACATTAATTACCATCATCTAGATTCATCTCTATAAATTCCATATATTAATATTATTATTATCTCTCAGTCGACACCCCCCCCCCCCCCCCCCCCCCCCCCCTTCATTTCTTATGATCTTCATGGTGCAGTGTAGCAACGCTATTTCCGCACACAGTGACATCTCTTTGTTTGACAAATCGAAGCTGAAATGGTCATAACCGAAAACCTGTGATGTTGTGATAGCGCGTAAGAACCTCAAACTAAGTCAAACAGAAACTGAAATGTCGTCTTTTAGTAAGTACAAGTCACAAAACTGACAACACTTAACACTTGTCTGCATAACTCCTAACAGATGTACAGTCTACGCACCTTTTGCATCAAGTAAATATGCTGTCTGGCAGCAGGAACAGGTTGGAGGCTTCATGCTCCAACATCAAACAACTGCACAAATCTTGTTTAACTTCACTGTGAAAATTGCTGTCAAGGGAATCCCCTTAACTTTCTTTTTGTTGAGAGCGGGAAATAAAATTATGGAACGGTAATTTCGGACGCTTTGTTAAATTTAACGCTCATGAAAATGCCGTAGTCCTTATTTCACAAGTAAGATGGAAACAAATCTTAAATGATAATGATTAATTTGCTTGGTTTCAACCCTTTACAAACTTTATTTCTATGTATTTTTCTTACTTTGATAAAGCTACAATGAGCTACTCCCTAACTGATAATAATAGAGTAGCGTCCCTTGCATTCATAGCTGTGTTTTAATCAATTATTAATACCAACACATTGATTTGCATGTTTATGAAATCTTGACACCATCAAACAAGCAAAAAGAGTAGAGTTGAGTATAGTTGATATACAATGTCATGATTTTTAAAAAAACCAAAAAAAACAAGTACTGCCGCGTTCCAAATAATACAAGTTATTTTTCTTGTCTGCTCTTTTTTTTTTTTTTTTTTAATCAGAAGTTGTCTTCGTTATAGAAAGTTTGAAAAATTCGCATTGCCACCTTAAGGGTAAAAAGTGAATTCAAGATGACAGTGTGTGATCATTTATGCGTTTGTCGAATTCAGTTTTATCTCGGCCGGCAAAAGCTGATATCACAGTTCCTGAATAAAGAAAAACAACAACAAACAAACAAACAACACCACTAGAAGTACTTTCGTTTTTGTCAAATTTAATCGTGCTACAAACAAAGAATACCACTAGTACTACTTTAGTTGTTGTCAAATTTAATCGTGATAACTGGGGACACCGCCAATAAAACATCCAGTCTTGCTTTCCCCATTATAATGATTCTCGTACGATAGAATCTGCATCTATTTTCTCTACACTCGTTAACAAATAATTATTGTGCGGCCGTCTTCATCATTTTCTTAAGCTTCACATTTTTGTGTCCATATCATGTGGTAGTTCTGTGTCATGAGCATAAAAATAAAACAAATGGAACAAGTACTACAACAACAGAAGCAATAATAACAACAGCGATAACAAAGATAATAATAGTCATCATTATCATTCTTCTCCTCCTCATCATCATCATCATTCGCCCCACTTCTTCTTCTTCTTTTATTTATATCATCATCATTATTATTATCATTATTATTATTATTACTATTATCATTACTGCTGTTGTTGTTGTTGCTATTATTTTGTTATATTATCATTGTTGTTGTTTTTGTCATCATCATCATAACCATCAGCAGCATTATTAGTAATGATGACAATGGTGATGATCCTGGTGATGGCAATGCTGCTGCTGACAACGATAATGGTGGTGGTGGTTGTCATGATGATGATCATGATGATGATAATGGTGATTGGGTATTTACAGAGTAATTTCCAACTTTCAAAAGCCTTTTACAATGTAAAAGATCACGAACACACTACATGCATACATGAATTATGATCATACACTTAAAGCCACGAAGACAACAGAGCAAGTCTATCACCTTCTAATTAAAGATCTTCAGGTGTGCCCCTGTCTTTCCAACTGTTCTTGAACCGAATTCTCTTTTGCTTGGCCATACCGATTCTAGCCTTGACATCTTGTAGACAGGAGATAGTATTCTCTTTTACAGAGCTACGTCTTCCGGGTCTATTCCATTGAATTTAGTTATCTGAGGGGTGACTGTACCATTAACGTGCCTCACTGTGGTCCTTTTGGCACTTAACGTAAGGCCAGCAGTGTTGCCCTCTGCATCAACTCTGTAGAGAAGTCTTTTCATGCTTGTGATATCATTGGTCATGTATCATCAGCGTACCTGAGGTTAGTGATATTTCTGCCGCTTATATTACTGCCCATGTCATCTATGTCTGAGTCCTGTCCCATCCTGGGAGTGTGTCTGTCTCATTGGGAACACTTCCATGGCTGTCTTTCCTTTTTTCCCTGCATCATGTGTGGGGGTTATGGCAAAGAGATTCATGTTAGTGGTTTGCCGTTGTCTTCTGATACTGGCCCACTTCTGTTAGCGTCGCTGAGGTGGCACCACGTGGAGGTCGGAGAGGGACTGAAGAGTCTGCAATGCCAAAGCAGTGTCGGTTCCCATTTACCATCTATTATCATTATTTTGTTGTTATCGTAATCATCATCATTAGTAGTGGTATAATTATCATCGTCATTGTTGTTGTTGTTGCCGCCGCCGCCGTCGCTGCTGCTGCTACTATTGTTCTTGTTGCTGCTGCCGCTGTTTCATTCTCAGCCTAACACATCGTACAGTGGATTCAGTAAAACTGATGTTGAATCAGTTCACTGTCCACACTCCTTGCCTGTCAACACATACCTCCTCACAGATGTCGACATTCAGTTTCAGCATCCTCCCCTGTGGGGATGCCAGGGTCCTGTCGGTTTAAACAGCATCCCCACTTTCTGAAAACTCTGTGCTAGGAATTCCCTCTTTTCTATCCCTGTCTTAGTTTCTGCCTTGTTCCTTTTCTTCCCGTCACGTCGTTCTTGTCTATTTTCTGCCTTCTTGTACTATTCTCCTGCTTTTTTTCCCCAGAAAGACTTAAAAATAACAATTATCTCCCACGTCGTAGAGGGATTATGCTGGGCCTGACTTGTCAGGTGCTTAACGGCAGCGCAACACATTGTCGTTCAAATGACTGACAAGAAGAGTTGCTGTGTGAGTGTTAGATAGAGAAGAAGAGGAGTTTTTCACATCCTGGGTACGGTTCTAGCTGTAATGAACCCGCTCACTTTCTGACTCTGTTCAGTTTGGGTGGCATACAGCGATATCGAACACAGTCTCCATTGATTTGTGCAATATTTCCAGAGCAACCCGCGACCATTGGTGGATGGCATTTGAGTTCCACGATTCCTTCCAGCCACAACATGTCTCAACATCATGTCTAGGTATGTAATCAAGTGTGTATAAACGAATAAGCACACCCAGTTTTGTGATAAAGGAATCAACACTTGTACAAGGGAACTTGTGCAGGGGAAACGTCCCACAGGACGATTCAAAGACGTGTGCAAGAGGGATTTTAAAGCCCTGAACATTGACCAGAACATCTGGGAAGCAACAGCCCTGGAACGGTCAGCCTGGAGACAGACTGTGCAGAAAGGTCTCTCCAAGTTGGAAGAGACACTTGCTCAGCAGCACGAGGCAAAGAGAACAAGAAGAAAGGCTGCAGCCCAGGCAGACAGACTAGCGTCAGACTTCATCTGTGCCTTCCTCTGCCATAGGCACTGTCTGTCATTCCCGTGTGGGACTGGCCAGCCACACCCGACGCTGTACCAGAATGAATAACGCCTAGAGTGCAACTCCATAGTTTTAGGAGAATGAAGGATGCCTACTGAATAAACATTCAACTTTGTTTAATATGAGAGTAAACATACTCAAATGTGTTTTATATAAACACATTAAATTCCATCTAATAAACACACAAGACCTTGTCTAATGAAATAGTAAACACATGCTACTTTGTATCCAGACACACTCAAATCTGTTTAGATTTATGTACTAAACACACTGAGCCTTCTTTGATAAACACACTCAAATTTTTGATAAACACATCCAACTCTATCCCATGACCATTTTGTGTCTTAACTTTGCCAAACAAAACACACATCTCTGTCAATTAAACACACTTACCTTTGTCAAATAAACAGACCCAACTTTATCAAATAAACACACTCATCTTTGTCAAGAAAGCACACTCAACTTTGTCAAATAAATACACTCAAGTTTATCAAATAAACACACCCATCTTTATCAAATAAACACACTTAACTTTGCCTTAAAAAAGTACCCAACTTTTTCTAATAAACACTCTCAATTTTGTTTAATGAAAGCACTGAACTTTGTCTTATAAACACATCAAATTGTCCACTATCAAAACACATTCAACTGTGTCTAAATAAACGCAATGAACTATGTCTAAATAAACACACTCAACTGTGCTTTCTAAACGCATTCGACTTTCTCTGATAAATATGTTCACCCAACTTTAAAACAACAACAACAATTCTACCATTGTATAACCACACGTTACACCCAACTTTATCCCTGGTATCAAAAGCAAACCCACC
>CM054145.1:1439423-1449423 GCA_028751875.1 Rapana venosa
TGCGTGCGTGCGTGTGTATGTGTGCTTACATACGTGTGCATAAGTTAGTACGTGTGTGCATTTGTGCGCGAGCATTCTAGTTTATGAACCCACCATAACACATCTTATCATGTTCAATAACATTATGTCAAGAACTGGACCCAAGCTAAGAACATTCAACAAGCTCTTCTTTCTCCTGGTTCGTAAAAGCGTGGAGTAAGGCGACAAACAGAAGGGTGTTGTTGAAAGCCAAAGGGTTGCAGCCATACTAGCGGCTTGTAGTCCACTGAGAAAAGAGAGGAGCGATAGCGCACATGCTACTACAGTATGTACCCTGCTCAGCTGGTCCTTCTATCAGCAAGGCTCCATGTCTTCATACTGCTGTGGATTCTGTTAAGGAGGGTGTCGGCTTTCTGATGGCCAACACTGATTATACTGGGTGTGAATGCGCTGATGACTGTTGTGATAAACGGTAATATCTATCTTCATACAGAGAGAGAGAGAGAGAGAGAGAGAGAGAGAGAGAGAGAGAGAGACAGACAGACAGAGAGACAGACAGGCAGAGAGACAGAGACAGACAGATAGGCAGACAGGCAGAGAGAGAGAAAGAGAGCGAGAGAGACAGAGAGATGAAAAGATGTGTTCATAAGAGGCCATTGGCCCCTACATGAAAGGACTCACTGAACGAACGATATACTGATTAATGTATACACGGTAAAGTACAACTGTGGCAAACAAAATATGGAACATGCCCGCAGTGAGATACTGTTAGGTGAAGAAAAAAAAAGCTACAGCAAAAACGTGAGAAAAAAGAAGTCATCACAGTATCTCTTATTATCTATTGCAAAAATTATTATCATCTTTGAAGCCTTTCTGGGGAAAGGGCAGGAGAATGACATTAGACAGGAAGAAAAGAAACAAGCAGAAACAAAGAGAGGGATAGAAAAGAGGGAATTCCTAGCACAGAATTTCCAGAAGGCGGGGGAATGCTATTTGTACTGACAGGCCCCCGGCATCCCCATGGGGGAACATTGTTTATCTAAAAACACACTAGTTGTGTTTTTTTCAGTACGCTTAAGTTGTTCAGGTAATGTAGACGTAGATCTATGTGTCTGTCAGCCATCTTAATGAATTGTTATTAAAAAACCATACGTTTTTCAATACACACAATAAATCGAGCATGTGTGTGTGCGTGTGTGTGTGTGTGTGTGTGTGTGTGTGTGTGAGAGAGAGAGAGAGAGAGAGAGAGAGAGAGAGAGAGAGTGTGTGTGTGTGTGTGTGTGTGTGTGTCTGTGTGTCTGTCTGTCTGTCTGTCTGTGTTTTCTCCCCTCTTTTTTTTAAAAGCAATCTTTTTACGTTCACAATTTGTACTGGGAGCAGGATTTTTTTTGGTCTGACTGAATGCTATATCCAAGAGGAAAATATATCATGACAAAATTATGCACAAGTTCTTTTGATTGAATTTTATCAACGAAAAAGAAACTGCTGGCTCCTGCGTTCTGTAGAGCAAGAGATATAACTGCTTCGATTTCATCCACACTTTTGCCTGACTATCACACGCACACACGGCAAAAATGAATGATAAAAAAAAAACAACAAAAAAAGCAGTCTAGGCCTGTGTCACTCGCGCCCACAGAGAGAGAGAGAGAGAGAGAGAGAGAGAGAGAGAGAGAGAGAGAGAGAGAGAGAGAGAGGAGACGAGAGAGAGAGAGCAGAGAGAGAGAGAGAGAGAAGAGAGAGGAGAGACAGAGAAGAGAGAGAAGAGAGAGAGGAGAGAGAGAGAGAGAGAGAGAGAGAGAGAGAAGAGAGAGAGAGAAGAGAGAGAGGAGAGAGGAGAGAGAGAGAGAGAGAAAACCCAGCATTGCGTGAGACCCGACAATAACTCAGACGTTACAGCAACACACGTCACCACTGACGTAAGCTGTCGTGCCTGACGACTCATCAACCGTGACGTCACTTCCCGACCAGTCACGGTGACGAACAACAGAGTGGAGAGGGAGGAATGGAACAGTGGTGATGGGCGTGGGTGGGGTGAAAGTGAGTGTTGAATATCGATCGTGAGGTGGCGATGGTGACAAAGACATGACTGCTTCCTTCAGACACGGCTGGCTAATCCGGAAAACCCTGGGGTGCTCACACCGTGACACATCAGCCTCACAGTTTGATCAGTTGCAGACAGGAGGCGGGCAAATAAAATAATGGGTGGCGCTGCTCTTGTGGCGACGCGCTCTCCCCGGGGAGAGCAGCCCGAATTTCATGTAGAGAAATCTGCCGTGACTTAAAGTGGTATACAAATGAAAAATGGCAAGGAAAAAAATGAAAATCTTGTCTCTGATGATTAGGTATCACAGAAAAATCTGTTGAGAACTCTGACCAGTTTTTTTTTGTCTAAGGGGACTTCTTCTTGTCGTCGTCGTCGTCGCCATCGTCATTGTTGTTGTTGTTGTTCTTCTTACTTCATCATCATCATCATCATCATCATCATCATCATCTTCTTCTTCTTCTTCTTCTTCTTCTTCTTCTTCTTCTTCTTACACACACACACACACACACACACACTACACACACTACACACACACACACACACACACACACACACATATACACACCACAACACACACACACACACACACATACACACACACACACCACAGTCCCTCTCTCTCTCGCGCGCGCGCACGCACATTAACGCACGCATACACCCACGCACGTATGCATACACACGGATACGGAAAGAGAAAAGAATGGTTTTGAAAGAAGTGGAAATATAGCGCATAACTTTTCTTCAGCTGATAAGTATTTGAAACAAATGCTACGTTTGAGAATTCAAGCGACTTCTTTCTAAAAATTGATTTAATCGATTTTTAATTTCACAATTTAAATCAAGGTGCAGCTCAGACCTCGGAAAAGTTAAAGTAGGACATTTCTTAAGTGTAATTTACAACAACAACAACAACAAAACCCATCCCACGTCTACTTCCTGGCTCCCTCTGACTGTAAAATACCTCTGGTGAAGCTACTGGCAGAATAACGACAGCAATGGACAAAGAAAATTATATCATCAAAGATAGAATAAACCAACCAGCCAAAACTAACAAACGAAACCAACGTGTCATATGGTATGGATATTACGTATGGGTACACCGTATCCGTTTGTTCCCGAAACTTTTCTCCCATCCACTAGACCGTGAGTGGTGGTCCGGGTGCTAGTGTTTCAGATGAGACTATAAAGTAAACCGATTTCCCGTAGACAAGGCACATTCAGTGCACGTAAAAATAAAACCCACGGCAACACGAAAATTGTCCCAGGAAAAATTCTGTAGAAAAAAATCCTCTATGATAGGGAAATTTACAAGATTCAGCGCTATATAAATTTCATATATTATTATTATTATTATTAAATAAATATACATGCAGGCAAGAAAAAAGGTGGCGTTGCTCTTGTGGCGACGCAGGGAGAGCAGCCCGAATTTCACGCAGAGAAATCTGCCGTGACTTAGATTTGTGTACAAAGTGTCATTACCATTGCTGCTTTAAGTGCAATGGCCACGCACACTTCCATAACTCCAACTGTCCCTCTGTGCAAATGCCGTGCATGCCTGTCTGTCAGGCCAGCTAGTTTCGCTGTCAGTGTAAAGTTGGAAACGGTGTATGCTGACACAATATTGATGTGTTGCCTGTGTCACAGCAGTGCAGTGTTTGAAAATTGTTTCTGGGGATGAAGGCTGGTGCTGAAATGTTTAAGACAGCCATGGATAGGGCTCTCTCTCTCTCTCTCTGTCTCTCCCCTGTCTGTCTGTATGTCTCTCTCCTGTTTGACTGTCTGTCTGTCTCCTCTGTGTGTGTGTGTGTGTGCTGTAGAATCTGTGCACGTGTCCATGCGCTCACACACACACAAACACATCCCACATGTATTCAGTTGTCCAATAATCTACAATATTCCCGCTCACGCCCATACAAAATGTTCCCTAAAGTTTATATTGCCCAATGCAACCTGCCCTGAATATAGCCAGAGATTCCAGCATTATGCCTATATGTTTTCTCTCTCTCTCTCTCTCTTTCACTCACAGGTAGGTGCTAGGTTTGTAGGGAAGAAGGCAAAGTGTGCTGAGCACCTCTCAAAAGCCAAGGACAGAAAAACATTCCTCTTTTGTTGCTGTGTGTGGAGTGAAGCATTATAGCCTGTAAAGGGGTAGGGAGACCTACAGGTGTTAGGTGTGTGTGGAGGAGGGGGGGGGGTGTGCAGGGCAGAGGTGGTTACAGGCATTCTTCAGTCAAACTCAACATCAACACTTCTCTTGTACATACATACATACAGACAGTCAGGAAAACAGACAGAGGGCAAGAGGATAAACTGGAAACAGAGAAGAACAGGACAATGAGCAAAGACAGGTAAACCAAGGCATGGACAGGAAAAAAGAGAAAGACATATTTGGACAGAGAGAGAGAGAGAGATTTGGACAGAGAGAGACAGAGAGGTAAAAAGGAGATAAAGCTCAAAGGCATAGACAGGACAAAACTTGGAGAGAGACAGAGTCAGACAGAAAGAGAGTGAAACAGACTGTCTCACCCTTCTTTTCTTTCTATCCTTTACTTATTTGTGTGAGTGTGTATGTGTGTGTCTGAGTTTTATTTTCTTTCTGTTTTGCCTCATGTTTCTTATTTTATCTTTTTTCTCTCCTCTTTTATGGTGAATATTTTGGTGAATATTTCTCATTGCTTTTTCCCCTATAAAACAAAAACTGTATTTCATGATATAACAATGTACAACATGATAAAACTGAATAAAAATGTTTTTTTAAAAAAAGAAGAAACAGATTGAGGTAGGGAAAAACAGAGATAAAGACTCAGAGAGAGAGAGAGAGAGAGAGAGAGAGAGACGGACAGACAGACAGACAGACAGATACAATGACAAAGACAAAAAGAGACAGGAATATTAAGAAAGACACAGATTTTTCTATGAACACTGGGATAAAACGACAGGGTGAAGAAAGTTAAATAAAAAGAAAGAAAGAGAGAAGGTGGGAGGAAAGACAACAAAGAGAGAAAGGACAAGAACAAGAAACGGACAAAGCAAAGAAGACGAAGAAAAAGAAAGATGGAGCAAAACGGAATATGATAATAGCCTAACTTCCGAAATCTTTAAGTCTTCACCTTACAAAGCAAACATGACCTACATATCATCTCCTTGGCACTTTTCTCTATTATTTCCTGGTCCATCTTGACCCAGAGGGACAATACCACAAACCATCCCATCATCACAGCCACAGGCCACACTTGACCGCCTTTCCCACACCCACAGTGTACCGTGTGAAGTGTGGACATTGGAGGCTGAACAGTGAGGTCAGCCATTCCTTCGGGAGGAAAAGGATGGAACAGCTCCATGCTGTAGACTGTATAGAGACTCATTAGAGAGAGAGAGAGAGAGAGAGAGAGAGAGAGAGAGAGAGAGAGAGAGAGAGAGAGAGAGAGAATAATAATAATAATAATAATAAATGAAACTTATGTAGCGCTATATCTTGCAAAAACAAATCAAAGCGCTTACATTCGATCAACTCCTACACATGCAACCAACAATAATTAACAGTTTTCACACACACACACACACACAGGTTATACACTTCGGCAGGATGATGGGAATTTTGGTCATTTAAGGCAGGGATAGATAATTATGAGATGAAACAATAGGGGAAAGTCTTATGTTTGAAATAGGTTTTTTAAAAAATTGGAATAGTTCTATGCTGTAGTCTGTATAGAGACTCATATGAGAGAGAGAGAGAGAGAGAGAGAGAGAGAGAGAGAGAGAGAGAGAGAGAGAGAGGAGACAGACAGACAGACAGACAGACAGACAGAGAAAGAGAGAAAACTTTGAAAACTTTTTATTCAAAGAGGGTAATAGAATAAGCAGTAGTTGCTTTTTTACATCCGGCCCTCTGGCAAAAACAAAACAAACAAACAAAAAAGAAAACAATTAAAAACAAAACAACCCCTTCTGGAGGGGGGGGGGGGGGAAATCACGCACCCCCCCCCCCCCCCATCCCCAAACAAACAAGCAAACAACAACAAAAAACCCTCCAAAAATAAGCAAAAACAAAAAGCAACAATAAAAAAGAAAACCCCTACCTCCTCCCCCCCCCAAAAAAAAACAACCCACACAATAACCCCAAACAACAACCCCCATCCCCCAAAAACAAAACAAACAAACAAACAAAACAACACAGAGAGAGAGAGAGAGGAGAGAGAGAGAGAGAGAGAGTGAGAGAGAGAGAGAGAGAGAGAGAGAGGAGAGAGAGAGAGGACATGAGCAGGGAAGAAGAGGTCAGTCAGGCTGACAGACAGACTCACAGATAAAGGCAAACAGATAAATTTATAAACAGACCCAAAAAAGTAAGAAGATAGAATAGGTACAGGAGGACTAAGTGGAAAGAAAAAACCCAGTGGGGCTGGGATGGGGGGGGGGGGGGGGAGGAGAGAACATGATAATGGTTTGTAAAATTTTTGGGGTTTTCACCTCACAAACCAAACATGACCTACATATTGATCTTCCTTCTGCTGCTTTCATATCAGATTTCATCCTGCATCCATCTTGATCCAGTGAGACACAGCAGAATCCTCACTATAACCACAGCCATGGGCCTCACTTGACCGTCTTTCCCCACACCCACCCACAGCTGTCTTGAAGTGTGGGACACTGCAGCTCAAGAGTGGGTGCTGCCAGTCCTTCAGGAAAATGTTCCTACCCATGATGGGATGTTGTAAAGGGTGAAAAGCTCTACAGAAGGAAAATGAAAATTAGGAAGAAACCTATTCTTAGAAAAGAGAGACAGAGAGAGAGACAGAGAGAGAGGAGAGTGTGTGTGTGTGTGTGTGTGTGTGTGTGTGTGTATGTCTGTGCCTAAGTCTGTGTCTGTCTATCTGTGCATGTCAATGTGAACACACACAGGCAAGCTCGCAAGCATCCATGCATGCACGCGTGCACACACACATGTACACACACATATATTGACAGATAGCCAGCTCAACCATCACACAAAAACTCAAAACCAAATAGAAATAGGAGGCAAGGAATGTAAAAAAGGGAGTGAGAAACTGGGGGGAAAGGGTTTTTTTTAAAAAGGAAAAATGGGTATTCCAGAAGATGAGAAACAGAAAATGCCAACATTTGCAATTGTAAAAAAGTCTTCACCTTACAAAGCAAACATGACCTACATATTATCTCCTTAGCACTTTTCTCTATTATTTCCTGGTCCATTTTGACCCAGAGGGACAATACCACAAACCATCCCATCATCACAGCCACAGGCCACACTTGACCCCTTTCCCACTACCCACAGTACACTGTCTGAAGATTAGCGTGGACACTGGCGGCTGAACAGTAGGACCAATCAGCTCTTCACAGGAAAAAGAACAGTCCTACCCATGCTGCCATATGTGTAAAGAGCAAAAGGCTCTTAAAGAAAGAAAACAAGGTGGAAAAACTTTGAAAAAAAAGGATGGAAGAAAAATCCCATCCATAGTGTGATCTAGGTAAAGAGAGAAAAGTTCCACAAGAATGAAAGAACAGGGAAGAGGAAACAGGAAAGAGACTGAGAGGGAGGGAGGGGCGAGTTGTCCATCAGTTTACCAAATGCAAATAATTTGTAACAGGGAGTGGTGGTGGTGGTGAGAGGGAGGGAGGGAGGGAAGGAGAGAGAGAGACAATGACAATGACAAATTCTTTTATTTTGAGGATAATTGAAAAAGCACCCATGTGGTTTTTTACATCCAGTCCCTTTCCTTAGGAATACATTATAATGATAATCAAATAAACCCAATACCAATACACTCACACAGTAAAAGGAAGAGAGAGAGACAGACACAGAGAGAGACAGACTGGGGAGTGAGTTTGTCTTGGTAGCTGTTGTGGGGTCTCTAATGTCAACGTTCACACCTACCAGTGGGTCAGCTTTAGGCTGGGATGTCTCTGCTAGGAAATGGGTCAGCGATGGGGGAGACTGCTGTGTGGACAAAGGTTTCAGGTCAACACAGTGCACTCAAATAATTGTACGTCTGTGGCTTGACATTCTAAGCAATCATACACGCACATAGACACATAGACACATAGATGCACACACGTGCGCGCGCACACACACACACACACATACACGCACACACACATGCATACATACATGTGCACACACACATACACACACGCATGCAGGCCCCCCTCCCCCCCCCCCACACACACACATGCATCATTATTACAATTTTCGAAGACTTTTAATGAAATGGAACACAGAGAGAGACAGAGAAACAGACAGATAGACAGAAAATTTCTCTTCAATTGTCTAATCTTGCAATTTAGACAGGAACAGAAACAATCCAGTCAATGTTCAGTGTTCATTCACGATTTAACTCCAGTCTTGTACTACAATTGAATAGTTTTAAGGACTTCTGGCAAAGTATGTTTTTGACTACATTAATTTTGTTTACTTGTGTCTACAAGCCTTCCAGGATTCCACGGCAATAAAGAAATGTGTTCTGTTAATGCGAACGTGCACACACACACTCTTCCCACTCCCTTCACCTCACACACACACACCAGAAAAATGCTCATTTCTATAGGAGTACACACGAGAGAGCGGTTTAAAAGCGGTGAAGAATGTTTGGGAATAATTAAATGGAAGGAAGGGGCGGAGTTATAGCACAGTCATCGGTCATTCAAGGAATGTCCATTCCATATGAATCATAGCTGCTTTTCACTTCTTCACACTGAACCTGAACGGAAAATATGACTATCAGCATGAAACATCTCTGTAATCTGAAAAATGTCGATATTTTACAATTAAAAAAAAGTTGTATGTAACATCTGTGTTCGCCATTCCATATGAACTTTAAAAAAATTCTTTTCTTTCGAGGATAATGGAATAAGCACTCCTGTGCTTTCTTATATCAAGTCCCTGTGTGTATGAAGCTTTGTAAATTCTGTCATCCGTTCCCACCCGCACACAATGGCTTACTCTTCCGAAAAGCGGGACGGGTTTTATGTGTACGCAATATGTTATGCAATATGGAAATAATGTGGTCATCAGCCCTAAAAAGATAGTGATAAATATTACTACCTGTTAATATATTATCGCATGGAAAAGGGTTTACTATTCAATAAGGACGAAGATATATGTATCAATACAAAGTGCCCGTTTTTCTGTAGTATGTCAGACTTAAATGAGAAGGGAAATCGTTTATTGATATTGGTTCATTCCTATTGAAGGGTGAAAATTATAAAGAAATGGACTGATTAAATTTGTACTCTGAAATATGTCCTTGCCAGTGTTGCTGAAGGGAAATGATGAAAAAAAATATGCCTAGTTCTCCATCAGTCCATATTTTTATTGTTCCTCAGCTAGAGCTCCCAGGTTCACCAATGGTGAGATTTTTGCATGTGCGACTGTCTCTCTACCCCACCCCCCCAACACACACATACGGTTTTGGTAGCCGCATTCCGACTTTGGGAATATCGGCCCATATGAAAGAGGGCATTTGCCATTCACAAATTGTGAACTCGAGGGCTTGACAAGCACTTTTTACTGAATATCCCTTCTTCATCTCAGATAAGTGCAGAGGTGTCATGTGCAGACTGTAAGATTCCTTCTGTCTAATGCAGCCACAAAACAGGACAGAAAGTATGAATCCCATGGGTGTTTAGGTTGTTTAATTTTTTTTGTATCTAAGTTTCACTATCATCTAAACATCAGTTTGATTTTTCTAGGATTCAAATGGGACTTGGATATAAATTATGACAGGCTAAAAAAAAAAAAGAAAAAGAGTACACTTCAAAACAATAATAGTCCATCAAAGCACTATATTAGAGAAAAATCAGGGAACGTATTGATTAACGTAGTTACAGTTGGAATGGTATTAAGAAGTGTATTAACATTATACTGCCAAAAGATCCAAAGTGCTCTGTAGGAATGCTGTTTGCTTGCTGTTTCTCCTCACATATGTCTGTATAAAATGCATGTTTCCTTTTTTTCCTGAATAA
>CM054145.1:1451923-1471923 GCA_028751875.1 Rapana venosa
CCCTGCAACTGCAGTCATACTCTGACTCAAAGCATTCCTTTGTCCTGCAGACTTTGTCATCTGACTTCTCCCTGAACTCCTTGAGGAGTCACTGGGGCACTGCACTGAATTTCTCAAGCAGTGTGTCATAATCCCGGCAGAGCCCATCCCTCTCCATGCTGTAGATTGCATGCTGGGTATGCTTGTGTCAGTTATACCAGAGGCAGTCACTGGTCTACCCTTCTAAGAAAATTTATGATTTTATCTTGATGTTGGTGTTGTTGTTGCTCAATACCCTGGGAGTCACTCAGAATGTGCACCCTGTATCACCTTGGAATTACTGTGAGATAGGAAGTACATACTGAATGAGAAGTTTGCGTGTATGACTCTTTTCTGGTACCTCCCCGTAAAAGCTGCCATACTCCGACTTCAGAGGAGGTTGTTTTTTTTCTAAAACGTGGATGCAGCATATTATGCATCCCTGTGTGCCACAGTTGGAGATTTCCAGTCTCAAACGAGGGGAATGGTGAGGGAACTAATGTCAACTCCAGGGGAAAAGTCCCTCCCTCTCACACACAGAGACCTCAGCACTGACTCCAGCCCACGACTTCAGACTTCATGAAGTCACCACTTCACTTGAAGTATCATCATTAAGTATTCTTCTCTTGGGGACAGTAGGAAATGTCTAAAGGTCATGAGTGTAGTGGTAGCATAAGTTGTCATGTTTTGGAGGTAATTTCAAACTCTATGAAATCCTGGTGCAGGGTAAAAATGACAAACCTGTCAGTCATACGAAGGAGAAAGAAGCTTGCTTATTTATTTATTTTGTTTATTCTTTGATTTTGAGGATGATGGACTCAGCACTCATGTGTTTATTTACATCCAGTCCTGGTGTGTATGCAGTTTTTAAAAATGTCATCCGTTCCACCAGCACACATGGCCTACTCTTCCGAAAAGCAGAACAGGTTTTAACATGTGTGCAAGTTGTTCTGCGTGCGTTCGCACACGGGACCTTGGTTTACAGTCTCATCGATGGACTTTTGGTAGGAGTGGAGTCAACACTGATGTTAACTCCAGAAGGAAAATCCTCTTGAATGAGATTCGAACCCGAGTCAGCAGATCAGGAGCGCAATGCACACCACTCTGTGTATGATGAAATAAAGCACTCTACAAACATCCTGTGTTTCTGTGATAGACCCCTCCTTTACTCTGAAGGAGGTGAGAAAACCTATAGGGTTACATGCAAAAACACTTGAGAGCAAGTCAAGAAAAATATATAGCTATGTAAACACACACACATACACACACACTCTCTCTCTCACATACACTTCTCTCTCTCTCTCTCTCTCTCTCTCTACACACACACACTCTCTCTCTCATACACACACACTTACACACACACACAATAACACACACCTCAACACACTAAACATGTTTTTCAAGTCAGTCTTACGACATGCCACAGGGCTCTTACATCAACTTAACACCCTATCCTTCCACAGCTCAGTCCCACACAAAATAAAAGGAAGGGCTCTTTTATATCCCTGCACTCAATCCTAGCCCACTTTCCCGGTGGAGATGTACAGAGGTCTTTGACTTTTCCCAACAATAAATAACAACAGATCCGTATTTCAACAACAAGCCTGATATCATCATAACAGACATTCAAGGCTGAAGCCATCACAAAAATGAACTGGACCAATAAAAGCTGAGATTCTGTGACGTCAACGTGAGGGTGTGTCAGGGACTGAAGGATTTGATTGGGCAAAGAGGCCTCTTTATCTGAGAGTGTGTGTGTCTAAGAATCCTATTGAAGCGTTTTCCTGTGTTGGTGTTGTGCGTCTGTTTTTGGCTCCAGCCACTAGAACTGTCTTGATATATTGTTATATTGGGGGGACGGGACAGCCTAGTGGTTACAACATTGCCCTCGCAATCTGACGACCTGGGTTCGAATCCTGTTCAAGAGGATTTTTCCTCTAGAGTTGACATTAGTTGGGACTCCACTCTCTCCAAAAGTCCTTCGAGGAGACTATAAACATGGGCCCTGTGTGCAAACGCACGCAGAACACGTTAAATCCTGTTCCCGCTTTTTGAAAGAGTAGGCCATTGTGTGCCGGTGGGAACAGATTAAAAAATTTTTAAACCACATACACACGGAAACTGGATGTAAAAAAAGCACATGAGTACTTATTCCATTATCTTCGATATGAAAGAATAAAATAAACAACTACAGACAAAGTGTAAACAGTGTGTTTACACCAACGCACCACATGCTTTTGTCATTCAAGGTCTCTTCATGCAGAGTGATGATGTTAGAGGGAGGGAGAAAGAAGCACATGACTGTGGCAACTTCAGTCATAAGCCAGCAGCTGTGGCTGTGCAGGGGTACCCCTGAACGTTTTGCTGTTCTGTCTCTCCTGTGGCACTTCTCCCGGAATAACAGCTGATTTAGATTACTTCTTTAATGACGGGGGAAATGAGAAGGGGAGGAATAGACTGCAGTAGCTGTAAAGGGTGGGAGAGAAGTCTGTGGAAGAAATTACAGGGGAGGGGAGGCTAGAAGAAAATATGTCAGAGAGGGTAAAATGGTATTAGGATGCCTAGCCCGTGTGCGTGTACACACACACACACACGCACACACACACATATACATACACACACAATGCACACACAAATGCAGGGAAGAGAGAGAGAGAGAGGGAGAGAGAGAGGAGAGAGAGAGAGAGAGAGAGAGAGAGAGAGAGAGGAGAGAGAGAGAGAGAGAGAGAGAGAGAGGGTTTGTATCAAACATTACTTCAAGATTCCATACAGAAATCTGACAAGTAGAGTTCTCCCACATTCACCCTAACCCACTTCATTGCAACATTTTCGGAGATACAGGGACAGAAAGAGTGGAGAGTCTACGTAGAGAGTGCCTCTGCTCTGTGTGTGTGTGTGTGTGTGCGAGAGAGAGAGAGAGAGAGAGAGAGAGAGAGAGATGTAATGTTATATATATATATATATATATATATATATATACACTCACAGAGCGATAGATAGATAGGTAGTTAGAGACGAGAAGAGAGAGAGAGAGAGAGAGAGAGAGAGAGAGAGAGAGAGAGAGAGAGAGAGAGAGGAGAGAGAGAGAGAGAGTGCATCACCCTTTTTCACAAAGCAGCCATAGTACCCTATGTGTAATTAGCGCAGCGTCAACACGCCCCAGAATCAAAGAGTCACAACACAACCTCCACAATTCCTCAGCACTTCACACAGTCAACAGAAGCCCTAGCCCAGCCCCCTCCACCCCCTACCCTCTCTGTGAGCCACATAGAATCCCGCACACACACACACACACACACGCACGCACGCACACACACACACACACACACACACACAGGGCTGACTGAATGAACACTGGCCTATTATATATCTCAGCAATCACAGCTGTATAGCCCTGATCCTGCAGGGTAGAGTATAACACAGTAACTCCATTTCTATAAACGGTAAAGGAGTCCCATAACCTATGTGGTCGTAGAGGCATCAGAGACCTCAACTTCTCCAGGGGCCAGCATATTGAGGGCGGCGCCCATCTCCTCTACCTCGCTGCTTTACCTTTCCTGACCCTAAAGAGGCAGGTACCCATTTACAGCTGGGTGAACTGGGGAACTGTACTGAAGCCAAGGCGCGCAAACAGTTACCCAAGTGGTAACCACGCTCGATGCTGCTTTAACTTTAGCTAGGGGAAAGCGAGTGCTCTGACCAAATAGTGTTTTTTTTCCGGTTAGATTCCAGAAATTGAGGAAGAACACTGTGTTTTGCTTCAAGTTCTGTGTGGTCTGGATAACTCATCAAGTTTTACATCCCCCAGAATGTTTTTTTGGAAGAGTACTGAAAAAGGGGATCGGTGGTCTAGAGGTAACGCACCTGCCTAGAAAGCCAAAGTCCGGGTTCCAAGTGTGTGGTGGTTCGATCCTGTTTTGTGCTCCAAACTTTTTCCCCATCCACTAGACCGTGAGTGGTGGTCTGGGTGCTAGTCTTTCGGATGAGACAATAAACCGTGGTCCCGAGTGTACCACGCATTTAGCGCAGGTTAAAGACTTCACAGCAACAAAAGAGTTGCCTCTGAAAAAATTCTGCACAAAAGGGCCACTCTGATAGGAAACAAACAGGAAAAGCAAAAAAAAGGGTGGCGCTGCTCTTGTGGCGACACGCTCTCCCTAGGGAGAGTAGCCCGAATTTCACGCAAAGAACTCTGCGGTGACTTAAAGTGATATAATAATAAAAATAACAATTAAAAAAAAAAAGGAATTTAGGTAGCGCTATATAGCGCCTAGTGATATACCCTACAATAAAGGAAACGGAGTTACTGTGTTTTACCATGTGGGGTAGAGCCGCTACTGTGTACAGTGAGGTCAAGGCAGGTAGGGGTGGACGGAAGAGGGGGAAGAAGGAGAAGGAGAAGGAGAGGGTGGGTTTAGAAAAGAAAAGAACAGAAAATCCAAAGAACCCGAACTTGGTCTTGTTTTGTCCCACTTTTATGATAATAATAATAATAATAATGATAATAAATGGAATTTATATAGCATCTTGCAGAGACAAATCAAAGCGCTTGCACTCAACTCATTCTTACAGTCACACAACCAGTAACAATTAATAGTTCCATCAAGTCCAAATGTGCACGCACACACACACACACACACAAAACACACACACACACACACACACACACACCCTGGCAGGGTGATAGAATCTTGGCTGTTGAAGGCAGGGGAAAGCTATGAGATGAAGCAGACGAGGAAACTCTTAGGTTTGAAATATATTATGTCTTGAGACTGGATTTAAAAGTGTCATAAGAAGGCTTTTGGCGGGGAGAGAGAGAGAGAGAGAGAGGGGGGGAATATAACCTGAGTAGATTGGGAAAGGGAAAAGAGGGAGGAAGGGGGACTCCACATTCTATACTGCACAACAAAGTAACTGTACTGTCCGGGGTTTTTTGTTTCTTCTGAAAGTGCTGTGATGTATGGTATGCTTACAATGTTGCTCGGGATAAAAGCAGAGAAGTTAGATCATGAAAAGTTGGCAGGAATGACCAGTCACAAATGTGTCGCGTCTCGAATGTTGTGTGTGTGTGTGTTTGTATGTGTTTGTTTGTGTGTGTGTGTGAGAGAGGGAGACAGACAGACAGACAGGCTGAGAGAGAGAGAGAGACAGACAGAGAGACAGAGAGACAGAGAGAAGAGAGAAGAGAGAGAGGAGAGAGAGAGAGAGGAGAGAGAGAGAGAGAGAGAGAGAGAGAGAGAGAGAGAGAGAGCATATTTACAGCTAACAGGTGGAGGGGCAAGGAGAGTAAGTGAAAAGCGTCTGGCAGGAGCAAAGTTTAATGAGCGTGAGGTCTGACATTTCACAGCGAGAGAGAAGGTAAAGAGAGCAATTATAGCACCAGTCACACACACACACACACACACACACACACACACACACACACACACACACATGTTAAATTGAAGAACAACACACACACACACAACACACACACACACACACACACACCCCGCCTCTTCCTCGAGCCATACCTATTTGCACTTGTGAACAACAGAAACTGCAGAGAGCTACGAGATCTGAAAGCTCTACATAAAGAAAGCCACGCACTCCAAACCATTCCCTGTGTGTAGCAGCAGTACCGCAGTGTGACAGAAAAAAGGACCGCGTACACCGTTTCTGACCCACTGACCACACTATCAATAACAGTACACCCCCCCCCCCCCCCCTCCCACTCGTTGACCTGTGACGACCTCTATACAGCGAGGTCAGGGGTCAGCCACCACTGACCTCCAATGGGAGCAATGTCTGCGACTGGTTTCAGTCGGACATTTCTGTGAAGTGTAGGTAGTGTTTAGTTTGCATGGCACAGACTGTGTGTGTGTGTTCTGCCTTTATCAGGCTTCCACTCCATACATTCCACTTTCTGTAGACTCTTTGCCTTGTCCTAGCATTTCGCTCTGTGAGGAGTCACTTGGGTACCGCTAGGAAACTCAGCAGCCCATCCCTCTCCAGATCACAGGATGCATGCTGGGTATGTCTGTGCCGTCCATGCCACAAGTCATAGCTGGTCTACTCCCAAGTCAAGTCGAAGTCAAGTCAAAAACACTTTAACCATCCCATGAAAGACAATTACATCTCTCCTGTGATGATGGTGGTTTTGGTTGTTTTCTAACGTGTGCGGCAACATGGTATGCCTGCGTTTACACGCGTGGCCTTGTGTCGTAGCCTCATGAAAAGAGAGTTGTAAGGGAGTGGAGTTGGAACTAATGTAATTAATGTAAGTAATTGGGGGCAGAGTCACTCGAACCTGTGCTAAAGGCTGTTATTACCTTAACGTCAGGGGTACGTTACTCTGACCACTGGAGTACTGCACCCCTTGTCTAAAGATGGCTGGTCAGCCTGTCAGTGCATGTAGTCAAACATTCAGACTATTAAGCAGTCTACATTTCCACGCATCTTTCTCTGCACCTGTTTTAGGATGTGACAAATGAATTAGTTAATATCAAGACTCTCTCTGTCTGTCTGTCTGTCTGTCTGTCTGTCTGTCTGTCTCTCTCATCTAATATAACATTCTAGAATGTTCTTTTCATTATTTTAGTTAATGCTTATTGGTTCCTATTGTTCATCCTTGTTATTACTTTGTGTTCATTTTGAAACTGAGTTTACGTCAGAGCTTAAAGTCGTATCCGTTCATAAGAGCTCATTTTTGGTTTTTTGGTTTTCGTTACGTTAAATGCATCATGTGATTTTTCTTGTATTTATTTGTATTTACAAAAGAAAGTCGTGTATAACCCCCCTTGTCAATAGGCCACTTTGGGCAATGACAATAAATTGGTCAAAGCGTCAAAGCGTCTCTCTCTCTCTCTCTCTGCCTGTCTCTCTCTCTCTCTCTCTCTCTCTCTCTCTCTCTCTCTCTCTCTCTCTCTCTTCTCCTCTCTCTCTCTCTCTTCCACCCCTAATTTGCTTTGCTTTGCCCCCCCCTCTCTCTCCCTACTTTTACTTTGCTCTCTCTCTCAAACACACACACACACTCACACACTCACTCACACACACACACACACACACACACACTCTCACACACACACACACACTCACACACACACACACACACACACACACACACACACACACACACACACACACACACACACACACAGGGGGGGAAGGGAAAGGAAGACCAGTCTTGCTTAAAATTGAAGAAGACACCGAACACTACTGGCATCACCAAAGCTTCCACGTCAGTTTAATGGCTGGGGTTCATTATTCCTACCACCACCATCGTCCGCAGAGGAACACAACACCCAGTGTTTCTTCTTTCTGTCTTTCTCTCTCTCTGTCTTTCTCTCTTTCTGTTATCGAGACAACACTGAGTCAGGAAGACAGGCTGTTGAAAGTGAGGGGCACAGCTTTAGCAGCCCACTGACAGCTGAGTCTGCCTGTTTCTTTTGGGTACAGAACGTATTTGTTTAAGTGTAGTGTGTGTTGTGTGTGTGTGTGCGTGCGTGTGTGTGTGTGTGTGTGTGTGTGTGTGTGTGTGTGTGTGTGTGTGTGTGTGTGTGTGTGTGTGTGTGTGTGTGTGTGTGTGTGTGTGTGTTGTGTGTGTGTGTGTGTGTGGTGTTTTAAGTTGATTTTTTCCTAGAAAGATCCTGAATATCTTAACATTTTTTTGGATGAAGGCACATTATCCACATTACTGTCTAGTTTCAGAAAGAGATTTTTATAAAAGAAAATCACACTTCATATGCTTGCTATATCCTGAAAATCATTAACTTATAATACTGAAAGTGCTGTGTGCCTCAACGGGTATTTATTTCAATTCATTTTCGGGATCTTTTCATCCTAACAGCTTGCCATCCTTTTTTTCTGATCTCATTTTCCTTCTACCCCTTGCTGCTTTCGTGGGGCCTTCTTTCAGATTATTCTGTTGAAAGGGTGCTGAGTAACGTAAAACAAAGATCTATTGTCTGTCCTATGAGCCAAAATGCGTTGAGCTGCCGTTAAGCGCCTGACAAGTCAGGCCCAGCGCATCCGACTTTGCTCTGGGATAAAATTGTTACCTTTTAAGTCTTTCTGGAAAAAAAATGCAGGTGAATGGACCAAGAATGCGGAAAATAGACAAGAAGGAGGCGACAGGAAGAAAAGGAACAAGGCAGAAACAAAGAGACGGATAGAAAAGAGGAAATTTTAGTACAGAGTTTCCTAAAGGCGGGATGCTATTATATTTAGCCTATACTGACAGACCCCGGCATCCCGACAGGGGCAAACAAAGATCAATGACGCAGTTTGTTCGTGACGTCAGTACACAGAGTGACTTCTACAGCAGTTTGTTGGTGACGTCAGTAAACGAAGTGACTTCTACAGCAGTTTGTTCGTGACGTCAGTACACAAATTGACTTCTACAGCAGTTTGTTCGTGACGTCAGTACACACAGTGACTTCTACAGCAGTTTGTTGGTGACGTCAGTACACAGAGTGACTTCTACAGCAGGTTGTTCGTGACGTCAGTATACAAAATGACTTCTACAAAGGCTCCTACTCTCTCAGCTTGCATCTTAGCTTGCGGAGAGACTCACACAAGCGGAGGATCTTGTACACACTTTCTTAACAGCTGCAAGAATGAACAGACTCAGGAAATAAGACTTGGTCGAGCTGATGTTCTTCAGAATCCTGCTATTTACCCCCCTCCCCCCCCCCAAAAAAAAATGAACATGAGAAACGTGACCATTTATCTAGCGATTATTCCTAAGTCGTAAATCTCCGCTGGGACCTGAAAATAATCAAATAAAGTCTTGCTATCACCTTCCTCCACCATAATTGTGCCAGCTTAAACTACCAGTCATTAATCTGGACCTATTCCCACGGCAGAGAGTGGTGTGTTTTTGTGAGGGAGTGCTGGGTCCGAAAGACCGTGTACAGCTGACTGCAGACATCGTGGGTGTTGTGGGAACGGTTCATTATCTGCCTGCTGCCCGCTTTGATCTGCAGGCACCGCTTTCTCCGATGTGGGCAGTAGCGTTTTATCGGCACAGAGGAGTCTACTTCAGATGGTGGCCATGAGCCAGCCATCAGTTCTTGCCAGCAGGCAGCAGCTGTGATGCGCTTCAGTGATCTCCGTGCCTGGGCCAGTCCACTGTTAAGTTTTGCAGGATGTCTCTCTCTCTCTCTCTCTCTCTCTCTCTCTCTCTCTCTCTCTCTCTCTCTCTCTCTCTCTCTCTCTCTCATTTCCCGAGGAGTCAGTGGACACTGCACTACAATTTCAGGACAGTTTCTTTTCTGTTGGGCTTGTTGAACTTGACCGGGCGGAGCCCATCTCTCTCGAATTGCACATGGCATGCTGGGTATGTTGGTGTCATCCATACCACCAGCCATGACTGGCTTGCTCTTCTACAAAAGGTGGATGGGGTTTTAAGGAGCGCACAAGATGTTAGGCCTGCATCCATACACGGCACCTTCATTCAGCCTCCTCCAAAGAACCTGCAAGTGACTGGAGTCTGTGCCTTTGCCTGTGTCCTGTTTTGTAGGTCATGTGGTCTTCTGTTTAACCTTCTTCAGCACTGTACGTCGTCCATTTCCTGCCCTGCTATCCCCTTAATTCCATTAATGTTGTTTCTGACCCGCGAGACAGTAAAACTAAACACTACGGCCAGCAGGTTTTGTCTTTGGAAGGCAAGGATCAGGGATGAAGGAGAAACTAATCTCTCGTACTGGTTTCGAAAATCACTGAAAAACTTTTGTTTCCGAGTTAGTAGTTGAGTGTCATTGTAAGCGTAAGTCACACACACACACACATGCACACACACACACACACACACACACACACACACACACACACACACACACACACACACACACACACACACACACACACACACACACACACGTGTGTGTGTGTGTGTGTGTGTGTAGCTCTCGTTGACTCCACCCCCCACTCTTCCCAATTCCTCACCCCTTTCTAGAAGTTCAGTGTGCCTCCCTTCGCCACGATCACGCTTACAAACATGAACATGTTTTCAGGACCTCTAAAACCAACCATACCTACATACAGTGAGGTAGGTTTTTGTGGCATGCTATGTTAGGCTATTCGCAACCCTGCACGTACCATCAGTAAAAACAGAACGGGGATTGTAAGAGATGTCACCAGTAAAAGGGAAAAACAGTGCACTGATGACAAAACCATTGTGATGTGGAGGGACCGACCTCCTTCTGTCCCTTCGCCAAAACTCTGCGCTAGATACTTTCAAATCCAGCCTGGAAACATACCTATTTTCTACCTAAGGTCTTCTCCTTTATAACCCGTCCATACTCTTCAACAGCCAACCCCATCTCCACCATTCTGCCTGAGTGTGCTCTGAGTGAGTGTGTGTAAGTGTGTGGTGGTGATTTGATATCTGCTGATCTTATTGGTGGACGGTTGTATGCTGTAGGCTAAATTATTTGATTGTAAGCACTTTAATTTTTTTGCTGTACAACATTCAGCGCTACAAAAACTCCATACATTATTGTTGTTATTATTATTATTATTATTATTATCATTATATGTGTGTGCAGATGTGTGTCCACCATCACTATGTAGATCAGCCAGTGAGGACAGTCCGAACCCACCCCCCAGACCACGTGGTACAGGTATGTAAGCCTCTTTCCTACTGGACACAACGCACCAATACACTACAACCTAGACCTACCCAATGACAATGTAAACCTCTTTCCTATTGGTAAACATGCACCAATACAATACAACCTTGATATAATTATGCAGTCATAATGTAAACCTCTTTCCTATTGGTAACAATGCACCAATACACTACAACCTTGATATAATTATGCAGTCATAATGTAAACCTCTTTCCTATTGGTAAAAATGCACCAATACTATTTTTCAGGTACTTAATCAACCAACACACACACACACACGCACACAATCGCTCGCGCGATTGGTAAAAATGCACCAATACACTACAACCTTGATATAATTATGCAGTCATTATGTAAACCTCTTTCCTATTGGTAACAATGCACCAATACACTACAACCTTGATAATTTATATGCAGTCATAATGTAAACCTCTTTCCTCTTGGTAAAAATGCACCAATACTATTTTTCAGGTACTTAATCAACCAACACACACACACACAAAATCTCGCGCACATTTTTGATGCTACATCAGTTAGCATAAATACATCATGTACAACATAGAAAAAACAATACTATTTGTACTCCTCTGTTGGTATCACTTGTTTATGAAGAGAAACTGTATTATGTTCTTTCTCTCCATTTACTTTCTCCTGTTTAGAAATATTTGTCCTTATTCTTGTTTTGCAAATGAAAAAAAAGAAGAAGAAAAAAGATAAGGAAAAGGGTTACAATGCTAACTACATACTGTACATCCTGTGGTTGTGTAAGTATGAACAAGAGAAGGAATACAGTGCTAACTACTTACTGTATAAAAAAAAAGCACCAATACACTACAACCTTGATATAATTATGCAATCATAATGTAAACCTCTTTCCTATTGGTAAAAATGCACCAATACACTACAACCTTGATATAATTATACAGTTATAATGTAAACCTCTTTCCTATTGGTAAAAATGTACCAATACACTACAACCTTGATATAATTATGCAATCATAATGTAAACCTCCTTCCTATTGGTAACAATGCGTCAATACACTACAACCTTGATATAATTATGCAATCATAATGTAAACCTCCTTCCTATTGGTAACAATGCGTCAATACACTACAACCTTGATATAATTATGCAATCATAATGTAAACCTCCTTCCTATTGGTAACAACGCGTCAATACACTACAACCTTGATATAATTATGCAATCATAATGTAAACCTCCTTCCTATTGGTAACAATGCGTCAATACACTACAACCTTGATATAATTATGCAATCATAATGTAAACCTCCTTCCTATTGGTAACAATGCGTCAATACACTACAACCTTGATATAATTATGCAATCATAATGTAAACCTCTTTCCTATTGGTAACAATGCACCAATACACTACAACCTTGATATAATTATGCAATCATAATGTAAACCTCTTTCCTATTGGCCACGACACACCAATACACTACAACCTTGATATAATTATGCAGTCATAATGTAAACCTCTTTCCTATTGGCCACGACACACCAATACACTACAACCTTGATAATTTATATGCAGTCATAATGTAAACCTCTTTCCTATTGGTAACAATGCACCAGTACAATACAACCTTGATATAATTATGCAGTCATAATGTAAACCTCTTTGTTATTGGCCACGATGCACCAATACACTTCAGCCTACATCTACACAATGTGACTGCTTGGAAGTAAAAGCGTTCCCATAACTATGTGGTCCTTTGGGCAGCGAGATGTCAGAGACCTCACTTCTCTAGGGGCCATCATATTGAGGGCGGCGCCCATCTCCTCTCCCTCGCTGCTTTACCTTCCCTGACCCTAAAGAGGGCTGGTACTTATTTACAGCTGGGTGAACTGGGACACACACACACACACACACGGGAGGGGGGGGGGGGGCGGGATAGCCTAGTGGTTAGAACATTGCGCTCGCAATCTGGCGACCCGGGTTCGATTCCCGTTCAAGGGGATATTTTCCTCTGGAGTTCACATCAGTGCAGACTCCACTCTCCCCCAAAGTCCTTCGGATGAGACTATAAACCGAGGCCCGTGTGCGAACGCACGCAGAACATCTTGCACACATGTTAAATCCTGTTCCGCTTTTCGTAAGAGTAGGCCATTGTGTGCCGGTTGGAACAGATCACAGAATTCACAAATCCGCATACACACGGGGACTGGATGTAAAAAAGCACATAGGTGCTTATTCCATTATCCTCGATATAAAAGAATAAAATAAAATACATAAAAAATAAAATAAATTAAAACACACCGTTCTTTTCATGACTATTATGACACAACACCAGCCATTGTTTCTACAGTTCTCTGCACACTTTCCTCACAGGGGGCATCACTCGTCATCATGTGTTCAAGGATTCTGAACCCACTGCAGCGCAGTTTCTCGTGTTGTGTTTTACGTGCACAGTATGAAAATTATCCTGTTTATTATGTGTATCTTTCCATTCGAGATAGTGTCAATACCTTCGTTTATGGACACTGGAATCTGCATCCAACCCTATCCACCTTAACAACCTTTCTTCATCATCATCATTACCTTCACCACCACCATCATCACCACCACCACCATCATCATTATCATCACCATTACCATCATCATCCTAACAACCACCACCACCACCACCACCATCATCATCATCATCATCATCATCATCATCATCATCATTTAAAAAAACAACCAAACCTTTGTTTAGACAAATCAGTTGAAAATGAGCGTCTAAATCACCTCGACATGAATAGACAGTAAACCAACGAGTAGGACACAACCGCTATCTTTATTGTATTGGTTGATGTATTATTTTTTTCTTTTTTGGGGGGCAGGGGGCAGTGTATTTTACCAGGGCGACATTGTCCTGGACAAAGAAGTGGACCGTTACGTATTTCCGGATGTTAACGCCTCCCGCTTCAGACGGGCCACGGTGCGCATGCGCGACAGACTGTGGACAGATGGCGTTGTTCCCTATGTCATCAAGAAATCCATCAGTGAGTGACCGCCCTTACACTTTAATTAGCATGGACACTGGTTCACAATGAATGGAGAACAGATGACTGCTGCTGTTGCTGATGTTGTTGCTGCTGCTGCTACTGTTGTTGTTGTTGCTACTGTTGTTGTTGCTGCTGCTACTGTTGTTGTTGCTGCTGCTGCTACTGCTACTACTACTAGTAGTAGTACTGCTACCACTACTACTACTACTACTACTACTACTTCTACTGCTGCTGCTGCTACTACTACTACTAGTAGTACTGCTACTACTACTACTACTACTACTACTTCTACTGCTGTTGTTGCTGCTGCTGCTGCTGCTGCTGCTGCTGCTGCTGCTGCTGCTGCTGCTACTACTACTACTAGTACTGCTACAACTACTACTTCTACTGCTGCTGCTGCTGCTGCTACTACTACTGGTACTTCTACTACTGCTGCTGCTGCTGCTGCTACTACTACTGGTACTTCTACTACTGCTGCTGCTGCTGCTGCTACTACTACTGCTGCTGCTGCTGCTGCCATTACTACTACTACTTCTACTACTGCTGCTGCTGCTGTTGCCACTACTACTACTACTACTTTTACTACTACTACTGCTGCTGCTGCTGCTGCTACTACTACCTCTACTACTACAACCACTACTACTACTACAACCACTTCTGTTGCTGCTACTACTACTATTCAACAATAAAAGGAAAAAAGTGCATAAATTACAGTTTTAATGTGGAATGGCATTCCTCTATCCCTTTGCCAAAAGCCTACATTTGATACTTTCAAATCCAGCCTCAAAACACACTTATTTTTCTACCTCAGATCCAATCCTCCTCCCTCATAACCTGTCCATACTCTTTCAACAACCAACCCCTCTCCACCATCCTGCCTAAGTGTGCTGTGTTCTGTGTGTGTGTGTGTGTGTGTGTGTGTGTGTGTGTTGCTGTGCTGTGTGTGTGTGTGTTGCTGTGCTGTGTGTGTGTGAGTAAGTGTGTTTGTGTGTGTGAGTGTGTGAGTGAGTGTGTGTGAGTGAGTGTGTGGCTGTATACTTATAAATAAGCATTTAATTTCATTTCTATTCATTTCTATCTATCTCCCTCATATCCCCAGACCCTGTGTATGAAGACATGCAAAGCAGGCATCTACCACTGCCCCACCTTAAACCCCATACACCTTTCATACAAAAGTGGGCCAGCCAGGACATGTGGGATAGATGACACCAACAAACCCAGCATGCAATCTCAACACTGGTGAGGGACGAGCTCCGCCAGGCTCAGCATGACCTAAACTGCTCCAGAAACTTCAGTGCAGTGCCCCTACAACTCCTCAAGGAGTTGAGGGAGAAGTCAGAAGTAAGAGTTGTGTGGTGGTTGTTATGGATTCTGTATGATTATTTTGTGTTGGCAGGTGCTCAGACCCAGCGGGTGATACTGCGGGCGTTCAAACACATATCTCAGAAAACCTGTGTCACTTTCCGAAAGAAGAGAAAGGCTGATAAAAACTACATCCACTTCATTGATGAGCCCGGGTAAGTCATCCCTTTTGTTTGTTTGTTTGCGTGTCTGTTTGTTTGGTTAGTTGCTTGTTAGTTTGTTTGCTTGTATGTAATAACTGAACTTGTCCAGGTGGGAGGGGTAACTAATACAAACACACCTCAATGCATGCACACCTGTATGTGTGGACATGTCTGTAGAAACACAATAATTTAAGCAGGCAGTGTAAGTGTATACACACACACACATTCAATGCTTGACAAGCATTATTTTTGTAATCACTTTTATACACACAGTTATGCACCAGCGGTGTATGTGTGTTTGTGTGTGTGTGTGTGTGTGACTAGCAGATAAAACCTCTCTCTTCCTTTCCCTCTCTCTCTCTCTCTCCCCCCCCCCCTCTCTCTCTCTCTCTTTCTCTCTATCCCCTCCTCCTCCTCTTCTGTCAGGTGTTAACATCAAAGTTAATGACAGATGATGGCATATTTTGACCATTACACCATGATAATCTCCACATCATTACACATGATCTATTTTCAAAGTTCACAGCGTTTGTCAGGGCAGGGTGGGGGGCCGTTTTTCAAATGCCAATACTCCCTATAATTACACTGGGAATACAAAGGCACGTGGAGTATAATGACAAATGTTGTTGTCTGTTTATATTGTGTGGTTATGCTGGGACGGTACAAGTCTTGGCTGACTTGATTTTTTTGTCATTCCTTGACTAGAGCTGCCAGGTTCACCAAGGGCGAGATTTGTGTAACGACGTTTTTGCCCACCATGAAGGTAGCCATATTCCGACTTCAGAGATGTATGTTGGGTATGTTCGTGTTTCCGTAACCCTCCAAACCCTGACATGACTTACTGGATCTTCAACGTGAATAATTTCATCTGTTGCATGTGTATATACACGACGGAAACTAAGGCACTGGCAGGTCTGCACTTACAATAATAAAAAGAGAGACGTGCTGTTTAAACTTTCCTTCTGAGGAATTCCAAAATAAGTCCGGAATTAGCATGGGCACAAGATCTGTAAACTAATTCGGATTTTTCATGGGTACATTGTCTGTCTTTAATTTGCATTTCGCTGAATGATTCAGCGATTGTGTGTGAGTGTGTGTGACTGTGTGTATGTACACGTGTCTATCTCTGCGTGTGTGTGTGTGTTTGTGTGTGTGTCTCTGTGTGTCTGTGTGTGTGCTGTGTGTCTGTGCACGCACCCACGTGCACACACAAGCACAGGTGTACAGTTTCTGCGTGTCTGTGTGTAGGTTGTGCACACCTAGGTGCGTGGCGCTTGCGTGTGAGTATGCATGCATGCGAGGTGGTACACCCGGGGAAAAAACCCCGCCTATCATTTTGTGCGGGCGAGACTGGGGAAGCTGAATATAAACAGACTGAAGGAAGAAGAGTGACACCATCACGATCAGGGTCTATGCCTGACACGTGTGACGGCTGAAATGTGAAATATATGTAATGATATACTTCACGGAGACACAGAGGTCAGGACAAGTGTCTGTATGGAAGTGTGACAGGCCCTGTAGTGGTGTCTGTCATTGTGCATTACACTGTACAATGTCTTCCGCTGCTTTCACTGCAAGGATCGAATTATTTGCAAAGAAATTGCCCCCACACTACACTACACACAGACACACACACACACATGCACGCACACACGACACACACACACACACACACACACACAACACACACACACACACACAACACACACATACACAGATGGCTATAACTAACTCTTTTTTCTCAATTGAAACTTCAGTCTTCCAACAAGGATTGCAATATCAAAAATACTTTGAAAAAAGGAAACGAAAAGAAACAGCAAATTTCCTTTAAACAGAGGACAATAAAAGAATTGAATTGAATTAAATTGAATTGAGAAAAAGAAAGAAAGGGACGGTAGTATGTGTGCATGCGTGCGTGCATGCGTCTGTCAGCTTGCGCATGCACTCACCCACAAATGGAAACGATAGACCTAAAAATAGTGAAGCATGACCTCATCACCTTAGGGGTCTGAGACGAAACAGTTAACTGCGGCAGCAGTGAAAACTGAGGTCTACCCGGAGACACACACACACACACACACACGACCACTGACACAAATACAAGGGTGGCTAACACTCACCTCACCGCAACTAATTGTACCCGAGTCTGACAGCCCGTGTCAATGTACCCCGTCCTCTGTTTCTTCACCCATATCATCGGATTACCGCACACTAACAGTTACTGCACCCACCCACTCCAGTAGGATGGTTATTTTTGGTTTGGGGTTTTTATTTTCTTAAACTCAAGTGCACGGTAAAGGATATACATGTACGCCTGACTATGTGTGTGTCATGTGCGCAAGTATGCTTGTGTGCATGCACATACACGTATGCACGCAAGCACACACACACACACACACACACACACACACTCGAGACTGACAGTCAAGACAGAGAGAGAGAGAGAGAGAGAGAGAGACGAGAGAAAAGAGAGAGAGAGACAGAGATAGAGAGAGAGAGACAGACAGACAGAGAGACAAAGAGAGAGATAGAGAGAGACAAAGAGAGACAAAGACAGAGACAGACAGCCAGAGAGACATAGACAGGCAGCCAGAGAGAGACAAAGAGAGACAAAGACAGAGACAGCCAGCCAGAGAGACAGAGACAGACAGCCAGAGACAAAGAGAGTCAAAGAGAGACAGACAGCCAGAGAGACAGAGACAGACAGCCAGAGACAAAGAGAGTCAAAGAGAGACAAAGACAGAGACAGACAGCCAGAGACAGAGAGAGACAAAGAGAGACAAAGACAGAGACAGCCAGAGAGACAGAGACAGGCAGCCAGAGACAAAGAGAGTCAAAGAGAGACAAAGACAGAGACAGACAGCCAGAGAGACAGAGACAGACAGCCAGAGACAGAGAGAGTCAAAGAGAGACAGAGACAGACAAAGTGAGACAAGGACAGAGACAGGAAGCCAGAGAGACAGAGACAGACAGCCAGAGACAAAGACAGACAGACAGAGAGACAGAGACAGACAGACAGAGAGCAGGCTCCATCCTATGATCAAACACACTGGCAGGACCAATAAGTAAAGTAGCAAAGAGGGAAGGCAGGCCCCGTGTACAGCTAGCTAGCAATGCAGGGTGGTTCATCTTATCTCTGACAGCGCTGTGGGCACCTTCACCCTGTCTGTCACCTCCCGTGTTGAACAGCTTGAGACTTCACTGATAAACATCTTATAACCCTCTACTGAATCCTGTCAGCGACAGAGACAGACAGAGAGGCAGACAGAGAGAGAGAGAGAGGGTCAGACAGAAAGACAGACAGAGCATTCTCTCTCTCTCTCTCTCTCTCTCTCTCTCTCTCTCGCTCTCTCTCTCTCTCTCTAGCTCTCTCTCTCTGTCTCTCTCTCTCTCTCACTCTCTCTCTCCTGTCTCTTCTCTCTCTCTCTGTCTCTCTGTCATAATCAGTACCTGTGCTGTAGAGAGGATTTCACTGATAAATCTTCCCTTCCTTCTGAAAGAGAACCCCAACCCCTCAAACTCTCTTGATATCACGGCCCTTTCTCAGCTTAGATTTTTTAAAAAAGAAAGAAACAACACGAAGAAAGAGGAGGAAGAGAAGAAGAAGAAGAAGAGGGAGGAGGAGGAGGAGGAGGAGGAGGAGAAGAAGGAGGAGGAGGAGGAGAAGGAGGAGAAGAAGAAGAAGAGGGGAGGAGGAGGAGGAGGAGGAGGAGAGAAGAAGAAGAAGAAGAAGAAGAAGAAGAAGAAGAGAAGAAGAAGAAGAGAAGAGGAGAAGAAGAAGAAGACGAAGAGAAAGGAGTAGAGAAGAAGAAGGAGATAGGAGAAGAAGGAAGAAAAAAAACAAAAAAAAAAAGAGAAGAAGGAGAAGGAGGAGATTGATGCCAGCTTTTAATGACAATACCATACATCATTATAACCAATCTGCATGATACCTGGTGGGTGGGAGATGTGTAAAGTTAACAAAAGTTGATGGGTTTAGTGTGTGTATGTGTGTGCATGTGTACAAATATACACACATACACATGAGCGCGCATGTGCGCACGCACGTACATACGCCTGTGCATGTTTGAGTGCGTGCGCGTTCATGCCTGCGTGGATGCTTGCATGCATGAGCGGGTAGAGGGGTAAATTCCTTGAGTGAAAGGAAGTGGGAGACGGCAGAACTAACTAAAGCCAGCTGAAAGCGGACCATCACCTTCAGGGACTGTGTGACTGACTGACTGACTGACTGACAAGGGTGTGAGGGGAGGGACGTGCTGTTCTTATGTCCTTTTCTGGTCCCTAACTGGTGGTACAAGACGTTCCACTGCGCCAACCCAGTCCATAAGTAACCAAAATTATTTCTAAAACACTTAGCTACATTCAACCAATTCACCACTGGCCGTCGCTCTTTCTCAAATTCCGGTCCATCAATCTGGAATGACCTCCCTCTCTCCCTTTGCCAAAAGCCTACTTACGACACTTTTAAATCCAGCCTCAAGACATACCTATTTCAAACCTAAGATTTTCTCCTCCTGTTTCATCTTATATCTGTCCCAACAGCCCAAATCCCCATCACCCGGCCAAAATGTTTAATCTGTGTGTGTGTTTGTGTGTGTGAACCGAATTAGTTAAAACAATTTGTTATTGGTTGCATGTATAAGAATAAGCTGAATGCAAACCCTTTGATTTGTTTTTACAAGATATAGCACTATATAAAAACCATATATTATTATCATTACTATTATTAGCTTAGCACGTTTTCTTTATATCAATGCAGATGCTAACACAAAATAAAATGACGCAGTAAAAATATATTTATTAAAGAAAAAGCCCAATCAAGAATGTGAACATGAAAAGAGTACTCCCCG
>CM054145.1:1476923-1529423 GCA_028751875.1 Rapana venosa
GTTTCAGTTCATTAACAGTCTCTTTCAATGATGCCATTTCATTTAGGATACCTGAACATGTGTCTTTGACTTGTCTCACCTCTTCCTTCAGTTCTTTGAACAAGGCGGTCAGCTCCTGCAGGTTTGCTGCCACGTCCTTCAGTGTAGGCTCCCGACTTGCCCTCTTAGGAGTCGATGAAGCGGAACCAGCACCAGAGTTCAGCTGGGTCTGGCGCAGACTGTCCTTCCTTCCACTAGGGCCAGGTCCAGGGTTCAGCTCCACATCGCCACACCGATGCAGAAAAACGCCTAGGGACAAATAGGCGAGGAGCAAACCTACGGTAGTAACACCGTCATGCAGCTTGCCTAACCCCAATGTCGGAATATACAATGATTTTCTCAACATTGCACATCGAGACATGAATGCCATGAAGGTGGCCACAAGGCAGCCACACATGGCCCTGAAACTTAAAGCCACCTCTGGCATGATGTCTTCTAGTCACTTCACAGACTCAGGCAAAGGCACAGGAACGCAAAATTTACATTTGAATGGGGAGCTTCATTCAACAGCTGTTTACATTTCAAGTGCCGGAAGTGTTCGAGAGAGAGAGAGAGAGAGAGACGGAGACACAGAGAGAGAGAGAGACGGAGACACAGAGAGAGAGAGATCAAATCAAATCAAATCAAATTATTTTATTTCGAGGATAATGAATAAGCACCCATGTGCTTTTTTACATCCATTCCCCGCCCTTAGGGGATACATAATGATAATAAAATAAACTCCATACCTATACACTCCCACATTAAAAAAAAAGAAAAAAATAACAACAAAAACAAAACAAAGAAGCAAAACAACAACAACAAGAAAACAAAGAAGCAAAACAACAACAACAAAAACCCACAAAGAGAGACAGAGACAGAGACTAGGGATTCTAATTGTAAGGCCACAGGCAGAGAGAGACAGGCAGACAGACAGACAGACAGAGACAGAAAGAGAGAGAGACAGAGAGACACACAGAGACAGAGTCAGAGAGAGAGACAGACAGAGACATAGAGAGAGAGCTTTCAAACATTTTTAGGTGTAGGAAGAAAAGCATAGGCTACAGTACAAATTTCCTGGTGTCATTCCATAGCTTACAGTGGCACCGCAATTTTACAAGACAGGAAAAATGGGTTGTTTTCCTACCCACTACCACAATGCTAGCTATGTAGCTGACAGTCTACCTGTGTTGGTGCTCAAGAGCGTTTTCATTTAATGCATTCTGTTGAAATTGTCAACAGGCGATCACAAAGTTGACTAAAATAAAAACAGCTGACAGCAGTGCTACGATTAGCTAGCTCGGAATAGATAAAAGAACCACCACCCACAGCCTTCCACACATTTTGACTGTCAAAAGTATGACGCACATGACAAAACTTAGGACTGGAAAACGAGCAATGCTTTTACCAGATCTTTTTTCACTGGACGATTAAGAAGACAGCAACCAATCATGGGATCTATATCCATTCTAGCTTAGGGCGTGTTCATTTTTCATTTTCTTTAGATTATATATGTGTTCATTTTCATTTTCTTTAGATTATATATATATATATTATATATATATATATATATATATTATATTATATTATATATATATATATATATTATTTCTGATGGCAATATGTAGAGTGGTGATCTAAATTATCATTTTTTTTCAGATTACAAGATAGATTAAACCTTTCTTAATTTTTCGCCCGGTTTTTGCTTTTGGTCCCATAAGACTCCAACGTCTCTCTCTCTCTCTCTCTCTCTCTCTCTCTCTGTGAAATCACTCCTCTTGTCTGTTGTACCCCCCCCCCCCCCACCCCCCTATCTACTCCCCTTTTGATGTATTGCGGCCTAAGGCCGATGTACTATTGAACTATTTCAGAGTTCAGACTTCTCTCTCACCCCTGTCTCCCTGTCTGTGTGTGTCTCACTCTCCTCTCTCTCCTCCCTGTCCCTCCTCTCTCTGCCCCCCCCCCCCCCCCCCCCTCCGACCCCCCTTGCCCCCCCCTCCCTCTCTCTCTGTTCACATCACACCCCATTCTATCCACCATCAGGCGCGGAAGGACCGGGACAAGTATGTGCGGATCATCGAGGACAACATCTCGGAGCGGTTCCTGAAGGACTTTGAGAAGGCCGACAGCCGGCTGTCCACCTCCAGGGGATTCCCCTACGACTACCTCTCCATCATGCACTACTCCAGGTTCGCCTTCACCCGTAATGGAAAGCCCACTATTGAGGTGAGTACCCGTGTGGGGGTGGAGGGGTGGTGTAGGGGTGGAGGGTGTCAAGTCAAGTCAAATGTTTATTTCCAGATGGGGACGGGATAGCTCAGTGGTCGGAGCACTCGCTTTCCCCCAGCCAAGTTAAGCAGCGTCGAGCGTGGTTACCAGTTGGATGGGTGACCGTTTGCGCGCCTTGGCTTCAGTACAGTTCCCCCCCAGTTCACCCAGCTGTAAATGGGTACCTGCCCTCTTTAGGGTCAGGGAAGGTAAAGCAGCGAGGGAGAGGCGATGGGCGCCGCCCTCAATATGCTGGCCCTAGAGAAGTGAGGTCTCTGACGCCTCGCTCCCCTACGACCTTATAGGTTATGGGACTCCTTTACCTTTACCTTTTACATTGAATAAGCAATGCATTTGCTTTTTTTGCCCATTAAGCCATCTATCTAAGAACAAATTTCTTAATGAGAATACTGAAATACTACATTGAGAAGTGAGGTCTCTGACGCCTCGCTCCCCTACGACCTTAATATAGGTTATAGGACACCTTTACCTTTTTTACCAATAAATTGTACCAGTATGGTGTGTATGGGTGTGTGTGTGTGTGTGCATTTTATTTATCTATTTTTTCATATTTCGAGGATAATGGAGTAAGTGCTCATCCAGTACCCGTGTGTATGCAGTTTTTCACATTTTGTCATCCGTACCCGCTGATACACAATGGCCTACTCTTCCGAAAGGCGGAACATGCATTAACGTATGTGCAAGTGTTCTGCGTGCGTTCACACACGGGATGTCGGTTTATAGTCTTATTCGAAGGACTTTCTGAGGAGCGAGTCAGCACTGATGTTAATTCCAGTGGGAAAAAATCCGTTAATCGGGCGTCTCGGGATGATGGCTCAAACCTGGGATCACGAGCGCAAGGCACAACGCTCTAACCACCAGGCTAGCCTGGCCCCCACCTCTGTGTGTGTGTGTGTGTGTGTGTGCGTGCGTGCGTGCGTGTGTGTGTGCGTGTGCGTGTGTGTGACAGACACGAAAAGAGAGAGAGAGAGAGAGAGAGAGAGAGAGAGAGAGAGAGAGAGAGAGAGAGAGAGAGAGAGAGAGAGAGAGAGAGAGAGAGAGAGAGACAGACAGACAGACAGAAACAGACAGACACAGACAGAGACAGAGCCAAACACGAAGACAAAAAGCTACATAGATTACCTGTGCTCGCGCGTCTGGTTCATTCGTTGTGTTTCGTTATGTGTTACCTTGGTGTGTAGCGTGTTGATGATGATGGTGTCTGTGTGTGTGTGTGTGTGTGTGTGTGTGTGTGTGTGTGTGTGTGTGGACACGGCAGGTGATTGGCGTGGGGCGCAAGCTGGGTTTGACGATCAAACAGCGGGAGGGGCTGAGCACTATAGACACGGCCCAGCTGAGAGACATGTACCGCTGCAACCTCAAGTCTGACACCAAACACACCAGTGAGTGTACCCTCATTACCGTTATCATCATTATCATTATCGTTATCATTATTGTTATTGTCATCATCATCACAGCAGCAGCAGCAGCACTATAGACACGGCCCAGCTGAGAGACATGTACCGCTGCAACCTCAAGTCTGACACCAAACACACCAGTGAGTGTACCCTCATTATCGTTATCATCATCATTATTATTGTTATCATCATCGTCATCGTCATCACAGCAGCAACAGCACTATAGACACGGCCCAGCTGAGAGACATGTACCGCTGCAACCTCAAGTCTGACACCAAACACACCAGTGAGTGTACCCTCATTATCGTTATCATCATCATTATTATTGTTATCATCATCGTCATCGTCATCACAGCAGCAACAGCACTATAGACACGGCCCAGCTGAGAGACATGTACCGCTGCAACCTCAAGTCTGACACCAAACACACCAGTGAGTGTACCCTCATTATCGTTATCATCATCATTATTGTTATCATCATCGTCATCGTCATCACAGCAGCAACAGCACTATAGACACGGCCCAGCTGAGAGACATGTACAGCTGTAACCTCAAGTCTGACACCAAACACACCAGTGAGTGTACCCTCATTATCGTTATCATCATCATTATTGTTATCATCATCGTCATCACAGCAGCAGCAGCAGCACTATAGACGTGGCCCAGCTAAAAGAGATGTGCCACCTTAACTGATCAGTTAGTGTATAATTATTATATCAATGCTATCGTTATCATCATTATCATCACCACCAGCTGTTTGTCTATGACTGTAATCTTAAAATAACAACTAAGATATGGAAACTGGTATTTCTTCAGAAAATCTGCTCACAGCGCTTTACAGGGATACTTTCAGTCTCCCCCCCCCCCCCTCCCTCACACACTCATTTCCATCAACCAATCACAATGTCCAACTTGTCACAAAAGTAATCCCCACATTCAGCCCCATTTACACACATGCAAGCACAGCACACACCACAACCACAAGCAGCTATTCCATGACTGCAACACCCACCCACCCTATATTCAACAAAAGGTCACACTATCTGAAATAGATACGTTTTCAAAGAGCTTACTGATGCAGCAGTATAACTGTTGTGTAAAAGTCTTTCAGGCAGTGTGTTCCATGCAGTGGGGGCTGGTCAGAAAACGAGAGCAGACTATGATTACGATTCTGTTCTGCTGGCATTGGCTGGGTGGTGAGAAAACGCGTGTCAAAGACAGAAGGAAGATGAGGAATTGGGGTATATGTAATTATGTGTGAATGAGTTCAGATAGGAAGCATAGGCTGATGCCCAGTAAGAAGAAACTTTGCATGCGATTCTGTTTAATACTGGTAGCCAGTGAAGGGACTGAACGAGAGAAGACAACTATGTTCAAATTTGGAGGATTTACAAACAAGACCTGCTGTGTTTATTTTAACTTCTCTGGAACTGGTCAAGAACCGAGTTTGGCACTCCAGCAAGGACAGAGCTGCAGTAATCATCCTGGACAAGACAAAGGCAGACACCTGTGGTTCTGTTGCTTCAGCAGAAAGGGATGACGAATGCGGAACAGTACTGATCTGGCAGACCTCAGTGTAAGCATAGGTCAGACATGAGCTGCTGAAAGGTCAGTGCAGTGTAAGCATAGATCATACATGAGCTGCTGAAAGGTCAGTGCAGTGTAAGCATAGATCAGACATGAGCTGCTGCAAGGTCAGTGCAGTGTAAGCATAGAACAGACATGAGCTGCTGAAAGGGCAATCTTTTAACCCAAGGTCAAGCCAAGACTATGAACGGATTGTGATAAAGGAACAGACACACTGCTGATATGGAGAACTTGGCAGAGAAGGAAGACTTACACATTTCTTTGGACAAGCAAGTAATAGACTATCTCTGCCTTATCGTCATTAATCCTCCAAGTCTTTAAAACGATGATGCATTTCCCAATGTTGGGTGTCAGATCTTTGATTCCTAAAATCTGAACTCTTTGTTCTCACGGGTTGTCCCATAGGCTGGTACAAGCACGACAGACTGTTAAAAGTTATCCAATGTCCTCACACACTGTTTCATGTTATCCAATGTCCTCACAGACTTCTGCAAGTTATACAATGCCCTCACACACTGTTAGAAGTTATCCAATGCCCTCACACACCGCTACACGTTATCCAATGTCCTCACAGACTGTTACATGTTATCCAATGTCCTCACAGACTGTTACATGTTATCCAATGTCCTCACAGACTGTTACAAGTTATCCAATGTCCTCACACACTGCTACAAGTTATCCAATGTCCTCACACACTGCTACACGTTATCCAATGTCCTCACAGACTGTTACATGTTATCCAATGTCCTCACAGACTGTTACATGTTATCCAATGTCCTTACATACTGTTATATGTTATCCAATGTCCTCACAGATTGTTACATGTTAATCAATGTCCTCACATACTGTTACAAGTTATCCAATGTCCTCACATATTGTTACAAGTTATCCAATGTTCTCACATGTTGTTACAAGTTATCCAATGTCCTCACATATTGTTACAAGTTATCCAATGTACTCACTTATTGTTCAAGTTATCCAATGTCCTCACAGACTGTTACACGTTATCCAATGTCCTCACAGACTGTTACAAGTTATCCAATTTCCTCACAGACTACTACACGTTATCCAATGTCCTCACAGACTGTTACAAGTTATCCAATTTCCTCACAGACTGCTACAAGTTATCCAATGTCCTCACACACTGCTACAAGTTATCCAATGTCCTCACAGACTGCTACAAGTTATCCAATGTCCTCACAGACTGCTACACGTTATCCAGTGTCCTCACACACTGCTACAAGTTATCCAATGTCCTCACAGACTGCTACACGTTATCCAGTGTCCTCACACACTGCTACAAGTTATCCAATGACCTCACAGACTGCTACACGTTATCCAATGTCCTCACACACTGCTACAAGTTATCCAATGTCCTCACACACTGCTACAAGTTATCCAATGTCCTCACACTGCTACAAGTTATCCAATGTCCTCACACTGCTACAAGTTATCCAATGTCCTCACTGCTACAAGTTATCCAATGTCCTCACACACTGCTACATGTTATCCAATGTCCTCACAGACTGTTACAAGTTATCCAATGACCTCACAGACTGTTACAAGTTATCCAATGTCCTCACAGACTACTAACAAGTTATCCAATGTCCTCACAGACTGTTGAAAGTTATCCAATGTCCTCACAGACTGTTGAAAGTTATCCAATGTCCTCACAGACTGTTGAAAGTTATCCAATGCCCTCACAGACTGCTACACGTTATCCAATGTCCTCACACACTGCTACATGTTATCCAATGTCCTCACAGACTGTTAAAAGTTATCCAATGTCCTCACAGACTGCTACACGTTATCCAATGTCCTCACACACTGCTACATGTTATCCAATGTCCTCACAGACTGCTACAAGTTATCCAATGTCCTCACAGACTGTTAAAAGTTATCCAATGTCCTCACAGACTGCTACACGTTATCCAATGTCCTCACAGACTGCTACACGTTATCCAATGTCCTCACAGACTGCTACACGTTATCCAATGTCCTCACAGACTGCTACACGTTATCCAATGTCCTCACAGACTGCTACACGTTATCCAATGTCCTCACACACTGCTACACGTTATCCAATGTCCTCACACACTGCTACATGTTATCCAATGTCCTCACAGACTGCTACAAGTTATCCAATGTCCTCACACACTGCTACATGTTATCCAATGTCCCCACACACTGCTACACGTTATCCAATGTCCCGTGTGCCCCCACAGGCTGCCCCAAAGGCTGGCTCAAGCACGACACGGACTGCTACAAGTTCCACGAGCACCCCAAAGTTCAGTTCGCCGCAGCGGCGAGGAAGTGCAAAGAGGAGAAATCGCACCTGGTGTGGATAGAGAGCAAGAGGGAGGATCAGTTTTTGGCCCGACACCTGCTGAAAAAGTTCCCCTATGCCTACGTCTGGAGGATCGGGGCCAGACGGATCAACGACACCATGCGCTGGTGAGGAGAGAGAGAGAGAGAGTGTGTGAGAGAGAGAGAGAGAGAGGAGAGAGAGAGAGAGAGAGAGAGAGAGAGAGAGAGAGACAGACAGACAGACAGACAGACAGAGAGACAGAGACAGAGACAGTAGACAGGTCTGTAAGTGATGGAGGGAACAGCCTAGTGGTTAGAACAGGGGGCTTGTGGTGTTTTAAGGGCACAGCCTGCACTCCTCTCTATTGTCTGTTTACAGGGAATTTTCCGGCCCTGGAGGTGACATTGCTTCTGAATCCATTTCCCCACCAGTCTTTCCAGCGAGATTTTTTTTTCACGATCCTCCGCCACAGCTCCGAGGTTCACCTATGGCGAGATTTTGCGTATGCGACCGTTTTGTGCCCACCCTGAAGGTAGCCACATTCCGAATTCGGGGATGTATGCTGGGTGCGTTCCTGTTTCCGTGACCCACCGACCGCTGATATGAATTACAGGATCTTTAATGCGCATATATGATCTTCTGCATGTGTATAATTATATATACACGAAAGAAATTCATGCACTGGCAGGTCTGCACTTTAGTTGACATGGGAGATCGTAAAAATTCCCAAGCGGTTGGTCTTGAGGCTGTGGGTATGCGTCATAGAGGCCCTGGGGGTGGAATCTGTACTCACAATCTCTCTCAAAGTTTCCTGCCGACTTGCTCTCTTTCACACACACACACACACACATACGCACAAACACACAGTTTAAAAAACTGCATGCACATGGGACAGGATGCAAAATGGGACACATCAGTGCTTATCCTTTATCCACGAATAAAAGGATTTAAACCGATAAATAAACACACACACACACACACACACACACAAAAAAAAGAAGTTGACTAGACACAAAAAACCTGAAACAAAACAACAACACAAAAGACAACACAACCTAGCTGCCCCCACTTTACACACACACACACACACACACTCACACACACTCACACACCCACCCACACACCCACTCACACACACACCCACCCACCCACCCAACCACCCACACTCACACACACACAGACACACACACTCACCCACCCACCCACCCACACTCACACTACACACACACACACACACTCACACACACACACACCACACACACACACACACACTTGTCAAACCATCCGCACCCCTGTCTGTCCAGGTACCGAGGCAAGGGTTCGAACCCCGCCACCATACAGTACAGCAACTGGGCCACGGGTCACCCGTCCTCCTACAGCAGCGGGGCGTTACACCGCGACCGCTCAACCAACCAGACCCGCTGGGAGGGCGTGTGGGCTGGGTCCTTGTCTCAGCTGCCCTACTTTATGTACCCCTTCATCTGCGAACGCCGGGCGAAACGTTAGTGTGTGTGTGTGGGTGGTAGGGGGGGGGGGGGGGGGGGGTGTGTGAGGGGGGGGGAGGGTGTTGTGTGTGTGAGGGGGGGGGAGGGTGTTGTGTGTGTGAGGGGGGGGGGGAGGGTGTTGTGTGTGTGTGTGTGTGTGTGTGTGTTGTTGTTGTTGCTTCGATTTTACGTCTGTTCACTTAAAGTGATATTAGACGATGTGTGTGTGTGTGTGTGTGTGTGTGTGTGTGTGTGTGTGTGTGTGGTGTGTGTGTGTGTGTGTGTGTGTGTGTGTGTGTGTGTGTGAGGGGGGGAGGGTGTTGTGTGTGTGAGGGGGGGAGGGTGTTGTGTGTGTGAGGGGGGGAGGGTGTTGTGTGTGTGAGGGGGGGAGGGTGTTGTGTGTGTGGGGGGGTGGGGTGGCGGTGGTGTGTGTGTGTGAGTGTGTGTTTGTGTGAGTGTGTGTGTGTGTGTGTGTGTGAGAGAGAGAGAGAGAGTGTGTGTGTGTGTGTGGTGGGGGATGGGGGGGAGGGTGTTGTGGGGGGGGGAGGGGTGGATGTGTGTGTGCGTGGGTGTGTTTCTTCTTTAATTTAACGTCTTTTTAAAAAAAAATGTATTTATACCACTTTAAGTCACAAGAATTATCTGCGTGAAAATCGGGCTTGCTCTCCCCGGAGAGAGCGCGTCGCCACAAAAGCAGCGCCACCCTTTTATTTTGTGTGTGTCTTCAACTGTATTTGTTTCCCTATCAGAGTGACTTTTTTCTAAGAATGTTGCCAGGGACAACTCTTGTTGCCGTGGGTTCTTTCACGTGCGCTGAATACTTTTGTGTAAAACACCAGACCTCGATTTATCGTCTCATCCAAAAGACTAGCGCCCAGACCACCACTCATGGTCTAATGGATAGGGAAAAAGTTTCGGGCCCAAACGGTATTCGAACCACCGCACACTTCCGACCCGGACGTTTTGCTCTCTAGACAGGCGCGTTACCTCTAGACCACCGATCCATCCGTCTTTCCACATTAAGTGATATTAGACCAAATAGTGTGAGAGAGAGAGAGAGAGAGAGAGAGAGAGAGAGAGAGAGAGAGAGAGAGAGAGAGAGAGAGAGAGAGAAACAGAGAGATGATTGTTGGAGTCTGCCACCACAGCAGAACTTCCAACGGTCTCAGCTAACATTTGATCTAGGTAAAGGTAAGGTAAAGGTGTCCCATAACCTATAAGGTCGTAGGGGAGCGAGGCGTCAGAGACCTCACTTCTCTAGGGCCAGCATATTGAGGGCGGCGCCCATCTCCTCTCCCTCGCTGCTTTACCTTCCCTGACCCTAAAGAGGACAGGTACCCATTTACAGCTGGGTGAACTGGGGGAACTGTACTGAAGCCAAGGCGCGCAAACGGTCACCCATCCAACTGGTAACCACGCTCGACGCTGCTTAACTTGGCTGGGGGAAAGCGAGTGCTCCGACCACTGAGCTATCCCGTCCCCTAGGAGGACATAGCAAAACAGTCTACACCTTATACAGAAAAAAAAGATAGAGAAACGCATCCCTGCCAATATTTTCTCATACCTCAACCCAAACATTCACGGAACACATTCTGCAATAACTACAACAAACTGTATCTGATAACATGAATCCTAGATGCAATCTATATTACGCTATATCTGGTGACGGCCAAATCAAAACCCTTGCCTTCAAATCAAATAAAAGCACCATGACCCTGCTGTAACACAGACGCAAAGACCTCCATTGTTGTCCACAGGAAAATGCTTGAATAGAAGGGACATTACAAACATGACAGCGACATATTGTTCTAACACAGAGATTTTCATTGTTGTCTACGGGAAAATGCCTGAATAGGAGCTCCATCACACTGTTGTAACACAGGTGCAAAGATCTCCATTTTTGCGCATAGGAAAATGCCTGAATAGAAGCACCATCACAAACATGACAGCGACATACTGTTGTAACACAGACCCAAAGATCTCCATTGTTGTCTTCCACAGGGAAGTGTCTGAACACAACCACCATCACAAACATGACAGCTATACATTGCAGTAACTCAGAAATCTCCTTTGTCCACAGAAAAATGCCTGAATAGGAGCACCATCACAAACATGACAGAGATGCACTGTGGTAACAGACACACACATCTCTCTTGTTGTCCTCCACAGGAAAATGCCTGAACAGAACCACCATCACAAACATGACATCTGTACACTGCAGTAACACAGATGAAAGGATAATTTTTGCTCACAGGGAAGTGCCTGAACAGAACCATCACCATCACACTGCAGTAACCCACAACTCTCCCTCGTTGTCCCCCACAGGAAAATGCACTGTGGTAACACACACACACAGATCTTCACTGTCCCCTACAGGAAAATGCACTGTGGTAACAGACACACACAGATCTTCACTGTCCCCTACAGGAAAATGCACTGTGGTAACAGACACACACATCTCCCTTGTTGTCCCCTACAGGAAAATGCACTGTGGTAACAGACACACACATCTCCCTTGTTGTCCCCCACAGGAAAATGCACTGTGGTAACAGACACACACATCTCCCTTGTTGTCCCCCACAGGAAAATGCACTGTGGTAACAGACACACACATCTCCCTTGTTATCCCCTACAGGGAAATGCACTGTGGTAACAGACACACACATCTCCCTTGTTGTCCCCTACAGGAAAATGCACTGTGGTAACAGACACACACATCTCCCTTGTTATCCCCTACAGGGAAATGCACTGTGGTAACAGACACACACATCTCCCTTGTTATCCCCTACAGGAAAATGCACTGTGGTAACAGACACACACATCTCCCTTGTTATCCCCTACAGGAAAATGCACTGTGGTAACAGACACACACATCTCCCTTGTTGTCCCCTACAGGAAAATGCACTGTGGTAACAGACACGCACATCTCCCTTGTTATCCCCTACAGGAAAATGCACTGTGGTAACAGACACGCACATCTCCCTTGTTATCCCCTACAGGAAAATGCACTGTGGTAACAGACACACACATCTCCCTTGTTATCCCCTACAGGAAAATGCATTGTGGTAACAGACACACACATCTCCCTTGTTGTCCCCTACAGGAAAATGCATTGTGGTAACAGACACACACATCTCCCTTGTTGTCCCCTACAGGAAAATGCACTGTGGTAACAGACACACACATCTCCCTTGTTGTCCCCTACAGGAAAATGCACTGTGGTAACAGACACACACATCTCCCTTGTTGTCCCCTACAGGAAAATGCACTGTGGTAACAGACACACACATCTCCCTTGTTATCCCCTACAGGAAAATGCACTGTGGTAACAGACACACACATCTCCCTTGTTATCCCCTACAGGAAAATGCACTGTGGTAACAGACACACACATCTCCCTTGTTGTCCCCTACAGGAAAATGCACTGTGGTAACAGACACACACATCTCCCTTGTTATCCCCTACAGGAAATGCACTGTGGTAACAGACACACACATCTCCCTTGTTATCCCCTACAGGGAAATGCACTTGTGTAACAGACACACACATCTCCCTTGTTATCCCCTACAGGGAAAAAGCACTGTGGTAACAGACACACACATCTCCCTTGTTGTCCCCTACAGGAAAATGCACTGTGGTAACAGACACACACATCTCCCTTGTTATCCCCTACAGGGAAATGCACTGTGGTAACAGACACACACATCTCCCTTGTTATCCCCTACAGGAAAATGCACTGTGGTAACAGACACACACATCTCCCTTGTTGTCCCCCACAGGAAAATGCACTGTGGTAACAGGACACCCCACATCTCCCTTTTATCCCCTACAGGAAAATGCACTGTGGTAACAGACACACACATCTCCCTTGTTATCCCTACAGGAAATGCACTGTGGTAACAGACACACACATCTCCCTTGTTATCCCCACAGGAAAATGCACTGTGGTAACAGACACACACATCTCCCTTGTTATCCCTACAGGAAAATGCACTGTGGTAACAGACACACAGATCTCCCTTGTTATCCCCTACAGGGAAATGCACTGTGGTAACAGACACACACATCTCCCTTGTTATCCCCTACAGGAAAATGCACTGTGGTAACAGACACACACATCTCCCTTGTTATCCCCTACAGGGAAATGCACTGTGGTAACAGACACACACATCTCCCTTGTTATCCCCTACAGGAAAATGCACTGTGGTAACAGACACACACATCTCCCTTGTTATCCCCTACAGGGAAATGCACTGTGGTAACAGACACACACATCTCCCTTGTTATCCCCTACAGGGAAATGCACTGTGGTAACAGACACACACATCTCCCTTGTTGTCCCCTACAGGAAAATGCACTGTGGTAACAGACACACACATCTCCCTTGTTGTCCCCATATAGGAAAATGTCTGAACAGAACCACAATCACAAACATGACATCTGTACACTGCAGAAACACAGACGTTAAGATCTCCCTTGCTGTCCCCCACAGGAAAATGCACTGTGGTAACAGACACACAAAGATCTCCCTTGTTGTCCATCACCACACTGCAGTAACTCACACACCTCCCTTGCTGTCCCCCACAGGGAAGTGTCTGAACAGAACCACCATCACAAACATGACATCTGTACACTGCAGTAACACAGATGCAAAGATCTCCCTTGTTGTCCCCTACAGGAAAATGCACTGTGGTAACAGACACACACATCTTCATTGTCCCCTACAGGAAAATGCACTGTGGTAACAGACACACACAGATCTCCCTTGCTGTCCCCCACAGGGAAGTGTCTGAACAGAACCACCATCACAAACATGACAGCTATACACTGCAGTAACACAGACGTTAAGATCTCCCTTGCTGTCCCCCACAGGCAAGTGCCTGAAGCAGCTGGGGCAGAAGGACGGGCGGGACTACCGGGGCAGGCTGGACCACACGCTGGACGGCCTCACCTGCCAGAAGTGGACGGAGCAGTACCCCCACCAGCACAACCTCTCCCGCCCCCTGCCGGGCTCCTCCGGGAAGGACCCTGACGGCCTGGGCGACCACAACTACTGCCGCAACCCCACACAGCAGCGCCGCAGCCGACCCTGGTGCTACACCGCCAAATCCTCCCGCAAGTGGCAGCTCTGTGACGTCACCGTGTGCGCTTCCGGCCGGAAACGGAAGCCTGACTCCGGAAGCGGTCCCGACTTTGTGGAGCAGTCTCAGCAGAGAGGTCGCCGGCACTCCAGCCGAGGTCAGGGCGCCCTGGAGAGGCCCCCTAGCGACGATGACGAAGCAGGGGCAGGTAACAAGGACTCCTCGGCAGGAAGGAAGAGGTCTGGGAAAGGCAGGCGGAGGGGGAGAGGGAGAGGGAGAAAGCGGGCGGGGAGGAAGGAGAGAAGGAAGGGGAAAGGCTCCAAGAGGAGGAGGGACCAGAAGCAGAGAAGAAGAAACCGCGGTAGTAAAGCAGCTCCGAGGAAGGCGTGAGGTTTAGGTACTGGCAAAACGTAGACAGTGGTCATTCTATGACTTAGGTACTGGCAAAACGTAGACAGTGATCATTCTATGACTTAGGTACTGGCAAAACGTAGAAAGTGATCATTCTATGACTTAGGTACTGGCAAAATAAGTGGTCATTCTATGACCTTAGGTGCTGGCAAAACGTAGAAAGTGGTCATTCTATGACCTTAGGTACTGCCAAAACGTAGAAAGGGGTCATTTGAAAGACCTTAGTACTGGCAAAACGTAGAAAGTAGGTCATTCTATGACCTTAGGTGCTGGCAAAACGTAGAAAGTGGTCATTTGTAAGACCTTAGGTACTGGCAAAACGTAGAAAGTGGTCATTCTATGACCTTAGGTACTGGCAAAACGTAGAAAGGGGTCATTTGAAAGACCTTAGGTACTGGCAAAACGTAGAAAGTGGTCATTCTATGACCTTAGGTGCTGGCAAAACGTAGAAAGTGGTCATTTGTAAGACCTTAGGTACTGGCAAAACGTAGAAAGTGGTCATTCTATGACCTTAGGTACTGGCAAAACGTAGAAAGTGGTCATTCTATGACCTTAGGTACTGGCAAAACGTAGAAAGTGGTCATTCTATGACCTTAGGTACTGGCAAAACGTAGAAAGTGGTCATTCTATGACCTTAGGTACTGGCAAAACGTAGAAAGTGGTCATTCTATGACTTAGGTACTGGCAAAACGTAGAAAATGGTCATTCTAAGACCTTATGTGGTGGCAAAACGTAGACAGTGATCATTCTAAGACCTTATGTTGTGGCAAAACGTAGACAGTGATCATTCTAAGACCTTATGTACTGGAAAAATGTAGACAGTGATCACTCTATGACCATAGGTACTGGCAAAGCGTAGACAGTGATCATTCTAAGACCTTATGTTGTGGCAAAACGTAGACAGTGATCATTCTATGACCTTAGGTACTGACAAAACATAGAAAGCCGTCCTTCTATGACCCAACATGTCAAATAGCATTCAACCTCCTGTGGTGATCTAGTTCCATGATCTGCTTTGAAGCCTCTCTGCACTAATGATCAGACTAGCAGCTTTTTCCCCCCATTCCCGCTCCAGAAGCGGTGCTCAATAAAGGCATTTAGAGGGGTGAGAAAAACCTTGTGACTAAAAACGAAACTTTGTTTGTTACAAATCTCCTGCAGACGACAGTCACAAATGTGACGATGACGCCAAGAAGCACCACTGACAGCTGAGATTCCACGGACGTCCTACCTCTTACCCCTGACCGGTGGCAACGAGACCAAGAAGCATGCACACTGGATCAGTCAGCCACTCCAACATTAATCTGGGTATTAGTTCTTCACTGCTCCACAGGACCCCAGCTCAACCACAAGTTTACGCAAATATTCCATTGTTTTCTATATATCATGTCCTGACCTTGGACTGATATTGTTTTTGTTGTTGTTTTAACCTTGTCATTGTCGGCCCTGTATGTAACGGAATTTTTTTTTAAACGGTAGAATGAAAACCCAGTATTCTTTATGCTGTATAGACAGTAAGTGCCGTTGTCTTTTTTTTCTTTTGTTTAGATATTTGTTATTTGGATCTTTTGGTTGTTAAGCTGTATTCATTCGCCTTTGTTGATTTTTGGGGGGAAGGGGAGGGAGGTTCTACCCGTCCATTTTTTGTTTGTTACGGGTTTTTCCGGTATATTTCTATTTGTTAATATTGTCAGTAAATGTTGAGGGGGACTATTTTTGACATGATCTCATGCGAGGCCTGTATGTAGCTCAGAGCAGCCATGTAAAGAAATCTGTTTTAATTCGTGTCAAACACAGCACTGATTTCTCTGTGGGCTTATACACATCTCTGTAAACCTTATTGGTGGCTGTGTTTGTTTGATGTTTTGTACTCTACTCCTAGACTTTATGTTTTGGGGTTTTTAGATTTTTTTTTTTTAGCTGTGTATTGTGTGTGTGTGTGTGTGTGTGTGTGTTAATTTGCTGTTTTATGTTTTACACTCAGATAGTTATGGGGTGGGTTTTAAATCTATTTCAGGTTTTTGCTGCTCTGTGTGTGTGTGTGTTTGTGAGAGAGAGACAATTAAAGTGTATAACATAAAGTGGTTTTTGTTTTTCTTTTATTTAAAAAATAAAAAAATTAAATCAAGTTAGCGAAAGCTTTCGTTTGATATGGGCATGTTGAGTACTACTGATGCTGTCCTCTTTTTTTTTTTTTTTGAAGCATTGTAAATATGCTAGTATTTATTTTTTATATGAAGTCAACACGACATAAAAATTGCATTAGTCTGATAGTTTATTCATCATTATCACTATTATTGTCATTATCATAATTATCATTTTCATTAATACTATTAACATCATCATTGTTGTTGCTGCTGCTGCTGCTATGCTTGTTGCTATCATAACACACCTTGTTGAAATTACTATCTTCCTTCTCTGTTGTTATGTTGCATTTTTGCAGCATTTTGAAGTTGGACAATCTGGGCTTTTTAAATCACTCTTTGCATTTAATATCTAAGAGAGAGAGAGAGAGAGAGAGAGAGAGAGAGAGAGAGAGAGAGAGAGAGAGAGAGAGAGAGAGAGAGAGAGATTTGACTAGGTTTTTGGTAAACTGAAAATACTCAACGTTGTACCATCTTTTCGTTTTTTAAAACATTGCTAAAGGCATAAATGAGCGCGCGTTTGTGTGTATGTATATGTGTGAACTTTTGACATATTTATTTGTATGTTGTAACCTTTGTACAGTTTTTCTTTGATTTAGACAACATTTTTTCGAGACAAAAATCAATGACATGAATAACAAAAGGCAATTTTTGTCTGCCTTGCATCACAACCATTTGTTGTTTATAAGAATAATATTTAATTTTGATTTTCTTCATTTGCTTGTCAATGTTTGGCCAGTATATTCAGTGGACAATCTTTATGTATAAAAATCTTTGTTTGATGTTATGAAAGATGCAGCTATGTGGAATGGTCGAAGCGTAAAAATACCTCTTCTGTTTGTTAAACCAGCGTGAGTTTGTTGTGTGTTTGTTGTTGATGTTGTGTTAGTAATGGCGTTGCATTTGTTGTGAAAAAAATGCTGATTTTTGTTTGTGCTGTTTATCAAAACTGCGTTAAGAAAGTTTTATTTATTTTATGTATTTATTCTTTTATTTCGAGGATAACGGAATAAGCACTTATGTGCTTTTTTTGACATCCAGTCCCCGTGTGTATGCTGTTTTGTCAAAGTTGTAGACACCAGTATTCGACAATGGCTGCTAGCTGAGTGAAATGAATAGATGTGATCCATGTCCTTCGTTTTTCCCCCCATGGCTGATTAAATACATAGCTATTTTCCCTTCGGACTCTCATTTTCTTGTGTATATTTATGATTGTGTGATGTTTTGCAACTTATGTCTGCATGGTTCATTGTTTTGATAATACTTATTATACCTTTACACTATTTTAATGTCATGATATTTGTCGGTAAACTCCCAAACGTGACAGTTGTTGTAAAACATAAAATCATTTTTCAAATTCGTGTGGATTTGTGTTTAGTATTACGTCGTGCTCTCTCTGTCTCTCTCCTCACACACACACACACACACACACACACACACACACACACACACACACACACACACACACAGGACCCACACTTCCTTACATGTTGTGGCTGATAAAACACTGCCAACATCAATCATTCTTTCTGTCCTTGATATCAGTACGTTAACTAGTTTAAGAAAAAGAAAATGTTTCCGTGAAATACACACACATACATTTGTTCAGACTTTGTACGGAGGGGGGGGGGGGGAGGGAGAGAGAGAGAGAGAGAGGGAGGGGAGAAAGAGAGAGAAGAGAGAGAGAGAGAGAGAGAGAGAGAGAGAGAGAGAGAGAGAGAGAGAGAGAGAGAGATTTTATTCTTTTATTTCGAGGATAATGGAATAAGCACTCATGTGCTTTTTGCATCCAGTCCCCTTGTGTATGCAGTTTTGTCAATTTTGCCATCTGTTTCCCCCGGCACACAATGGCCTACTCTTCCGAAAAGCGGAACGGGTTTTAACGTGTGCGCAAGATGTTCTGCGGGCGTTCGCATACGGGACCTCGTTTATAGACTCGTCCGAAGGACTTTTGGGGAGAGTGGAGTCGGCACTGATGTTAACTCCAGAAGAAAAATCCTCTTGAACGAGAATCGAACCCGGGTCAGCAGATCACGAATGCATCACTCTGACGAGAGAGAGAGAGAGAGAGAGAGAGAGAGAGAGAGAGAGAGAGAGAGAGAGAGAGAGAGAGAGAGAGAGAGGGGGAGGGAGGGAGGGAGGGCGGGAGGAAGGGAGCAATCAATCAATCAAGCAAGCAATCCAACAATCAAGAAATCAACTGCAATGATAACTGTTGACAGTATTGATCACAAAATGGAATATTTCATCACAAGGGACGTAATCCATCACATGGGACATAACTCATCACAATTGCAAACATGAACATGAAACATTGGTTTCAAATGCAGAAACAACTCAACCAAGAGGAAATTCTAATATCAATCTGTTCTTACCATTAAGTATCAGTTTTTTAAAACAAATTTTTTTTCAAATAACATCCATTTTTCTTTCCTCAACAGCATGCACCAAAGCGCTGGAAAAGATATTATTTTAAAAACTATCATGAAAATATCAATCATTGTTTAAACAAGCTTTTCTTCTATAAATCGATTCCTCATTTAACAACATGCATCAAACGGCTTTAAAAATCATTTAACAACATATACAAGTTTTGAAAAATCATTTAACATGCATCAGTTTTGAAAGAATCATTTAACGACATGCATCAGTTTTGAGAAAGTATTGAACCAACATGCATCAAACGGTTAAGAAAAAAATATTTAGCAACAGGCATTAAACAGAAATGAAGAACATAGATTTTGAATGTATGCATCCAAATATGTATTGAACTTTCTTTCCTTCTGTAGGAAAAGCACGTTTCCTTAGATTGCAAAAAAAAAAAAATCTTGCAACCTTTGTCCCATGATTAGACACAAAATTTCAAGCTCTTTCGGAAAACATAGATAAGAATTCCAAGCTGAAATTAAAGAATAGGAAAAAAATGAAAGAAAAGAATAAAGAACTGAGTTGCTTAACCTCAAAGAAGCGCAGTATATAAATTCATCAAAGATACACAAATATTCGACTATTTATTTTACGTGAACAATTAGATCCGAGGTTAAACAAAGCAACATTTCAGCTTCCTAAAAAAAAAAAGTTTCTGAATCCAAGTTCTTTTCATTATTGCTATGAAGTATTAAATGTTATCCTTTACACAGAACACACAAATTCTGGTAAACACATCAACAAAACAGACAACTGCAAAATATTGCAAGCAAAAAAAACAAATTAAGCAATTCATATTACCAAAACATGACACAACTTCACTAGTTTTGCTAAGTGTTTCTAACTAAATGACAAGTGCAGGACAAATCAAGCAGATGTTGTTCCTCTTATCTCTGTCAGACAATAAGGACAACAGTGGCCAGTCTGTCCTTAAGAGTGTTGGGCGTTCCCCAACTTAACACCCTGGGGGTCTACCACCCAGATTTACATGCCCTGATTAGTGAGACTGTTCACTCAGTTTTAGGTCAGAACACACCCCTTCATTTCCATCAACATCTGCAAGATTGAAACTGCTGACTTCTTTCTGTTGAAGATCAACAGACACCTGACAAAGTGAACTAAGAAATGATGTCAACACATATTATGCATGCAACTGCAAACCGTGCACTTTTGATAAAACACGATGTTCAAAGACAACTGCCCTAAACAAACAAACCCGGTAGGGAAGACATTATGGTGGTTGTTCTGTCATATCATGTAGGTGTAGGTTACTATTTCATTAACTCCTCCACGCCAATGTACACAATGTGGATAAACTACAGACAAATTCATTTGCATTTGACTTCTCTTCACTGTGAAGATCATAACATCCCCTGTTTAACCCTGAAATGTGCGACAGTGTAGCACAATAAGAATTATTCTTTAAAAATCACCAACATGTTCATCCTTTGTGTGAATATTGCTAGCAGCAGAAATCGCAATACGTCATTGCATGTGGTTTTAAACACAATGATTTCAATGAATGTATACTAATATTTCTTTGGGGGGGGGGGGGGGGGTGCGCACGTACGTGTGTGTGCGTGCGTGCGTGCGTGCGTGCGTGTGGTGTGTGTGTGCTCAGACAACAGTATGATTTTCGTCTAATATCACTTTAAGTGAACAGACGTAAAATTGAAGACACACAACAGTATGATTTTCAACCACTTGCGCTTTTCACGTTTATATTTCTTTTGCTTTTCGCTGTATGTGATTTTTTAAATTCCAAAACAAATCCGTATTTTTTTCTTTAAAAAACTGACTTTCGTTATCAAATAATAATATGTATTATATGCACAATTCCTCCTCAACACCTCCCCCCTCACCACCCCTGCCACATGGTAAAACAGGAAAGAGAACATTAAAAACAGAAAAATGAGACATTTTGTATACAGAGAAACAGACATCGTTCCAAAAATGCATGAGATTTCTGTTCCTTTTCAAAACAAACAAAAACAAAACGGAATTTTGAAAAAGGAAAAAAAAAGTTTGCCAAGCAAGAAAGAGAAGAAAAAGAGAAAGAGCATGCATCTGAAAAGACAAAAGAGCAAGCAGTAAAAAAAACAACAACAAACCAAAAACAACCAGAGTCAGCGAACAAATTCAACTTTCAGTGAATCAAATGTGAAAGATGAAAGGTCTCAATAAGAACTCGGTCCATAAATGCACAAGCACTGATGGAACAGAACAACTTCAACAACAACACTTCACTCAGATACGTACAGTGGTCATGTCCGTATTCCTCAACGCTTTGCAAGTGGACCCTGACATCAAATATAAAACAAAGATTCAAGCATTGGACATGGAACTCTCAACAGCGTACAGTCTTCATTGCTTACAGGTGATAAATCGTAAAAAGAGACAAGTGACTAACTTACAGTAAGTCATTCTCAAGAACTAGCAGCAGAGAGTAAAAACAGTGACGAGAGACGTGCCAAGGTGCATCATGGCATTGGAAACGAGACTCTTAAAATACTGCTCATATTTTAACGAACAGAAGTCTTTAGTGTTTGCCTGTGTGGAATCATGATTAAGAACGCTCTGCTTTTCACGACGTGGTAACACCAGTATCTAGTAATAATAATAATAATAATGTATGGAATTTATATAGCGCTGAATCTTGTAAAGCAACAAATCAAAGCGCTCAGATTTTATTTCATACCACTTTAAGTCACGGCAGATTTCTCTCCGTGAAATTCGGGCTGCTCTCCCCGGGGAGAGCGGGAGAACGCGTCGCCACTTAGCGCTGCGCCACCCTTTCACCCTTTTTTTTTTTCTGCAGCTGTATTTGTTTCCCTATCAGAGTGGCTTTTTTCTAAGAATTTTGCCAGGGACAACTCTCTTGTTGCCGTGGGTTTTTTTACGTGCGCTAAATAATTACGTGTAACACACGGGACCTCGGTTTATCGTCTCATCCGAAAGACTAGCGCCCAGACCACCACTCATGGTCTAATGGATGGGGGAAAAATTTCCGGTCCAAACGGGGTACGAACCGCCGCACACTTCAGACCCGGACTTTTCGCTTTCTAGACAGGCGCGTTACCTCTAGACCACCGATCCTGAATTTTCACTAATGTCTACACTATACATTCGGTGGAATTTAGGAATGTGTGTACACCTATTTCAAAAAACAGAGGGAATAAGGATCCATCTGTCTGTCTCTCTCACCTCTGCGTCTGTGCATCAGTAGGGGATGAGACGCAGTCTTCAGGGAACACCAGTCTTTACTGTACAGACAGGACGACAATGACCATTAAGGAATGGGCTTTTGCTGATTGCGATTAGTTCAAGACGATTAGTTGAAGAATGTGAGTTTTTCCTAAATATTTTTTATCCATTACACCACTTCTGCTCACTCACTAAAATGGGCAGTCTTGAGGGGAAAAAAGCACACCACACTCCACCTCTGCCAATCCCGACAAGGTATAGTTGTGGGCAGAGAGCTGTTTCAAATATGAAAATGCAGGATCAATGTAAAAGATGCGGTGGCCAAGCCTAGGGTTCTTATCTATGATGTTGAAGTAGTTGGCGTTTTTGCGTGTGTACGTTTGCAGCCTGTTTGCTTGTGTGGTAGAGTTAATTGGGGAGATACTAGAGAGTATTTCATTATTTGCCCCATGTACCCCATTTTAACATACTCCACAGAGTTGTTTGTAGAAGCATTAGCAGCAAAAGTAGTAGTAGTAGTAGTATGGCTTAAACCCTAACCAAACCGTAACACAATATTTCAGGGCTGTATTTCATAGCTGGCTATCAGCTATCCACACTCTTGTTCTAGAAGAATAGAGAGGCCATTTAGAATATACTTCAATATAGTTCATCTTACTTCGTGTGAGTGAACGTTATTCCCGTAACGCCACAAAATCACAACTGACAACAGACTGTACAACACACAATGTCATCATAATCTTCCATGTAAATGGACGACACATCTTGAACACAATGAACACATACGGGATGCCATGGATATATCAAAAGGCCATTTGTTTTCGTTTATTGGTAGGTGGTTTTGTTTCCTTTCCTCGTTTTCTTTTTTCATTTCACAGAAGTAAAATAAAGAAAAAAAATGGAGGAGTAGGAGGAAGACCTTCTTACCAACATGGTCTAGAAACCAATTCACGGAAGCAGCCATCACAAAACATTTTATGTTCAATTCTCGGAGAGGAATGAGGTTCACCAGGAGTTCAACCTGCCTGATACACACTGTCTGAAAAAGTCAGCGTAGTATCCCAATAACTCCTTCAGAAGTTAAGAGGCAGTCAATGTTCAGTTTCTCCATCATTTCATGAAAGTTCCATGTCACTCAGCTGACAAAAGGGCCCTTGTGCGGCCAGAACAATTCCTGGTTTTTGATTAGCAGACCTGAACTGAAGTCATTTGCATAGATAATTTATGGTTTTTTTCGATGTATCTTCTCGTTGTCATCTTAATAGTGTGCAGCTTTCTTTACTATCAGTTCTCGTTTACAATATTATATATATATATATATATATATATATATATATACCAGTATGTCAAATGAACAAACACCAATGAAAACTGTTTTCTTATGGTTTTTTTCCTTTAAAAAACCCTTTTCAATCACAACGCAAAGTTGTAGGTGCTTTTCTCCTGCCCCAAAAGCCCAAACTCAAAACTGTCCACTGGATATTTTGTCATAACTCTCCATCAAGGCGTCTTTGCCCGTGAGACACAATAATTGTTAGTTGACTAATTATTAGTCCTGAGACTGGCCACAAACAAACCCCACTGCAACGCCCTTTGTGCGAAAGAAAGCACTGTCTGTCAAAATGTACACCAGGACTTGGCACACACCAGATTTACCCTCACACGGGTGTTTAGACCATAACCCTCCCCGGTCATCATAACTTGGTCAGCTGATGGTCCAGATCTGGGTCTGAAGATTCGCTCCCGCCAAGACGGAAGACGACACTAGCGCCCCCTTGCTGACCTTCCGGGGAGTTGTCTTTCCCTGGGTTGTCTTTCCCTGCTGCTGTGTTCAGAGCTTCTGCCGCCCCCTGTGGGGTGAGGGTGGCTTTACCTTGATTGAAGACGCTGTCGCCGTCATCGTCGTCGTCACTGTTCTTGTCGCTACTGCTGTTGTTGTTGGTTTCGTCTACGATGGTGGCGATGTGCTGTTCCACGATTTTGATGATGTCCTCTTGTTCTTCTGGGGGGATGGGGAGGTGGTGGGCGTGGTAGGGGTGGAGGTGGTTGCTGCGGTGGTGGCGGTGGGTTCTGGGGGTGGTGGTGCCGTCCTCCTCCTCCTCCTCCTCCTCTCCATCCTCCTCCTCCTCCTCCGTTTCCTTGATGTCCTCCAGGTTGGAAAAGCTGGCACGGCGCAGAGTCTGAACGGACCCCCTGAAAAACATAAAGACATGCACACACGCACACTCACACATATACACACACGCACACACTCACACACACACACATGCATACAATCATGCATACGCACATGCATTTATTCATACATACACACACGCGTGCGTGCACAACACACACACACCGCCATGGAAAATTTTGTCAATCCATAAACTACAGGCACTATATACATACATACATATATATATATATATACATATAAAGTCCTTCGGATGAGACTATAAACCGAGGCCCCGTGTGCGACCGCATGCAGAACATCTTGCGCACACGTTAAATCCTGCTCCGCTGTTCGAAAGAGTAGGCCATTGTGTGCCGGTGGGAACAGATGACAAAATTTACAAAACCGCATACACACGGGGACTGGATGTAAAAAAAGCACATGAGTGCTTATTCCATTATCCTCGATATAAAAAAATGATAATTAAAAAAATGTCATCTGAGCGCTTTGATTTGTTGCTTTACAAGATTCAGCGCTATATAAATTCCATACATTATTATTATTATTATTATTATTATTATTATTATATGTATGAAAGATAAAACAAGTAGTCTGGCTAGAAAAATCAAAATTACATATTTTGTCTACCTGTACGTGTATATGCTCAATGCGTACACTTCCATACAATCATGCAGGTACTCAAGACAATCTCTGAGGGTTTATATATATAAAGACGAAGCAAAATTTAGTTTTTAAAAAGACTTGCATGTTTCGTAAGGCTAAAAGAAAGATACCCACATGTTGTAACTGCACTGGTGTGAATGGTGTTTTATTTTGTCCCTTGATTTGCAGGTTATATTCTCTCATTAAGCATGTGCATCCTTGTCAATACAAAATAATCAGTTCCTATACAATATGTAGCATGCTGATATTGTAAATTTACTACACATATCAATGTTTAAACTATGTTGCAGGGATTTTTTAATCTGAGCAAAACAAGGATGTAGAAATAGTTATCTTGAGTATCTTCATCAGTACTAGAACAAAAGCAACAAAATAAGGTTTTCAATAATTTACACAACACACACATTCTTTTACAATGTCTTCATAAGAGACAGGCTACTATAAAACTAGAGTCAATGGTCTCCTCATCTTCATATAATTATGTTTCTGCGGGTTGATTTTACAAACATACAGACAGACATATATAATTTACATTATATGTATTTATTTCTCAAATGAATATTATATATATATATAAATATTCTCCTTTGATAGATAAACATTAACTGTACTACCACCACCTCTCACGACGATGTCAACAACACAAAACAACAACAAACCACACACACACAACACACACACACACACACACACACACACACACACACACACACACACACACACACACACACACAACACAACACACACACACACACACACCAACCCACCTGTGCCTTTTAATATGCTCGAACGAACACCTCCTCTGCGTAAACGCGAACGGCACACCACCACCACCACCACCACCACCACCTCCTCCTCCATCCTTCCCCCCACCCGTCAGCTGCGACACGTGACCATTTCCAAGCCTTCCATTGGGCAAGGCGCTTCCTCCGAGGCCATCTTGGGATCCTCGGCGTCTTCCTTCTCCGTTGGCGGCGGATCCTGAATCTCTGGAGCCGGACCCTGAGGCTGGGGTGTGGGGGGAGGCTCCTTTGGCACACTCCAGGTGCTGACAAGCCGGGGGGCACCAGTGAGGGCAGCCTCTGTCGGGGAGGGGGTGGTGGGGGTGATTGTGTAGGAGGAGGGGGAGTACTGGGCTCTGACAGTGTCAGACAGACTGAGGAGTTGTCTAAGCCAGAAAACAACAGCAGCAGCAACAATCACGCACGTCACACACACATGCACATACACACACACACACATGCACATACACACACACACATGCACATACATGCACACACACACACGACCGGACCACACCGCCCACAACTTTGTGTGATATACACAGACAGACAACGGTGATACACGAAACAACCGACATCAATCAGGCTATTGTATGCACATATATACAGTGAGAGAGACAGAAACAGACAGACAGAGAGACAAAGATATATACACAGAGAGAGACAGAAACAGACAGACAGAGAGACAAAGTCAGTCATGTCATACCTACCATATGCCTATAATATGATGTGACATGCATGTGTCAGTATCTCCTAGTTGTGAAATGTTCAGCTATTAAACTAGTCAAAACACACACACCCACAAAGATACGATAATTATTGTGTTTTACTAAAACAATGTGGGGATGGGATAGCTCAGTGGTCGGAGCACTCGCTTTCCCCCAGCCAAGTTAAGCAGCGTCGAGCGTGGTTACCAGTTGGATGGGTGACCGTTTGCGCGCCTTGGCTTCAGTACAGTTCCCCCAGTTCACCCAGCTGTAAATGGGTACCTGCCCTCTTTAGGGTCAGGGAAGGTAAAGCAGCGAGGGAGAGGAGATGGGCGCCGCCCTCAATATGCTGGCCCCTAGAGAAGTGAGGTCTCCGACGCCTCGCTCCCCTACGACCTTATAGGTTATGGGACTCCTTTACCTTTTACCTTTACCTTACTAAAACAAAGAACACACTCGCGCGCGCGCACACACTGGAGAGAGAGAGAGAGAGAGAGAGAGAGAGAGAGAGAGAGAGAGACAGACAGACAGACAGACAGACAGACAGAGAACAGACCGACAGGCAGTCATGACAGGACAATTTTGGTTCCACTCCACAACACTCTGACCTGAAGTTCTACACCACCAAAATAGAAAGAATGTTCTGATGCTTACTGTGCATAACAATATAGATACAGGCACAGCTATAGTTACACCATACATCACAACACAATGCTCTTTTGAACACAGTAAATCACTGCGTTATAGTTACACCATACATCACAACACAATGCTCTTTTGAACACAGTAAATCATTGCGTTATAGTTACATCATACATCACAACACAATGCTCTTTTGAACACAGTAAATCACTGCGTTATAGTTACATCATACATCACAACACAATGCTCTTTTGAACACAGTAAATCATTCCGACCGTTCCTCTGAAGTCGGAATATGGCTGTGTAAGGCAAACTTCTCATTCAGCGTGCAATGTCAATCTCACAGTGATTCCCAGGTGGGATGAGCGAGTCAGAGTGCACGTTCTGGGTGACCCCCAGTGTTAAGCTGGGGAACGCACAACAACAATTTTGCTACCGTACCGACCCCATTTTCCTGCCAGTCCTGTTAGACACGACTGCAAACCGAGACCATGTGTGCCAAAACAAGCATCTTGTCTACACGTTAAAGCCCGTTCATCCTTCGTAGAAGAGTAGGCCAGCTACGGCCAGAGGTATGGACGATACCAACATGCCGAGCATGCAATCTACGACATGGAGAGGGATGGGCTCCGGCAGGTTCAACTTGCCCATGACACACTGGCTGGAAGCTTCACTGCAGTGCAGTGCAGTGCTCCTACGACTCCTCAAAGAGTTCTGGGAGAAGTCATGACAAGAAGAAATTGTAAGGACAGCAATCCTGTCCTTACCTGAGACCCGTCACCTGGATTTAATGTCCAGTCAGGATCGTTGTGCCCACACTAACAAATCATACACTGACAAATTCACAGACACAGGTTTACAATATTAGTTTGATTTTGGACATGTTGACCTTGTGGTGTGTGTGTGTGGTGTGTGATGTGTGTGTGTGTGTGTGTGTGGGTGTCTGTCTGGTGTGTGGTGTGGAGTTGTTGTTGTTGTTGTCTTCGATTTTACGTCTGTTCACTCTCAGTGATATTAGACGAGAAAAAAATATATATAACAAGGGTGTTATGATAATTGAGGTGGTTGTAGAGGCCCTACTGAAAATGCGAGGGGTAAAGTAGTTAATCATGTGTGTGTGTGTGTGTGTGTGTGTGTGTGTGTGTGTGTGTGTGTGTGTGTGTGTGTGTGTGTGTGTGCAAATTTTAGTTTTTAGTGTGGTGTGTTTGGAGGGTGTGCGTGTAACTTGTCTACCAGATGTATATATGTTTACGCTCATATGAAATTTCGTTGTGGCTGTCACAATCTTCCTATTGATGTTGGACGTTTCCATAATATACTAGGGGAAGAAAGAATATGTTCAAAATGCATGAATTTAATTTTATCATGGAATGTCCCCACTTCAAACATTTACGACCAGATTTTTATTCCCGACATTTTCTTCAACCCATGTCCAGTTATAATTTTTGTGGGCTAATGAAATGCAAATCTCGTAAAGTTCTGTCTCTCTCAAAATTCCTAAGATTTACAGGTGTTTCTTGAAATTTCATTTGTTGACTTTCACGTGTAGACTGTGTCTTTTATATATAAAAAATTGATACACTTTTAAAAACAATCTTTAATCTTTAATATTGTTTATCATTTTGCGATGATCTCTCGCTCCTCACTTTCTGTTAGTATTGACATTATTTTGGGGTGTATTTCTGTTAGGTTTATGCTGTTGAATTCGTTTGTAATCCTCCATACCCCAAAAGGGATGAAAGGAATTATATCTCGAAATTTTGTGTGTGTGTGTGTGTGTGTGTGTGTGTGTGTGTGTGTTGTGTGTGTGTGTAGTGTGTGTGTGTGTGTGTGTGGGGTTGTGTGTTGTGTGTGTTGTGTTTGTGTGTGTGTGTGTGTGTGTGTGTGTGTGTGTGTGTACTCACTTTTTACGCAGTCTGCGGACACAGACGTAGACGAAGGCACAGAGAATGAGGGCTGACACCCCCACAGCCACGTAGGTGATGACGTCAGTGGAGGCTGTTCACAGCAACACGTCAGCAACATGCCTACCTACCTACCTACCTATCTGCCTATTTGTGTATCTTCCTGTCTTCCTACCTCCCTATCTGCCTATTTATGTATCTTCCTGTCTACCTACCTATCTGTCTACCTTCCTACTTACTTATCTGTCTACCTACAGACCTATCCACTCACTGCTCATCTACCAAAAACATTTGTCCAACTGCCCTCCTATCTGTCTTTCAGCACATCTTCATACCAAAGTACGTACATTTACCTACCTAACTTACCTACCTATCCTTATTTATCTACCTAGCTGTATCTTCCTACCTACCTGTCTATCTATGCCTATCTACCTACCAACACACTGGCAATGTACACCACAGCAAAAGAACCCACCCAAGCTACCTTATAAATATACACTGACCTTGAGCGTCATACACGTCATGTAACAGTGACTAAAGACGTGGACTGAAGTCTCCATCGAAGGGTCTGCTTCAGAGAAATCTACCCCTAGAGTGAACATTGACACTGGCTTCAACTCCCCCACCCCCCTCAAGTCTTTCCGATGAGACTATAAGCCAAGATCCTGTGGGCATCTTGTAACCCCCAAAAATGTTTTGGGGGAAAAAAGACCTCATCCACGTCTTCCATAACAGAAACAGCTATTGACGGTGGTGTGAATAATATGAGTAAACCCAGCATGCAATCTCAGACCAGGAGAGGGATGGGCTCATCCAGGTCTCTCTCTCTCTCTCTCTCTCTCTCTCTCTCTATATATATATATATATATATATATATATATTTTTTTTTTTTTTATATTAACCCATGTTGTGGATTTCCATGCCATGTTGTCTATTTGGGCTGTCATTGACTGTGTTTTTTTCGATTTATGTGTGTTGTGCCCAATCCCCATCCCCCTGTCCTCTTGTGAATGGCGTAAAGCTTATCACAAATAAATAATAAATAATTGTCTCTCTCTCTTTATATATGTTATAGTATATATATATATATATATATATATATATATATATATATATATATATATATGTGTGTGTGTGTGTGTGTGTGTGTGTGTGTGTGTGTGTGTGTGTGTGTACACACATACATATATATGTGTGTGTGTGTGTGAAAGAGAGAGAGAGAGAGGCAGACAGAAAGACAGAGAGAGAGAGAGAGTGAGTGTGTGTGTATGTATGTTAATTATCATCACTATTATAATTCACCCCACTACTATCATCATTATTCTACTTTTCCCAATATCATGAATTTTTCCTGACATCATAGTTCTGGTAAACTAAACAGCATCGTTATCCGCTAAGCAAAACAAAACCATCTCTCAGGAAGAGAAAAGATATAATCATAATACTTTTATCGATAACTGAAATAACTGTTTACGGTTAAAGGTGTTATCATCGTCATATGGTACACGCAAAAAACGCTGATTAAAGGCTGGTTCGGTTATGATTTAAACAGGGGGGAAAAAGGCTTACACGTCTGGGTTACGGTGACAATTAGTGTAAGCGAACATGTTATGAAAAGCTTACCAGTACACTGGAATGTGTGCGTGTGTGTGTGTGTTTGTGTGCGTGTGTGTATGTGTGTGCGCGCGCGCACGTGCGTGCGTCTGCGTGGTGTGGTGGGGTAGTGTAGTGTGTGTGTGTGTGTGTGTGTGTGTGTGTGTGTGTGTGTGTGTGTGTGTGTGTGTGTGTGTGTGTTTCTTCTTCTCATTAGTTTAGTGTCCATTCATTCAAGGTGATTTAGACAAGCGTGTGTATATGCGTGCATTCGCGCGCGCGCTCATGTGAGTGAGTGTAGCTGCAATTCTTTAGCAACAACATTCAACAAACTATCCCAGTTTTGCTTCTCTGCTCTGTTGATACCATACTGCTACAGCCCCTAACATAGTTTAAACTTTCAGCTTATCTCACGGAAGGGTACTAACATTCAGACCAATCCATCCACAACACACTCCTCCATAATATCAGCTACCACACATCTGCCCAGAAAGAAACCCTCTTCTACACATGCTTGAAAAACCGCATCACCCCCAACAGAAATACTCTGGTAGCGCCTCGGGTGCAGGCTCTTTTCACTGGAAATCGTCCAGCAACGGCTTCATGAACTTTGTTATGACTATATAATGTTTGTAGTGGAAAATTTATAGCAGCCGTTACGTGATCTTTTTAGGAATACACATTCGTTATACTGGAAATGTTAAAGCATTGTTATGTATGAATAAATACTTTTTATACATTTTTAAAGCCTTTGCCTTGGAAAGCCATATATTTTGTACACTATTTTTTTTTTAAATAAAGAGTAGCATCTGAGTGTTAGATACAATCTTGATTGGATGGAAGACGCGCTAGACACGCGCGCGCTGATTCCTGAAAGCAAGGTTAATTCATACACAAGCAGCACACCGTCTCCCTGTCATTCAAGGTAATTCATTTCTCGTTATTCCAGCCACATCAACAGCATTACACACCCACACAAATCACAGCCACAAATACACGTCACAATCTGCATGTACACAAAGCATCAAAAGATTAATGCATACATTGTAGGTCTGCTGACCAAAAACACACACACAAAGAGAATAAAGCTGCAAGTGTGAATGAATAATAAGGTTTTAGTTCACGTGACCAATGACGTCAGACCTATTCCATCCCGGCCCTTGGTGAGAGCGTTGTTGTAATCCATAGTTGCTGAAATCAAACCATTGGAGTCATCCTAAAGTATAGACTTCATTTTGTGTCTTTTAACAGTCTCGCTAGTCGGAGTCACCGGGTAAGGCGTTAACAGCGCTGAGATTGCAAATTTTCTTACAAAAAGAACGTTAAACTTGCCCAAGCTCTCTTCTGTTTGAATATAATTATTTGATTGGATATAACTTTTCGGAAGAAAATGTAGCCATTGTTTCTCCAGACAGGAGCAGCCTACTGTAACCAGTTCATTTTAACTGATATTTCGTATTTAGTTGATTCTACTTCATGCGAGACAACATCGTGATTGAAAAAAACCAAACAAGAATAAAACATCATTACTTAAACAAGAACTCCAACATAGTAAATCTGAACATCAACTGACAGCAATAATAAAAAAAGAAGAAGAAAAGAAACAAAAACTGCACCTTTTGGCAGTGTTACACCATTTTCAAATCTCAGAAACTCTGAACATCTGTATCTTTCCTTCCCCACCCTCTCCCTTCCCTCACAATGTTCTTTCACATAATGACAATATCACCACGTAACCCCTACATAAAGCCACCCTTAGAGTGGACACTTTGGCAGATACAGCTACACCCCACTTGTAGGCAGGCAGGGAGAGAGAGAGAAGCTGCACTAGACAACACTAAGAGACCAGCCCTGCTTCAGCTGTGTGCTCTGTCCCATTCCTCGCAGTACCAACCTTTCTGTGGGTCTTCGCTGGTGAGGGGCAGGCTGGCGGCTGCGCTGGAACCTGCAGTGCTGCTGGTCGGCTCTTTGCCTGGTGGAAACAACACAGACACCAGAGTCACCAACACTGACAGACGTTACACAGACACCACCACCACCAGAGTCACCATTACTGACAGCCGTTACACAGACATCAACACCAGAGTCACCATTACTGACAGACGTTACACAGACATCAACACCAGAGTCACCATTACTGACAGACGTTACACAGACATCAACACCAGAATCACCATTACTGACAGACGCTACACAGACATCAACACCAGAATCACCATTACTGACAGACGCTACACAGACATCAACACCAGAGTCACCATTACTGACAGACGTTACACAGACATCAACACCAGAATCACCATTACTGACAGACGCTACACAGACACCAACACCAGAGCCAGCATTACTGACAGACGTTGCACAGACATCAACACCAGAGTCAGCATTACTGACAGACGTTACACAGACATCAACACCAGAGTCAGCATTACTGACAGACGTTACACAGACATCAACACCAGAGTCAGCATTACTGGCAGGCGTTACACAGACACCGACACCAGAGCCAGCATTACTGACAGACGCCACACAGACACCAACAACACCAGAGTCAGCATTACTGACTGCCGTTACACAGACACCAGAGTCAGCATTACTGGCAGACGTTACACAGACACCAACACCAGAGTCACCGTTACTGACAGACGTTACACAGACACCAGAGTCCGCATTACTGGCAGACGTCACACAGACGCCAACAACACCAGAGTCACCGCTACTGACAGACGTTACACAGACACCGACAACACCAGAGTCACCGCTACTGACAGACGTTACACAGACACCAACAACACCAGAGTCACCGTTACTGGCAGACGTTACACAGACACCCACAACACCAGAGTCAGCATTACTGACAGCCGTTACACAGACACCAACACCAGAGTCACCGTTACTGACAGCCGTCGCACAGACACCAACAACACCAGAGTCAGCATTACTGGCTGCCGTTACACAGACACCAGAGTCAGCATTACTGACAGACGTTACACAGACACCAGAGTCACCATAACTGGCAGACGTTACTCATTGCCACTGACATCACAGTCCTATTGGCAAGGATCACATAATAAGCTCCTGTATTTGTGGCATTTTATGGTACGGAAAGAAAGCCAACGAATAATCACAATAATTGCGATGATATATATATATATATATATATATATATATATATATATATATATATATATATATATATCATACAAACGATAAAAACATTCACACTAAAACCAGCACCACATCAAAGCAACAACCACATCAAGCCACATCACATGTATAATATTTTTTTTAAAAACTATTAATTGTAACTGGCTGCATGTGAATGAGTAGGATGAATGAAAGCGCTTTGATTTGGGTTTTTTGCCAGTATAGCGCTATATAAAATCCATTTATTATTATTATATCAGATCCAACAGTACTCCACTCCACACCAAAATATGTCACAGATGCTCTTTTTCCTCCTCACCAGACCATTCCACATCGTGCTATACCACACCACACCACATCACACACATACTCCATACTACGTCAAAGTACACTACCGCACACCACATCACACCATGTAAGATCACACAGCACCACACAACAACATTTACCACATTGCAACACACCACACCACAACATGCACTACACTAACATCACACTACACTTCCCTACACCACACTACACCACACCACACTACACCACACCACACTACACCACACTACACTACACTAAGCATAGTACAGTACACTACAATACAGCATATCGCACCACAACATACACTACGCTAGACTCCACCACACTAGACTACATAACACCACACTTCACCAAACTGGACTACAACATACACAACACCACACTCCACCATACACCCAAACCATAATACACCACAGCATCCCACATCTCAATACACCACACCACACCACATTACAGCATACCACACCAACAAATACACCACACCATACCGCACCACAATACATCAAATACGAAAGATTTTTTCTTAACACTTTAGTCTACTCACTTGTAGTAGAAGGTATCATCATTGCTGTTGTTGTTGTTGTTGTTGTTGTTGGATCTGATGTTGTATTTGAGGATGTTGTTGCTGTTGTTGCTGTCGTTGTCTCCAAAGGAGTTGTTGTCGCTGCTGTGGTGGTAGTGGGGATGGGAGTGGTTGTAGCTTTAAAACAGGAAAGACAATAAACAGAAAATAAAATGTATTGAATACAAATCCATTCTTTTATGTTGTCGGATTTCAATAACTCTATGTTTACGAGCATCTAAGATGTGTCATACTTTTTTTAAAAATTCTTTTATACCGAGGATAATGGAATAAGTACTTATGTGCTTTTTTTACATCCAGTCTCTGTGTGTATGCGATTTTGTAAATTCTGTCACCTGTTCCCACCGGCACACAATGGCCTACTCTTACGAAAAGCGGAACAGGATTTAACATGTGCGCAAGTTGTTCTGCGTGCGTTCGCACACGGGGCCTCAGTTAATAGTCTCATCCGAAGGACTTTAAGGGACAGTGGAGTCTGCACTGATGTTAACTCCCGGGGAAAATGTCCCTTTGAACGGGAATCGAACCCGGGTTGTCAGATTGCGAGAGCAATGTTCTAACCACTAGGCTATCCCGTCCCCGTATGAGTGAGTAAGTTAGAGGGTGGTTGAGTGGGTGAGTGAGTGAGAGAGAGAGAGGGTGGGTGGGTGAGTGGGTGAGTGTGTGTGTGACTCTTCTTTTTCCTTCAATGGCTTCAAGCCTGTTTCTTTTCTTTTTTCTTTTAGTTTCTCTGTGTGTCTGTGTCCCCTCACCTGGTTATACACACAGCATACACACAGCAAATACGGTTTTGTTCACACACACATGCACACTCTCAAACACACACACACACATACACGCCCACGCGCGCGCGCGCGCACACACACACACACACACAAACGTGCGTGCATGCACACATACATATTTTTCTTTAATTTTTTCGAAACCACAAAAGCCCTTTCTTTTTCCTTCAGAAAATAAGAAAGATAATAAAAATAAAAAGACAGAAACAAAGAGAATGAAAGAAAAGGGGAAATTTCTAGCACAGAATCTTCAGAATGTGGAGATACTATTTATGCCGTAAAAGCACTTGGTTTTTCCAGGGGGGTAGACAGAAGATCAAAGACTCAGGGGGATGGCGGGGGTAGGGGGAGGGTGTGATATGCAGAGAGACTCAGAGACAAGGTCTCGGGACAGAAATACTCACTCAGTGACATCGTGTGGTCAATGGCGTCCTGGCCACATCTCAGCGTAACACTGGACTCCTTCCCTGGTACATCACACACACACACACACACACACACACACACACACACACACACACACACACACACAACACACAACACACACACACACACACACACACACACACACACACACACACACACACACACACACACACACACACACACACCACAAGTGAAAGAAGTTTAATCAGAAGAAGCTTTCTGAATTGTGTGGTTGCCCAGGCAACGAGAGCCAATTTATTCTAGAATTTCAAAATGAAGCACACTTGTTAACTGAAGCAAAAGTGGCATTAGGATAAATAACAGATTTCTCAGAAAGGCATGCTGCAAAACATAATCGCCCTTCATCTTCCTCCTCTGACATCTCAGTCAACAACAATGAAGACAGCACTTGGTGTCGGCTGACAAAAGGGGATCGGTCTGATCTTATCAGAACTACAGCCTCCATCAATGTCTGCGGTCTCTTGACAAAGCTGAAGTATTGAACAGGCTGACAGTATTGCTTGGTTTTGTCGATGCCGAAACTGGTGAGAAAATAGACACAATGTCTGTGAGGACACATTCAGTGTGTCGACTGAAAATGCTTTCTCTACAGATGCACTTTAAAAAATACCTGTCCAGTTTGACAGACTTTCGATGAGGTATTTTAAAACACTTTGGTATGATTATGTTCTTATGGATGTTTGTATTGCTCAGCAGATGTAGACTGTGAATGATTGTGTAGGCTCTAATGCTTAAGTAGGCAAGTTTACGTGTCAGAGTGCAAGAGTGGTTAATTACAAGATTGCTTCTCTAACATGGTTTCTCTATAGTGTAGACTGTCGGTGACTATTTAGACGGACATCTATCTGACGTTCACTCTGCTCTCTGTATGACAGTGTCAACAGAAGTTTTTGGTGTTTATATGACGTTGAAGCTGCACAGCTTGTACTAGACACCACTGCTCGTTCTGTATGACCCTTCCCTGTGTGTAACGCCAGTAATGCTAGCTAGCTCTTACTTGTATGAAACTGATGATGCTCCGTGTGTCAACAATGCACAGCCACAGATCCTAGGTTCTAATGAACCAGTTGGGAGGGCGAATCAGTCTGATAATGATGATATATATATATACCAAATGTTGTTAATGACGAATGCTGCTGAGCACTGTGGGATGTTTAGGAGTAATGTTAAAGACGAAATTGTAGTAAAAAATTAATAACAGTCCTATGAGATCCTACAAACGAAAGAAAGGACTTAATACATGGTTCAGTTTTCAGTGCGGAGGACAGTCTGTAACTAGTGAATGTAGGGAGATGATTTATTTTTTCTTTCTGGGGCAGAATCGTCTGGTGGTTACAGTGACCTGACGGTAATTGAGGGTGCAGGTGTCAGTTTCCGCTGAGGTGTCTGTTAGAGTGACGCTGTGTGTTTGTTGTTGTTTTTTCACAAGAATTTTCATGGTGCTAACTACAGACCACTGTACTGTACTCTACTGTTTTGTACTATACTGCACTGCACTGTACTGTACTGTACGGCACTGTTCTGCACTATACTGCACTGCTTTGCACTGCACTGATCTGTACTATACGGCACTGTTCTGTACTATACTGTACTGATCTGTAGTATACTGTGCTGTAGTGTACTGCACTACAATGTACTGATCTGTGCTATACTGTGCTGTTCTGTACTGTACTATACTATACTGTTCTGTACTATACTGTTCTAAACTATACTGGTCTGTACTGTACTATACTGTACTGGTCTGTACTATACTGTACCGTTCTATATTGCACTGTTCTGTACTACACTGTACTGTTCTGTACTATACCGCACTGTTCTGTACTATACTACACTGCACTGTTCTATACTATACTACACTGTTCTATACTATACTGCACTGTACTACACTGCACCGTTCTCTACTCTACTGTTCTACACTGTAGAGTACAGTACTGCACTGCACTGTACTATTTTGCACTGCACTGTTCTGTATTATACTGCACTATACTGTACTATACTGCACTGTTCTCTACTATATGGTACTGTTCTGAACTACACTGCACTGTTCTGTACTACACTGCACTGTTCTGAACTACACTGCACTGTTCTGCACTATACCGCACTGTTCTGTACTATACTGCACTGCACTGTTCTATACTATACTACACTGTTCTATACTATACTGCACTGTACTACACTGCACCGTTCTCTACTCTACTGTTCTGCACTACACTACACTGCAGTGCACTGACCTCTGAAGCCCAGCCACACCCTGCGCGGGGCGTCACTCAGGCTGCTGACGGACACAGTGAGGGTCAGAGGCAGCGATGACCCCGCAGAGGTCACCGACACCGCCGGGAACACCTTCACCACCCCCTTCAACGTCTTCAGGGCGATGCCGTCCCTGCTCTCCACCCTCATCTCCCACCCCGCCGTGGAACTCTCCACCTCGTACGCGTAGAAGTCGACGTTGTCGTCGTTGTTGTTGTTGTTGTTGGTGGTGGTGGTGGTGGTGGTGGTGGTGTTGGTGGTGGTGGTGGTTTTGTGGAGGGTGCACTGGCAGGGAGAGGAGGGAGCGGGTGGAGAGAGGAAGAGGGAGACAGAGGGGCCGCTGACTGTGGAGTTGGAGCAGGGGTTGACTGTGGTGGCGTCTGGTGACAAAACGACGAAAGTAGCTGTCAGTTTTTTTGTGTTACATTTCAGTTAGTAATAAAATGCGTGCTGTGTCAGTTTGGTTCAATTCCTTACAACAACAACAATAACAGCTTGTGTCATACAGTACTAGGGCACTTAGAAGAAAGCGTAAAAGCTGACGTGCATGATGTAATGCGATATTTACTGTGTAGAAATATATCTGAATGTAGTGTGTGTGTGTGTGTGTGTGTGTGTGTGTGTGTGTGTGTGTGTGTGTGTGTGTGTGTGTGTGTGTGTGTGTGTGTGTGTGTGTGTATGACGGATACTTTTTATTCTGCGCAAGTACTTCATTGTGTAGCATATAACGGAAAAACCAACCGCCCTGCAGACACTTCTCTAATATTGCAATATTTGACCCGTAAACCCCCGACTATGTCTGTGTGATTTTTCTCGAGGTCCATAGTCAAGCGGTAAAACATCCCTAAAAACGCGACACAACGTCGCGGGTTCGATTCCCTTCTTAAGCTGGATGTTCACCTTTCCTGCTAAGCCTTTACTGGTCATCTGGGTACTAGTCTTTGGAATGAGGTAATGAAGAAGGATCCATGGTCACAAGAAGGTTGTCCCTGGCAAGTTTTGCAGAGAAAAAAAAACCTGCCAGAGAGAAACAAGTCCACTGACAGGTAGGAAGACATAACAAAAACAAACAAAAAATTAAAAAGAAAGAAAGAGAGAAAACAATGTATTGCCCATACTACACTACACTACACTACACTACACTACACTACACTACACTACACTACACTACACTACGCTACACTACTCTACACTACATTACACTACACTACACTACACTACACTACGCTACACTACTCTACACTACACTACACTACGCTACACTTCACTCGCACCACACCATACTATTACTATACTGCACTATACTATGGGGACGGGACAGCTCAGTGGTCGGAGCACTCGCTTTCCCCCAGCCAAGTTAAGCAGCATCGAGCGTGGTTACCAGTTGGATGGGTGACCGTTTGCGCGCCTTGGCTTCAGTACAGTTCCCCTAGTTCACCCAGTTGTAAATGGGTTACCTGCCCTCTTTAGGGTCAGGGAAGGTAAAGCAGTGAGGGAGAGGAGATGGGCGCCGCCCTCAATATGCTGGCCCCTAGAAGAAGTTGAGGTTTCTGACGCCTCGCTCCCCTACGACCACAGGCTATGGGAAAACTTTACTCTTTACCTTATTATACTTACTACACTACACTACACTACACTACACTACCCTACACCACGCCACACACCACTACACTACACTACACTACCCTACACTACCCTACACCACACCACACCACACCAACCCCACCACACCACACCACACCACACCACACCATACTACACTACACTACCCTACCCTACACTACACTACACTACACTACACTACACTACACTACACTACACCGCACTACACTACAGTGATTGCCTGCGGTGAACTGAAAACTGCATTACCAAACATAAGAGCGGCACTGTTAACTAAAGCGTACACCACAGCCCTAAGCCTGCTCTTCTTTTTTTTTAATGGATCAAGGTACAAACCCAACCATCTTGAACAAACTTCTTCATTCCACAGACTAAACCTCTCTCCTCACACTTTCTGTTCTTCATTTGACTGCCTGACTTCTCCCTGAATCAACTCCTTGAGGAGTCAGTAGTTGGGGCACTGCACTGCACTGCAGGGAATGTTTCAGGCAGTGTGTGGTGGTGGTGGGACAGGTGAACCTGGCAGACAGAGCCCTTCTCTGTCCTGACTGCAGTGTGTACGTTGCGTGTGTTTGTGTCATCCATGCCACCGGCCATCACAGGCCTCTGGATGGGGTTTCATGGCGTCTGCAAGATCTTCAGCATGCCATTTCTAGTTTCATCCTTAAGGGGCAGGGAAGCCTAGTGGTCAGAGCGTTGCGCTCGTCATCTGACGGTCCGAGTTCGAGCCACCACCGAGGCACTGCCCGTTCAAGGGGATTTTCTCCCTGGAGTTGACACCAGTACCCATTCCACTCCCCGTAAGCCCTTAAGATGAGACTATAAACCGAGGTCTAGTGTGCAAACGCACGCAGAACATCTTGCTCACACGTTAAAACCCGCTCCACATTTCGAAAGAGTTGGCTGCTGTGTGCCGGTAAGAGCGGTTGATTTTTTTTAAAAAAAGGAACAACAACAAACCGCATGCACAGTGTGTCGTGTTTAGAAATCATCCCCGAAGACGGAAAGCCACTACCTTAATGGTGGGAAATCACCCCCCCCCCCCCCCCCCTCCTAAGCCTTTTGTAGATCAGGTTTTCAGTTTTTCCACTGTACAACTACGAAGTGACAAAATCACATACACAGGCGAAGGAGGGCAAAAGAAAAACACTCCCATACGTAAAATATCACCCCTGGTGAATGTCGAGCCTAGCCAAAGAACGAAAAGAAGAAGAGAACAACCTCATTCGAAGGATCGACCTACGTACAGCATAATGCGGTCAGAACCAATATCAGCTCCAAGGGACAATTCTTTCTAAACAACACCCTTGCAGAGACTCGAACCTATACCCCAAGTTCCTGCTAGATCATGAGTGTGAGGGTTTTCCCGCCACGCCACGCCGCTCCTTGCAACAGTGACATGTCTGTTCAGTTGTAATAATAATAATAATAATAATGTATGGAATTTATATAGCGCTGAATCTTGTAAAGCAACAAATCAAAGCGCTCAGATTTCATTTCATACCACTTTAAGTCACGGCAGATTTCTCTCCGTGAAATTCGGGCTGCTCTCCCCGGGGAGAGCGGGAGAGCGCGTCGCCACAAGCGCTGCGCCACCCTTTTTTTTATGTCTGCAACTGTATTTGTTTCCCTATCAGAGTGGCTTTTTTCTAAGAATTTTGCCAGGGACAACTCTCTTGTTGCCGTGGGTTCTTTTAGGTAAAGGTAAAGGAGTCCCATAACCTATAAGGTCGTAGGGAGCGAGGTGTCAGAGACCTCACTTATCTAGGCCAGCACTATGAGGGCGCCCATCTCCTTCCGTCGCTGTTTACCTCCCTAAAAGAGGGACGGTACCCATTACAGCTGGTGACTTGGGACTGTCTGAAGCAAGGCGGCCAAACGCACCCACCAACTAACCACGCCGAACGCTCATTAACTGGCTTGGGGGAAAGCGATGCTCCGACCACTAGCCTATCCCGTCCCCGGTTTTTTTACGTGCCGCTAAATAATTACGTGTACACTGGGCCCGTTTTCGTACTCATCCGAAGATAGCGCCCAGACCACCACCATGTCTAAATGGATGGAAAATTCCGTCAAACGGTTACACCGCAAAAGCTGGGAACCTGTATTTTGCTTTCTAGACAGGCGCGTTACCTCTAGACCACCGATCCACCACCCTCCTTACCACAGAGCAAAACCAATGACCTGCAACAAGCTTCCTCATTCCATGTACACACCAACCAACCAACCCACTCCTTACCCTTTTTTCTCTACTGTTCTTAGTCTTACTTTTCTGTTGTATTCTTTTGTCCGTTGTTCTCAGGGGTATTCATTCGTGAAAAAAAACTCACCTTAAGCTCTGATTTTCTTCTAGGAAAAATAAAGTGCTTCTGGTAACTGTTATTTGTGAAGCGGATGATAGGTATAAGAAAGTGTGTGTGTGTGTGTGTGTGTGTGTGTGTGTGTGTGTGTGTGTGTGTGTGTGTGTGTGTGTGTGTGTGTGTGTGTGTTCAGTAGAAACTAACAGATGGGCTCTCTCTCTCTTTCCCTCTCTCTCTTATATTGTTATCCTAAATCATATTTTTGTAGATGACTTTTTGTTATACAGTAATATTTTGTTGTTACTATTGCTTTTACCCCCACTAAAATACTAAGCAGTTCGGCAACCCCATTCATGTATGGGCCAATGGCCTTTTTGTGAATAAATCATTCCAGTTCGAGTTCTCTCTGTTTCTGAGGGATGCTTGTTTAAAAAAAAAAAGCATATTTGCTTACGCCATAACCCTCTTTAAATAAAATTCATTCAATTCAAAATGAAATTAAATTCTCTCCCCTCCCTCCCCCCCACCCACTCCCCCAAGCTAGCTCTAGATATAATGATAGTCGAGACACGGTGTATTTTCTTAATTTTTAGAAAAGTTTCGCATTACTTTTTGCCGTGATGTAGTTTTAACAACAACTGAAGATTTGTGCACTGCCACATCCAAATCTGCATTAAAATCAGATAGGAATGAAAGCAGCATTGTGGAATTTCGAATTGGAGGGTTTTTAGCAGCCCATGATGAACTGGTTTCTATTCCAAAGTTTCTATTACAAAGTCCTTTACATATTTCGGAATCTACTTCAAAACTAAACTTACCTTCAACTACACGTGTTGAGATTTAGCTTTTAAGGGCTAAGGAGCATTCTCTGGGTTTTATACAAGTTTGAAAACAATTCTCTTAAAGCGTTCACGAAACTCTCTGCAACACAAGTATTATCTGTTGTACAATATGGGGCCAATATCTGGGGAAGGGAAAATAGTGTGTCCATTGAAAAATGACATTTATTGCATGAAAGAGATTTCTTGGCGTAAGCTGGCGAACTTCAAATGACATGATCTGTGGAGAACTGGGAAGGTATGCATTGTTTGTAAATTCTATGGTAAAATGCGTATGCTACTAGCTTAAGATACCCGCATGGAGGATAAGCAACTGCCATCGAAAACTGATAAAACGGTATACACACTTGAGTGTAAAGGCAAGTCTACTTGGGCATCTAAGATATGTGCATGTTTATACCGATATGGCTTAGGATTTGGGCAGGACATTCAAGGAGTCGAAAACAAAACTACCTTTATAAAATCCTTTTAACAAAGAGCTGGTGATTGCAGACGACAGCAGTGGGATACCCACACTCAGAACAGTGATTGATTCTTTCTGTATTTAACATTTTAAACATCATTTTGCATTGAATAGTATACACTGATAGAAATGAACAGGTATTAAGTATTATCGAAATGTAAACGCGGTGTGTCAGATAATGCTGAACATTTGAAACGATGTGCAACAGATGACAGTCAGCACTTGGTGTATGATTTCTATAAACTGGCAACACGGGATGAAATACATGTTGTGTTGGAATGTCCAGTTCTTTGAGACCTGAGAAAAAAAATGAAGTCCGCAAACCTGTTGGAATTACCTATCAAGGATCAGGCTTTCTCAGCTTCTGTCATCTGTAAATGAACAAACTGAAAAATCTAGCGAACTGTCCGTTTAAAAAAATCCTTGAAAAAAACAACAACAGATGCTAGGCCCATGTGAATTTCCGATTCACAATAACTTTTCATTCAATAATCTTTGTTTTCAGCAAAGACTATATACACAGCAAATGACTGTCTGCTGAAGTCTGTATACATAGTCCACCCCCTCCAGGAAGGGGGGCTATGACCTGACTGAATAAATCATCTAAAGATTGAACCCCCCCCCCCCCTCCTCCCCATCAACACCCTACCAGGCACGCAGACTGCCCGAAGGACGGAGACGGTGGAGGTGATGCCCCTTTGAGCGACGTTGCAGTGGGTGTTGTCTCCCCTCTGTGCGCGGATCTGGCAGTCGGCCCTGTGGGAGCACATTGTCTGCAGGAGCTGCATGTTGTTGGCCGACAGGCTCTGCTGGCAGTCGCTGCTGCCGTTGTACCTGAGGACCACGTACACACTGACTGATCAGAGGCTAGACAACAGTGGCAGCTAACACACACACACATACACTAACGGTAACACTCATACTACACACACACACACACACACACACACACACACACACACACACACACACACACACAAAGGAGAGAGAGAGAGACAGACAAACAGAGTGAGACTGAGAGAGACAGACAGATAGAGTGAGACAGAGATACAGACAGAGAGAGAGTGAGACAGAGAGAGAAGCACCCGGAGCAGATATTCTAGATGCGGCCTCCCCCCGCACGCACAGTATCTGAAATTATAGGTTGAAATACTTGTGTTGTGGAAAGGAGACTTCGGTTTCTGTCCAATGAGTAGTCTTAGTGGGGGGGGGGGGGGGGGGGGGGGGATCACCATGTTTCAGTTACCACAGACACACAGGCAGACTGATGACATATATTATAGTTAAAGACAGCTACAGGGAGACCACTGAATCAAGATGAAAAGTGACAGACATTTTCAAAGCATAAACAAACACACACACACACACATCACCACCACCAAGGAACAGACACATCTCTATGAAATATTTATACCACAGCAGCAGGAGGAAGAGATACTACTTATACTGAAAAGCGCCACATAACCCCACCGGGGAAAATCATCAGATGGATGAATAGATAGATGAGGAGGAGGATGAGATGAGAACGTAGGTCATCCCGTATCTAGACGCTATGGAGGTGTCTTGTACTAACATCGTTTCTACTCGTTTACACCAACTGTTTGATTCGGGCCAGGTCAGTCTGTTATAGTAGCAGCAGGCTTCTTCTGTCTCGGCACACAATGGCTGCGCCTTCTTTGGCCACATCAGTCTTGTGTGGAGCAACGTCTGGAGTGGCTGGCTCTCTCAGCAGACCAATCCGTGCATGGCAGTCTCCGCCACCGTTGCTGCAGGCAAAATTGAATACCGGGTTGATGGTGGCCTGGTTGTGCTGTCTGTTCTTCAAGCGGCTTCTTCTGTCTTCCAATATCTGGAGTCTTTTCGCTTCTCCCCTTTATGTTCCCTCACCCACTGCTCTCCTACGATTTTCTGAAAACCCCTCCCAGCTGTCAGCGGCTTTCTTTCATGTCACGCTGGCACACATCCTAGAAGCGCAGCAGTGCTGGACGCCCTGAAGATCTGTGTCCTGCTGCAGCCAGCTCCCTGTACAGGATGGTGTCCCTGGGAATGCGGTCATCCTCCATACTGTGCACATACATGCCCGATCCAGCGAAGACGGCATGGACACAGCGAAAAGTTGCATGTTGAGGGAGTCTGCCTGTTGAAGAACAGATTACGTTGTTGGTGTGTGTCCTCCCATGTAATGCTCAAGATTCGGCACAGACAGCGCAGATGGAAACTTTGCAGGCGGTTCTCCAGTCTGGTGAATGTCGTCCAGGTTTCGCTGCCCTAAAGCAGAGCGCTGAAAGAGATCACAGTCATGCGTGGTATACCTGAGTTGGGTGTTCAGGGTGAGGATGCTCTTGTTGCTGTCCCATCCTGTCTTGTCCAAATTGGACATCATATAATTATGTGCAGCAGCTTTGGCAATGCGTGTATCGATCTCCTTGTCAAAGGACTATACTACTTCTACAAACACAACCACAACTACTAGTACTATTGCTACTACTGCTACTACTACTCCTACTTCTACTATCACTGCTGCTGCTACTGCTACTACTACTACCACTACTACTGCTGCTACTACACCTACTATTACTGCTACTACTACTACTGCTGCTGCTGCTACTACTACACCTACTATTACTACTACTACTACTGCTGCTGCTGCTGCTGCTGCAATTGTACCTCTACTACTACTACTACTACTACTGTTACTGCTACTTCTACTATTGCTGCTACTAGACGAACTACCTGATTTGTTCCGGGTCCATTTGATATATTTATGAAGACGAAAATACTTCTTAACCCTAAGCTATGTTTGCCTATATATCTCGGTCCATCTGTCCCCCCCCTCCCCCTCTATCTGTCTGTCTGTCTGTCTGTCTGTTTCGTGTGTGTGGTGTGTGTGTGTGTGTGTGTGTGTGTGTGTGTGTGTGTGGTGAGTGTGTGTGATGTGTGTGTGTGTGTGTGTGAGTGTGTGTGTGTGTGAGTGTGTGTGTGTGTGTGTGTGTGTGTGTGTGTGTGTGTGGAGGAGGAGAGGAGGGTGTGTGTGTGTGTGTGTGTGTGTGTGTGTGTGTGTGTGTGTGTGTGTGTGTGTGTGTGTGTGTGTGTTGTGTGTGTGCCGTGTAGGCGTATATATTTATATCTATATATACATACACGCATACATATATATGCGCGTGTGTGCGCGCGCGCGCTCGTGAGAGAGAGAGGTATGAAATAACATTACTATATTAATTAATGTAGCAACGTCAATGATGATTGCTTTGTTGACTGTTGTTGTGTTTGTAATTAAACTTCCAAATTACTGACTTTTGTGTTGACTGCAGTAATCTCTCTCTCTCTCTCTCTCTCTCTCTCTCTCTCTCTCTCTCTCTCTCTCTCTCTCTCTCATCTTGGGTTCTTGTCATAATTTTTGGAACTGACTTTTATTGTGGTGGTTGTGGGTATACAATAACATTTTGGTTTTTTGTGTTACTTATTTTTCTCACTAAAATACTAAGCAGTTTGGCAAACCCTTTTTGTGAATAAATCTTTCGAGTTCGAGTTCTCTATCTCTGCCTCTGTGTCTCTCTGTGTGCTGCATGTATATCTGTCTGTCCATACGTCTGTCCGTTGTGATTTGTAAGCTATACAAGCTTTCAGCCTTCAAGTTGATGGCGAATCACGATTCTAAAGCTATCCCCCCCCCCCCCTACTCTCACCAGTATCCTCCCTTCTGTCTCCACCCCCACCCCCCCCCCCCTTCACCACCACCACCACTTTTCTTTCATTCTTCGACTCTCTGTCTCTCTCTCAGCATAGTGTTTGGTGAGGCTTTTTGTGTATTTTTTCGGTTATAAAAAAAGCAAACTTGGGATTCCTATGTCAGCTTAAACCTAGCATTTGAAATTCTACCTTAGCCGTGCCGCCCTGATATGTACAGGCACGAACGAATGCACATGTGTATGAATGCATTCCATACGTACACACGTGTCTCCTCACGTGCGCGCGCGCGCGTACACACAAACAAACGCACAGACGCACGCACGCGCACACACACATATTAACACACACAACACACACACAGAGGAGTTAGTGAGTGAGTGAGTGAGTGAGTGTGTGAGAGAGAAAGAGACAGACAGAAAAGCAAACAGGTGAAGACAGAGAGACAGAGTCATAACGATAACGATAACGAAATTGTATATTATGAAGGAGTACAAGACTTTGACTTTTTTACATCCAGCCCTCGAAAAGAAAGAAAGAGAGAAAGAAAACCAAAACAGACAAAATATAAGCAAAGTGAGACATACAGAGAGAGAGAGAGAGAGAGAGAGAGAGAGAAGAGAGAGAGAGAAGAGAGAGAGAGACAGACAGACAGACAGACAGAAAGAGAGAGAGAGGGGGGGGAGAGAGAGACAGAGAGGGTGATTTTATTTATTTATTTTCTATATCATTTCGAAGATAATGGAAAGAGAGAGAGACAGAGAGACCGACAGAGACAGAGAGAGAGAGAGAGAGAGAGAGAGAGGGGGGGGGGGCGAGAGACAGACAGACAGACTGAGACAGATTCCGATAAATTAAAGTGGGTCGTATGTAACAGTAGAGGAATGTATGTATTGTGCGGGTACTGTGTGCAGCACAGCACAGCACAGCACTGTGGACATGTGATGGCGGAGCTTTGAGCGAGGGACCTCAGGCCGTCTGTCTTACATTACCGCATTTCAGTAACACCACATGGGCTGGGCTATGCTATGCATGCTTCACACACACACACACACACACACACACACACACACACACACACACACACACACACACAACACACACACACACTACACACACACACACACAACACACACACACACACACAACACAACAAACACACACACACACACACACACACACACACAACACACACACACACACACACACACAACACACACACACACAGTTTCCTTAAGTCCCCTCACCGACATTCTTCATCCGATTTTTATTTATGTACGTGCACGTGCAAGCTTGCATAGCTTTCTGACAGTCTGTCTGTCTGTCTGTCTGTCTGCCTACTTACACCCATATGTGTGTATACGGGTTCACAACATGTGTGGTATGCCGTACAAGTGCCCACTGCACCGTGCAGTTCTCTCTGAAAAAGTCAGAAATGAAATTTGAACTTGAATGTGTATTTCGTGCCGTAGTTTCAGATTCAAGCACCAACAGTCTGAAGCCATATTTTCCCCCCTGTTTCTCTAAACCGTGGGTGTTGGATAGCCTGGGTGCTAGTCTTTCGGATGAGCTGATGAATCGAGATCTTGTGAATCATGCAAATATAGTGCACGTAAGAGAACCCACGACAATGAGAGAGTTGTCACTCGAAAAAATTCCACAGATAAAGCCAATCTCATAGTGAAACAAGAAACATATTCAGACGGGGAAAAAACCATCAAAATGAGTGGCGCTGCTATTGTGGCTACGAGCTTTTCTCGGGGAGGCTACTCTGAACTTCACGCTGAGATATCTCTTGTGACTGAAAGTGTAATCCAATTCAATCCTCTTCCTCAACCTCCTCTTCCTCCTCATCAACCTCATCCTCATAAACTTCCTCCTCATCAACTTCCTCCTCTTCCTCCTCATCAACCTCCTCCTCTTCCTCCTCATCATCAACCTCCTCTTCCTCCTCCTCATCATCAACCTCCTCATCAACTTCCTCCTCCTCATCAGTCCCTTGACCAAGATGGTCGTGGGGGAACATGAGGGACGTGTTGGTGGACAGTTCTCCAGGCTGGGCAGTCTTCAGCCTCTCGCAGCCACACACCACAGCCATGCTTAGGCCGGTCCTGTCTTTGATGTTCTGCACGAGGGAGTGAAGGCCAGAATTAAAAACTCCATCGGGTCATATGAAGAGCTCCTGACTTCAGTGAAAAGACGCAAACTGAAGTGGTTCGGGAACGTCACACGAACATGTGGACTGGCCAAGACTGTCCTACAGGGAACAAAGAAGGAGACGAAGAGGCAGACAGAGAAAACGATGGGAAGACAGCATCAGAGAGTGGACTGGCCTTGAGTAGAACGAATTGCTACGGAAAGCAGAGGACCGCGGGGAGTGGAGGAAGCTGGTTGCAAAAATCTTCATTAGCGCCCCCACGGTCCACAGGACTGCGGGATAGGTGAGGTGAGGTGAGGATCTAGGTCTTCTTCCCTCCAGTGTCTCCTGCAGAACAGTCTTGGCAAGAGAGATATGACGCGTGACGTGACCAAACCACGCCAGCTTCCTCCTCTTTCCAACAGCCAGAAGGGGTTCGTTCCTGTGGCCCAGCTTTCATGACTATCCCCTCTTGCCACACTGACTCCTTGGTTCTGTGGTCCTGCCAGAAGATGCGTAGATCCTTCTGAAGGACTTCCTTTCAAAGACTTGAATTTCGTTTCTAGTTCTGCAGTCAAGGTCCAGCTTTCACGCCTGTACAGCAGCAGTGTGGACATGACCGTGTGCTGAACAATTTTGATGTTATGGGGAAGCTGATCTCTATGCTTTTTCTAAATCCTGCCCCCAACTTTGCCATGGCCGAAATCACAAGCGTTGGTCTGATCTTTACTTCAGGTGAAACGAGACCATCTTTGATCAGTGTGGAGGCAAGATATCTGAAAGGGACTACATCTTCAAATTGTAGACCATTCATGACGATGCTAACTGTATCGATACTGGTGCTGTTTACCATAACCTTGCTCTTCTCTGCACTGATCTCCATACTACCTACGCTAGCTTATTCTTCTAGCTTGTTTGTGAAGTCTGGGAGGTCGATGTTACCGCCTCCGAAGAGATCAATGTTATCAGCGAACTGCAGACGGCAAATGGATCAAGGGAGACAGTGGTGTGGCACTCACAAACAGTCTCGTACAACACAACACAACACAACACAATACAACACAACACAACAGTACCAAACAATGCAGCTCCATATGCGCAGCATCACCTTTGCCTCAAAATCCTTTTGGGCATTTTATTGTTAAGGTTTGTAATAATGTAGTACTTCAATATTATCATTAAGAAATTTTTGTTCCTACATAGATGGCTTGATGAAAAAAAAGCAAATGCATTGCTTATTCAATGTTCCATCTGGAAGTAAAACTTTGACTTGACTTGGACATGATAAACATGGCAGCCAAGAACAAGGAGGATCTTTTACCTGCAGCAGTGCTGGGGGCAGACATCACCGGTGATTTCACTGACGCAGGCCTCGGCAATCTGTTTGGGCTTGAAGCCGTAGCTGGCCTGCAGGACAGCTAACTTGGAGCCGGGCTGACAGCGCAGGTCGTGCAGGGAGCAGTTCCCGGTGCCGTAACAGGTCTCCGAGTGTCGGAAGTCTGCCGTCACCCCTGCGGACATTCGCAAGTCATGTCATGTCAAGTCAAGTCATGTCATGTAAAGGCAAGTCAAGGCAAAGTCTTTTATTTCAAGAACAATGAATAAGCATTCATATGCTTTTTTTAGCATCCAGTCCCCGCCCTTATCGGGATAATAATAATAATAATAATAATGATAATGATGATGATGATGATAATGATGATAAGAAGAAGAAGAAGAAGAAGAAGAAGAAGAATGTATGGGATTTATATAGCGCTGAATCTTGTAAAGTATCCGGGGGACGGGATAGCCTAGTGGTTAGAACACTGCGCTCGCAATCTGACGACCCGGGTTCGATTCCCGTTCAAGGGGGGTATTTTTCTCTGGAGTTCACATCAGTGCAGACTCCGCTCTCCCCACAAGTCCTTCGGATGAGACAATAAACCGAGGCCCCGTGTGCAAACGCACGCAGAACATCTTGCGCACACGTTAAATCCTGTTCCGCTTTTCGTAAGAGTAGGCCATTGTGTGCCGGTGGGAACAGATGACAGAATTTACAAAACCGCATACACAGGGGGACTGGATGTAAAAAAGCACATAGTGCTTATTCCATTATCCTCGATATAAAAGAATAAAATGAATAAAATAGATAAATACATAAAGTAAACAAGCCAAAGCGCTTATAACATCAATGTAGGAAAAAGACTAATTGAAAAACAACAACAACTAATAAAAAATAAACAAAAACAACAAATAAAAAACAAAAACAGAGACAAAAACAACAACATAACAAACAAACAAGAAAAGAAACAAAAACAGAAAGACAATAATGACATAACACAAAAAAGGGGCACAGTGACTTGTTACATAGGTGTGTGGGTTATCTGATTGTGTTGTTTTCTCTTTCTCTTTGTTTGTCCGCCTGTTTATCTGTCTGTCACACACAAACACACACACTTACTGCTTTTATCTGTGTGTGTGTGTGTGTGTGTGTGTGTGTGTGTGTGTGTGTGTGTGTGTGTGTGTGTGTGTGTGTGTGTGTGTGTGTGTGTGTTGTCAGCTAAAATCCATCAGGCGCAGACAGGATTCAACCCCGCAACCCGTGACTCCACCAGGCCCACCAGGACTTTAAAAAGCAGATTGCTGCGTTGTGCCGTTTATAACACTTCCATCAGTACCCACTCCACTTCCCTCAAATTCTTCGGATGAGACTATAAACTCTTCTTCCTTGTGCGACCGCACGCAGAACGTTTTTGCGCACACCCATTCCGCCTTCCTGAAGAGTAGGCCATTGCGTGGTGGAAGGAGTGGCTGACAACATTAACCTAAAAAAAGGCATGCACACCGGTGCCGTGTTTAGACCTCAACCCGACGTCGGAATGCGGCCACCTTAACTAACGGTAGCTTAAAACGGTCACATACTTTGTAAAGTCTCGACATGTGTAAACCGCTTACCGAGGAACGAAAAAAAACCAACAACCCCAGACAAACAAAAAGAAAGCCCAACATATTTCCTCCGCCTTTGCATCATCATCATCATCATCATCATCATCATCATCCACCACCACCACCATCACATCACCATCACCATCACCACCACCACCATCATCACCACCACCACCACCATCACCACCACC
>CM054145.1:1544423-1651923 GCA_028751875.1 Rapana venosa
ACACACCACACGCATGCACAAAAAACACACACACACACACACACACACACAACACACTTGACTATTCTATTCTTTTTTTCTTCTTTTTTTTTATATCGGGATAATGGAATAAGCACTTATATGCTTTTTTACACTATCCCCGTGTGTATGCGGTTTTTGTCAATTCTTTTCATCCGTTCCACCGGCACACAAATGGCCTACTCTTACGAAAAGCGGAACAGGAGTTTACATGTGCGCAAGATGTTCTGGGTGCGTTCGCACACGGGACCTCGTTTAAAAGTCTCATCCGAAGGACTTTTGGGGAGTGGAGTCTGCCACTGATTTAACTCCCCAGGAGAAAATATCCCCTTGAACGGGAATCGAACCCGGGTCGTCAGATTGCGAGCGCAAAGTTCTAACCACTAGGCTATCCCGTCTCCCACATGTCCCAAAATCACTAAAACAATGAAAACTTTTAAATTGAACATCCACACTCACCGGCTTTGCGCCAAATTACACCCAACCAAACCAAACAAACAAAAACACCCAACTTAAATTTTAAATCCCCAATCTAAGATGAGTATAGCACAAAAAATAAACACTAAGAGTATAACAGTCAACAGAACAAGAAAAAGTGGTGAAGTGACAAAATGGAGTTTAGGTTCGGGGGTGGGGGGATCTCAGCTGTTAATTGCAAAATCTACTTTTCTTGTAGCCCGAGTCAAGATTTCGCATGAATTACTGTGTGAAAAACATCCAGATACTGACTGGGAGAGGCAGATCGGAGAAAGGGGAAAAAAGAAAGAGGGGAGAGAGAGGCGAGAGAAGAGAGAGGGAGAGAGAGAGAGAGAGAGAGAGAGAGAGAGAAAGGAGAGAGAAAGAGAGAGAGAGAGCGAGAAGATAAAGGAAAGGAGAGAGGAAGGGGGGACGGAAGACAGATAGAGCAGACAGACACGAGAGAGGAGAGAAGAATAGGGAAGAGAAAGGGGGAGGAGACAAGACAGATAGAGACGACAGAGAGTCGGAGACAAGAGAGTGAGAGAGTAGAGAGAGAGAGTGAGAGAGAGAGAGAGAGAGAGAGAGAGAGAGAGAGAGAAGAAGAAGAGAGAAGAAGGAGGAAAGAGAGAAGGAAGGAGGGGGGGGGGGGCTACTTTTTGGCGCGGGCTCCTCAGACAGACAGATAGGACAGAGAGGTCTGAGACTGAGAGAGAGGAGGAGAATAGGGAAAGAGAAGAGGGGGGGGGGGGGGAGACAGGTCAGACAGATAGACAGACAGAGTCGGAGACGAGACAGAGACGGAGAGAGGAGAGGAGAGAGAGAGAGGAGAGGAGAGAATAGGAGAAAGACGAAGAGGGGGGGGGGGGCAGACAGCCAGATAGAGACAGACAGAGCAAGTCGGAGACAAGAGAGAGAGATAGGAGAGGGAGAGATGAGAAAGAATAGGGACACAGAGAGGGGGAGCAGACAGACAGCATACAGAGACAGTCGGAGACAGAGAGGCGTGTGAGTGGGACAGAGAAGAGACGTCAGATGGCAAAGACAGAAAGACAGAAGAGAGGCACACAGACCGATAAAAAAGAGAGACAAAAACAGACAGACAGACAGATAGACAGAGGGAAGGGAGGAGGGAGAGGGAGACGGAGAGGGAGAGAGAGAGAGGGGAGAGAGAGAGAGAGAGAGAGAGAGAGAGTGAGAGGAGAACATGAGAATCACAAGGATAACAAAAGTGAGAGAAGAGTCAATAAAGACTTTTCCCCCTTTAAATGGAAGACAGACAGCTACAGTCTACACAAGCAGTAAAACAGACAAACGGACGGATAATTATACGGAAAGCCACGCTGACAGACAGGCAAGCAGACAGGTAAACAGAAACGCCAAGAAATTGATGGAAGGGATGGGGATTAAAGACTGGCCCAGGACAGACAGGAGTGGAGAACATTTGTTGCTTCCCTACGTGCCAATAAGGCACAAAGGCATTGATGATGATGATGATGATGATGATGATGATGATGATGATGATGATGATGGGATTAAGACTGGGGCATAAAGACAGATCATTACAAACGAGAATCATACAACAGCGCGCGCGTGACAAACGAGCAAATAACCTTTTTTTTTTCCAATCACACACACACCATCTTGCCCACACGTTAAAACCCATTCCGCTTTTCGGAAGAGTAGGCTATTGTGCCGGTGGGAACGGATGACAAAATTTACAAAACTGCATACACACGGGCACTGCATTTTTTTGTTAAAAAAGCACATGAGTGCTTATTGCATTATCCTCGAAATAAAAGAATAAATAAATAAATAAATAAAACACACAATCAGATTTCAAGTCGTCTCGGCTTAAATCGTAACCGCAATTTCAACAAAGTACTTCATATAAACATATTCCAGCGCACACAACGCCTAAAAATAATCGGTACACGATTGGTACATGGACGTAGCAAAAACCACATTCAACAAATCATAATTCTGGGCGGAGAAGGAGAGGGGAAGGAGGGTATGGGTGCTGAGTTTGGGGGGGGGGGGGGTTGGAGGGTAGAGAAGCAGAGCCACCCAAAAGTCATAAACCATGGGGTTTGTGTTTCAGGAAGAAGGGGGGAGGGTGAAAGGGGAGAATGCTTAGAAAGACGGACTGACACAGAGAGCAATGCAAAGAAGAAAAACCAACACGGGAAAAACTGTGTCGGACGTGTCATACAGTAGTACGCTTCACATGCTATTTTACGTGTCTGAGTTTTGTAATGATGTCCTTTGAGTCACACGATGTACGACTCTGAGAGAGAGGAGAGAGAGAGGAGTGAGAGAGAGAGAGAGAGAGAGAGAGAGAGGAGAGAGACAGAACAGTCAGGACAGAGAGAGGAGAGGAGAGAGAGCGAGAGAAAAAACAGACCAGACAGAAGACTGAGACAGACAAGCAGGCAGAGACAGAAAAATGACAGAGAGAAAACCCCACACCACTCCCCCCCCCCCCCCCCCCCCCACTGAGAAGAAGAAGGATTAGGCTGACAAAGAACATGCAAGCATAGATGGGGAAGGGTGAAGTGACAGAGATACAGAGCAGAGAGACAGGAGAGTCAGAGACAGGGCAGAGACACACAGAGGACAGAGCAGAGGAGACAGAGTCAGAGACAGGCATAGGTGAGACTGGAGGGACAGCGGAGGGACCACACACAGAGACAGAGAGGATAGAGTAGAGAGCGGAAGAGCAGCACAAAGAGAAACTAATTGAGAAAAGAGCAAGAGAGATAGACAGAGACAGAATTATAGAAACAGAGAGAGAGACACAGAGAGGGGGAGAGAAGAGGAGAGAGAGAGAGAGAGAGAGAGAGAAAGAAAGAGAGACAGACAGACAGAGACACAGAGAGATAGAGAAGAACAGACAGACTGACAGGCAGGCAGTCAGACATAGACAGACAGACAGAGGAAACACAAGGGCAGGGGGAGACAATCTGTTCAATAGAGTAGTATTGAAATGCTTGACAGATATCATCAGAACTTAATCACTTTTCGTCATCACCACCCCTCTCCCTGTTTTCATCACGCCCACGCCCACCACCACCACTACAATACCTATGGCACCTCCACTACTACCACCACCTCTGTGTTACCTCACCCCCCCCCCCTTCCCTCTCTCTACTACCCCTCCCTCAAATATAGAGAGGGCAACAAAAGTTGGAGAAACGAAAAATGTAACCCCTCAGGCAAACTCCACCGTTTTTAATCCCCCTCCCCTACCTTCTCTCTCTCTCTCTCTCTCTCTCTTCTCCTTTTCCCCTCTTTTTCCCCTCTCTCTCTCTCTCTCTCTCCCCTCTCACCACACACAACCACAAAAACACACCACACCCCCACACACCCAACGCTTTGACACTGTAACCGAATAAAATTTTTGTTTCATATTTTATGATTTTTTAAAGTTAATTTTTATCTAAGTGTGGGGCGCCACTGTGCTGTGTGTGTGCGTGCGTGGGTTGTGGCGTGCTTGCGTGTGGGTGGGTGAGTGGGGAGAGAGAGGGGGAAATTTTGTACGTATTTTTTTGTTCTTTTCTAATTGGGTATTTTTTAATTTGTTATGGGTTGTCGTAATAATGGTGTAGTTATATATTATTGATGATATTATTTTGTTCCTAGATAGATGGCTTGACGAAAAAAAAGCAAATGCATTGCTTATTCGATGTACCATCTGGAAATAAAAGTTTGACTTTGACTTCACCCCACACAAACAAAACACACCACACACACACACACACACACACACACACACACCCCACACACACAACCACACACCCCAAATGCATTGCTTATTCATGTACCATCTGGAAATAAAGTTTGACTTTGACTTCACACAAAACACACACACACAAATGCATTGCTTATTCATGTACCATCTGGAAATAAAAGTTTGACTTTGACTTCACACAACACACACACACACACACACACACAAATGCATTGCTTATTCAATGTACCATCTGGAAATAAAAGTTTGACTTTGACTTCACACACAAACACACACACACACACACAAATGCATTGCTTATTCAATGTACCATCTGGAAATAAAAGTTTGACTTTGACTTCACACACAAACACACACACACACACACACAAATGCATTGCTTATTCAATGTACCATCCGGAATTTTTTTTTAATTGACTTCACACACAAACACACACACACTACAAGCTCAGGCGCACGCACATGCCCACATAGTTCTCTCCCCCCCCCCCCCCCCCTCTCTCTCTCTCTTCTCTCTTTCATTCATACACACACCTACACACACACTCTCTCTCATATTATACACACCCACGCACGCACACACACACACACACACACACACACACACACACACACACACAGAGCAAGACTGAGACACACAGAAACTAAGACAGAGTACAACTTAAAGGAGAGATACAGGACAGAATGATAAAGGGAGCTGTGAATAATGACATACCAAAAGACAAAGCAGCCACGACCTGACACATACACATATACACATATACAGTAAAACACAGCCTACCTACCTTGTGCATATGAAGGGCAGACACACACCAGCAGAATCGTCCACACCAACAACGTCATGACACAAGGCACTCCTTTCTTATCATTTCTTTCTTCTCCAATCCTCATCTTCCGCCTTTTTCTTCTTATTCTTCGCTCCTTTATTCGTTTATTTTCCCCTCTTTTCTTTTCTTCAAATCTTTTGCTGCCTGTTTATTGATGAAGTAACTGTTAAATATTGTGATTGAGTAGACCGGCACTTTGCCTGATTGTCGTTGAATTTCACCTCGTTGTCTACTTCTTCCGTGCTCTGTTTTTCTTTTCTTTTTTTCTCTCTAAGCGGGGGCAGTTGAGGAGGAGGACAAGGAAGAGGAGGAGGAGGAGGAGGATGTTCAGCGAACCATGTCAGTCCCTGTCTTTCACAAGTTCACCAGCTGCATTCCATTAGCGCTGTGAAGACAACAACAACAGCAGCAGCGGCGGCTTCTTTCTTTCTGTGAGCGCCTGTAGTCTTCTGTCGGCGTTTCCAAGCCCCCCACGGCCTGCGTGTAATATGACTCCTTTGTCCCCTGGTTGAAGAATCAGGTTTAAAAAATAAACACACATGCACAGGATACTGAGATGTCAATGTCGCGTTGGCGGGCGTCGACACGGGTCTGCTTTTAGAATGTGACACAAATTTAAATATTTAGTCTTGTTTTTTTCTCTCTGAGCTAACATACACTGGTATACGCTTACGTCACCGGCGACTCGTAAGGTTTGATTTATGAAAGTATGGGTCCAAAGTATGGCAGGGATTGTATTGAATTGTTACAACGTGTAACGTCCGATTTGTCGTCTGGTATGACCGCAGCTGCTTAAAATCTGACAATTGGTTTGTTCATGTTCTTTTAAAGGTCTTTCTCTTTTGGAAAATAACTAATTTATATTTTCTAACAGTTGATCCCCCCTAATTGATTTCCATATTTCATTGTTTTGATGTATGTATTTTTACAATTTAACAGATTGTAAGACTAGGCTTGGCCTAAAATTATTGTTCTTGCGTATCATGATCATTCACTCATTCATTTTCTATCTCCTCTTTACATACAGTTTTTGCAGCTTGCAAAATATCAGTGAAACTTGATACAGATAATATTCGCCTAAATGCCTACCTTCTACAAAACGGTTACCGTTCGTGGTTTGTGCCAATTAGTTAATCACAAGACACCAAAACACCGTGAGATTTCACGGCATAAAAAGTCGTCTGCTTTTATTGAGTTCTGAACGGTAGTTTAACAATCGAGAACAACTTCAGCATCCCTCAAACTTTTTCTTGTTTGTTTGAAGTCTGAATCTCAATTTATACCAAGTTTCTCCATCAGTAATACAAGGAACTGTCACTTCACACTGGAATACTCCAAACTGAGGTAAAAATGTTATTTTAAAAAATGCCGTAATTATAACTTTTGTCTAAAATATTGACATGTCATTCTTCATTGTTTGAAAACACTTGTGTCATACCGATTTGAATATATTCACACAAGCACGCTGGCAAAATGACTGTCTCCCATCCACAGATTAAATCAGAAAGTCCAAACCTTTCTCCAGTCAATGATTTGATCTGAAAACTGGATGTCAAAATGATCACATTTGGAAGCGTCAGTCCACGTTCATAATGGAGTTGAAAACCTCAGCAAAAATTGTGGAGATGTTTGCCAGTAGTAGAGTTAGGACCCAGGCGATGTTATATAAGACAATTCCAAAGCCTGGGCCATTGTTAGGCCCCTCTTCACAAAGCCAGTAAACATGGCCGTTATGTCCACAACTTCTTCCAATATTGTGTGTAGTCTGCTCCGCCTTCAGCAGACGCCTGTGTGTATTTAGCCGGGTCTTTTTGCCGGTTTCGAAAGTAGGGCTACCTGTCTCCCTCCCCTGACGTCACGCGTCCTTTGCTGTGCGCATGCTCGGCGAGGCTAGGGTCGCGTCGTGTGTGTGACCGCCCAGCTTGCTATGAGTGTAGGTAGGTAAGCGCCGCCCCCATGTTCCTTCCTCTAGATTTAACACCAACAGCAGCCGACATGGTGTATATATATGCTTTTAGTTGTGTAAGTTAAGGAAAGCAAGAGAATGATTAAAATACAGTAATGATAATGTTAATCAATGGAATAGGGGGGAAAATTACACAGAAATAAAGTACATTGTTTTTGTGTGTGTTGTAATTATGAATATTAATCAGACTGGAGTGTACGATCTAAATCTTTAATGTCGGGGCGACCGACTGTTTTCCCCTTTTCTTTGCCGTTACTCCAACCGTCCAAAATGTGACTTTGTTGTTTTTTAATATTTAGGACAATCTGAAAACATCTGCAATATATGTGTGTTTAAATCAGTATGTAATTTGTTGCTTTAAGCAAACAAAAGCAACAAGAAACCGATATCAGAAACGACAGGCAAAAATAACTCAGTCTGGGGGTAAATATTATACAGGTTAAAGTTCGATCCACTCTAAATTGTTCCAAAGTGGTCTGAAGAGTGCAATAATAATAATAATAATAATTTTCAAAAGATTTGGAAAACGTTGTAGGTTTTCAATACTTTCAATTCAAATTGATGTCTGTTGATGATTCTGATACTGAAGGCCTGTATCAATTATGGTGGTCACTCCCAACTTCTCCACATAAAAATGCTATTCTTCAGACACAAAGGGAATTGCCATAGCATTGGTTACTCCACTGTTTCGTGAGTTTGTTGTTGTTGTTTCTCTCCCCCCCCCCCCCCCCACCCGCCTCCCCCCTCTCTCTCTCTCTTTCTGTGTCTCTCCTTCTGTGTATGTGCGTGTGTGTGTTGCTGTAATTCTTTTAATAATATTTCATGGACAAAAAAAATAGATATATACTTTATCTTGCAAAGACAAATCAAAGCACTTGCACTCAACTCATTCTTACAAAGTCATGCAACCAATAACAATTAATAGTCCTAACAAATCCAAAATGGCCCCCACACACACACACACACACAGATTGTACACTTTGGCAGAGTGATGGGATTTCAGCTGTTGAAGACAGGGACCGTTATGAAATGAAGAGGAAAATCTTAGATTTGAAACAAATGTCTTGAGGCTGGATTTAAAAGTGTCATACCTCTATTGCATATACCTGGATTGTGAAAGAGGATTTCATTGCATATTTTCGCCAAAAATATCTCTTAATTATTGCTGGTTTTTCTTTTTGTGCTTTTTGGGGTCACTATTTTATTTGTTTGTTTGTCTGTTTTTTTGTTGCACATTCACTAAATGAGGATTTGTGTACAGATTTCCCGGTTGATCTTCACAGCTGAGACAAGTGCAGGGTTTTTAAAGAGCTGGGCAGCAAGAAAAACAAACGACTGCTTTATCTACACAACTGAACAGGTCCAGGAATAGGTCTTGTTACCGAGGTGTTCATGTCCCTGTCCCTCCTCTTCTGCTCTCCAACACAAGGATTCCGTAAGAGGTGGTTAAGCCTGACTACTATATCCTTGAAAGATTGTTTTTCTGTGTGAGTGTGTGTTGAGGTAGGGGTATGAGCGCACGCGCGCGCGTGTATATATGTGTGTGTAAGTGCATATCTCTCTCTCTCTCTCTCTCTCTCTCTCTCCTAATTCCATAGAAACTTCATTGTTGCATATTTAATTGAATCAACGGTTGATTGATTTACTTTTTTGGGGACTGAGGGCTGAATGAAAAAAGCTACCACTGTCCATATTCTTTTCCCCCAGTAAAAATATTCATTCTCTCTCTGTCTCTGTCTGTCTCTGTCTCTCTCTTTCTCTCTCTCTCTCTCTGTCTCTCCATATGTTTGGTTGTTGTAGTAATAATTGTTGTTCTTGTAATTGTGTGTGTGTGTGTTTTTAGAAACAGATTGATAATACTGTATGTATGTTTATTGATATAGTTATTTCTTAAGTTGGTGTTTGGGGGTTTTTTTCGCTCCTTTTTTCTCTATCCATATCTTATTGATTGTTTTGATTAATGCATGCTTTCAAGGACAGATTTTTAGACTAAGCTCGGCTTAAGATTCTTCTTTTTGCGTATTAAAGATCATTCTCTCCCTGTCTGTCTGTTAGGGGAGTTGGTACTGATGTTATCTTCAGAGAGAAATTCTCTCGAAATGTCGTCTTTGTGGTGGCTTGAATCCCGTGCTGTCATATCGCGAGCTCAACGCTCTAACCGCTGGGGTATTCCCCCCACCCACCCCCTCCTATGCAAATTGAAAAAAAAATCATACTAAAAAAAACAGCACATGAAAACGTCAAAGAGACTATCTAAAACAATAACAATCACACATACACACACAAGCACATACACACACAAACACACACACAAACACACACACGCTATATATATATATATATATATATATATAATATGCACCTTCAGGGAAGCTTCTCCCTTCATAAAAGAAACTAGAACACACTCCATACAGTTCTTCCATTCATAATATGCGCTATGGTAAGTGCTTGTTGCTTTACCTCACTAAAAACATTTTTGGTTCATTCATTCATTCATTTATTCATTCTGTGTGTGTGTGTGTGTGTGTGTGTGTGATATTTGAACAGAGCAATATTTTTTGTTGTTGTATTTTCAGACGGTCTGGGTAATCAACAACACAGCCTTTCTGAAATAAAATAAAAAAACAACAACAGCAGCTGCAACCAAAGATTGATGTCACGCTGAGAGCCAGGAGTCACACATCATTGATAAGGCTGGAGGACAAGAATGGTTTGGTCTGAAACCAGACGTATTACTTTCCCTCAATAAAACTCTCTCTCTCTCCCCTCTCTCTCCCTCCTACCCCCCCTCTCTCTCTCTCTCTCTCTCTCCCTCTCTCCTTCACTGGCTGTGTGATAGCCCTCCCTCTTTGTTCTTCCCTCTTCCTCCCTCTTTCTCATGTGCCTCTTGGCCTTGTGCTTGAATGCTATAAATTTGTCTATTAAATTTTGAAGATGTTGTTACTCTTCTTTCATTCCTATTTTTGTTATGTCGACATTCTTTTTATTTCATTTATTTTCTGGGTTTTTTTGTCTTGTCTTATATACCACTTTAAGTCACGAGATTTCTCTGCGTGAAAATCGGGCTGCTCTCCCCGAGGAGAGCGCGTCGCCTTTTTATTTTCTTGTTTTACCAATTGCAGTAGTGACATGTTCCTTTCGTTCTGATATCGCTGTATGATGAGTTTTCTTCCGGATCGTTGTTTATTTGTTTCTTTATTGTTATCCATTATCAATTTTCTCTCACTGAGGGCTGGGTTAAGAACAAAAGTCATGACGGACGCTATAGCCAAGGGGTTAAGGTGGTTCGATTTCAGTCCCATGGATCCATGGTGTTCATACACGTGTTCAATGGAAGTATTATCTAAATGAAGATGTAATGGAAAGAGAGCTAGTTAATGTTTAAGGCGGAACTCTGTCACCATGTATTGGTTTAGGCAAGATGTATCGTCATAGAGTTTCAGTTCCATAGCTCTGATATTTCGTTTCGAAACTGCTAGAGATGAAATTCGCTGGTTTCTTTATTGCTTCTAGTGATTACGATCAATGAATCATCCACAAATTAATAATGTGGTTGATTTCCGTGCTAGATAGTGATAATGGTAGGTCATTGTCTTTTTGTTGAGAGTGGATGAAAGAATTATGTCAATGAGTTATTCGTATAGAATGATAGTATTTTTGTTGTTTTATTTTTCAGAAGGATGGAGTGATGAACAAGATTAAAGGCCTTTCTGAAGTCAAGGAAAACAGCACCTGCAACTTTAGACTGGATTCATGCTGAGAGCCCGGGGTCGTCCATCATAGACAAGGCTGTAGGACAAGAATGGTTTGGTCAGAAACCAGACTGCAATGGGTGGAACAGCCTTTTTTTCTCTCCATCAAAGCAGGTAAGTGTTTTTGTATCTGTTTTTCGAGGGAGAGGGGGAAGATAAAATATAAAGTAACGAAATAGGTCTGAAGTTGTTTGGATCTCATGTATTTTTTTTGTTTTGTTTTTGGAAGTAGAATTACTTTAGCTGTTTCAAGCAAATGGAAAAGTATTAGTTTGAATACACAGGTTATAGATATAAGTGAGAGAGGAAGCAATAACATATGAAAGAGCGAGTTTGACTTTAAAAAAAAAGCTGGTATATTGTCAGGGCCTGATGGCTTTTATTCTTTAGTTGGACTGTCCACTGCTCTCTCACTCTCTCTCTCTATCTCTCTCTCTCTCTCACTCTCTCTCTCTATCTCTCTCTCACTCTCTCTCTCTATCTCTCTCTCTCTCTCTCTCTCTCTCTCTCTCTCTCTTACACCTCTTTGCTTTAATTAAAGCAGTTTTTAGGCTTAGATAGACATACACCTAATGATCTTGTTTATAGTGAAACCAATAGATATCCTCTCTCTGTTAATGCTGCTGTAAGATGCATTAGATATTGGATTAAGATTCTGCATATGGATGAGAGCATGTTACCTTTTAAGTCTTACAAGATGCTTTATGATCTAGATGTCAAGGGGAAAAGCACCTGGGCTTCACAAATACGTTCCTGTTTATGTGAACTTGGCTTTGGGTTTGTTTGGCTCAATCAAGGTGTCGGAAATTGTAGAGGGTTTATCAACGTTTTCAGGCAAAGACTGATTGACAGTGAAAGATTTCAAATGTACAGACAGTTTATAGGCTCACACGATGTCAAACCTTATCTAAAGATTGATATGGACATACATTTGAAAAGAATTATGTCTAAGTTTAGACTTGGTGTATCAGATATAAATGTTCATAAATTCAGATACAGAGAACATGATGTTGATGACCTCAGGCTGCTATGCCCATTATGTAAGCAAACAGTGGAAGATGAAGTGCATTTTGTGCTGTGCTGTCCAGTATTAGAAGATGTAAGACAGAATTACACTCCGGTAAAGTATAGTAGACAGCCTAATTTATTTAGATTCTGTCTACTAATGGCACCTAGTCACCCTGAGATTGTGCACACCTTTGCTTTATATTTGTGTAAAGCCTTTAGAATAAGAGATATCTTGTTTTCTTAAGTCATATTTTTTGTAACTGATTTTTATTGTGGTGGTTGTGGTTATACAATAACATTTTGGTTGCTTTTTTATGCTTCCTTATTTTTCTCACTGAAATACTAAGCAGTTTGGCAAACCCCCTTCATGTATGGGCCAATGGCCTTTTTGTGAATACATCTTTCGAGTTCTCTCTCTCTCTCTCTCTCTCTCTCTCTCTCTCCAGTCACATGACGAGGAGCAAACTGGCAAGGTTCACTTTGAATCAGCTGTGTAGAAAATCCATCGTTTAGCTGTCACTATGCCAGTAACTGGACTGCCAGCTGTGTGGAGTCTGCCCTGACTGCCCTGCTAACCTGCAGCTCTGTTTGGAGTTGGAAAATATCGGGTGAGGGCCAGAACACGGTCATGGTTCTGCACCTACAGCCAGCTACAGTGTCAACAAACATAGTCCAACCAGTGTTGAACCCAAGTACTATGCAGGTTCAGTTCTTCATGAAAAAAGCCCCAAGCCAATTACGGTGTGGCCAGGAAAGAATGAGACAAAAAGAGACAGGAAAAGGAAAGAGGAGATTTTTTTTAATGTATTCTTTTATATCGCATTGAGTGTGTGAGTGATGTTGTCAGAGCATGCACCACACTTAGCTGATAGTGTTAGAGAGAAACCACACTCTGCAGACAGAGGTACCCAGTACACTGACACACAACACAGAGCAGAATGAAGACATTTAGGTGTGACATGTTTGGGCCTAACCCTTGACAGCAGCACCAGTGTGTCTTCTCAGCCATCAGACATGGACAGTAAGGAAACCACCCACAGCACTGTCACAGATCTTGTTGGTGTAGATTCAGTACAAGATCATGTCAACCAGCTGACTGACAGTTCTGTTCAGAGGTGACTGAGGAATAGAAACAGAAACGAAACATTCTGCAAAGTAACTGTCCATCACTCAGACAGTGGAGAGGTGCCGTGTGAATCTGATGACATTGTGCTGGAGTACACCTGCAGTCAGAACAATCTAATTTTACCTACTTGCTGATCAAACAAAAACAGAACAACATGCTGTGGGAAGAATGTGTAAGGCTGTTCAGCCTTCAAAAGGGGAAACACACACATACATTGAAAAACAATTAATGACAACAATAAACCGCCACACAACAAACAAATAGCCAGTAACCAACCTTTTTTTTAAAACACACAAAAACCAACAAACAAAACAAAACAAAAATAACATCAACAACCAATTCACTCCACTAGGAACCCCCATACCACCACCATCAACAACAAACCAAACCAAAGAATCATAAAAGTTTGAGATAAAGACATTACACTTAAAGAGAACACTGCCTTGCACCAGGCTGTCACGTTACTTACCACTGTAATTTTTGTGTGTTTATGCTGGCCTACAGTTCTGAAGTTCACCATTGTGGATTCCGCTGTGTGCCCGTCATTGAGGTAGACACATTCCGACTGCGGGATAATGTCTTAACACAACTGCCAATGTGCTTGCATTTTTGTAAAGTTTGTCTTCTGTTCCTACCAGCACGTAATGTTCTGAGCTTTTGAAAGGCCGGCCATGGTTTAAAGTGTGGGCAAGATGTTCTGCGTGCGTTCATACACAGGAGCCTGGGTTTATAGTTTCATCTGAAGGACTTTTGGTGGAGTGGAGTTAACAAGAATAATAATAATAATAAATTGAATTTATATAGCGCTATATCTTTCAAAAACAAATCAAAGTGCTTGCATTCGATCCATTCCTACACATGCAACCGACAATAATTAACAGTTTTCACACACACACACACACACACAGACACACACAGACACACACACACACATACACACACACACACACACACACACACACACACACACACACACAGGCTATAGACTTCGGCAGGATGATGGGAATTTTGGTCATTGAAGGCAGGGATATATAATTATGAGATGAAACAAAAGGGGAGAGTCGTAGGTGTGAAATAGGTATGTCTTGAGGCTGGATTTTAAAATGTCGTAAGTAGGCTTTTCGCGAAGGGAGAGAGGGAGGTCATTCCAGACTGATGGACCAGAAACAGAGAAAGAGCGATGGCCAACGGTGGATTAGTTAAATCCAGGTATTCGTAGGCACAGGGTATCTGCAGCAGAGCGGAGGGAACGAGAAGGAGTGTATGGGTGAAGACATTCACAGAGGTAGGAGGGTGCTGTATTGTGGAGACATTTATAACAGAGGGTACTGATCTTATAGTTTATTCTCAGTGGTACAGGCAACCAGTGGAGAGATCGCAGAAGAGGAGTAATATGTTCAGATTGTTTTCTTTTTGAGGACTAGTCGAGCTGCAGAGTTTTGTATACGTTGAAGGGAGTGGATAGATGATGCTGGCAGACCAACAAAAGGTAATTACAATAGTCCAGACATGAAAGAATGAGAAATGTGACAAGTTTGGATGTTGCATCAGCGGACAGGTACCTTCGAATTGCGCTTATACGCCGTAATTGATAGTAGCACGACTAGCAGCTCTGGGTGATGAATTTTTGCATTGAGAGTGTGTTGTCGATAACAACACCTAGATACTTGACTGTGTGGATAGAGGAACTGTTGTATTGCCAAACTCTATTGAATCTGCTGTGATGGAAGAGAGTTTGTGTTTGGTCCCTACAATCATGGCCTCAGTTTTATCTCCGTTTAGCAGTAACTTGTTTTGTATCATCCAGTTTTGAATATCTTGGAGGCAGTGTCACATATTTGTCAAGAGAGAAGGCAGATTTTCAGGAGTATCATTGCTTTGAATCTGAGTCATCAGCGTAGAAAAGATGGTTGATGTGGTGACGGTGACAGTGGAGCAGTTTAGAGAGTGAAAAGAACAGGGCCAAGAACTGATCCCTGCGGGACTCCGCATTCCAGTTTGGCAGGTATTGATTGAATCTTGTTTATTGCAACTGTATGAAATCGGTCAGTGAGGTATGAACTAAACCAGGTGAGGGCTGCACCTTTGATACCAAACGTTTTTTTGGAGACGGGAGAGAAGAATTGAGTGGTCTATAGTGTCGAAGGCTGCAGATAAGTCGAGGAGAGTGAGAAGGGAGATTTTCCCAGAGTCAGAAGCATGTTTAAAGTGTGAACTAGGGTAGTTTCAGTGCTGTGATTGACACGATAGGCAGCCTGAAATGCAGGAAGGAGACTATTTGATTGAAGATGGCTGTTGAGCTGTTTCAGAAACAAGTTTCACAGGTGTGGACTCCTGTGGAAATTCGCTGTGCAGTGCGCTCTCTGTCTCTGTCTTGTCCCCTCTCTCTCAAATAGCCAATAACCAACCTTTTTTTTAAAACACACAAAAACCAACAAACCAAACAAAACAAAAAATAACATCAACAACCAATTCACTCCACCAGGAACCCCATACCATCACCATCAACAACAAAAAACACCAAAGAATCATAACAGTTTGAGATAAAGACAGTACACTTAAAGAGAACACTGCACTGCACTAAGCTGTCACGTTACTTACCACTGTAATTTTTTGTGTTTGCGTTTTCGCTGCTGGTCTACAGCTCTGAAGTTCATTGTGGAATCCGCTGTGTGCCCGTCATTGAGGTAGACACATTCCGACTTCTGGATAATGTCTTAACACAACTGCCAACGTGCGTGCATTTTTGTAAAGTTTGTCTTCTGTTCCTACCAATAGGCCGTCAGCGCCTGGGGTTTATCACAGTTCTGGATTAAACCATTGACGCTGGGGGCAACAGCAAAGTGAGAGGCTGTATGACCAGTGGCTTTCTTTCCCACTCATGGAATTCCACTTTACAGCTTAGTCTTTAGTGATCGACTATGACTCTCTGACTAGGAGGCTTGACTTGCACAGTCCTTATGTGCTGCAGCCCTGGGGGCTAGTTGGCCTTTGGAGAACATTTCCAATGCTGACTGTCCTTATGCCCACTTGGCCGAGAGAGTGGGGATGTACTGTGGGCAAGGCATCTCCACTATAATCAAATTTCTGCCCAATTTCCGAAACAGCAGCTGCCTCCTCTGCTGTTTTGGAGGTCATCGTCGAAAACGACAGACTAACACACACCAGCATGTAATGTTCTGAGCTTTTTAAAGGCGGGCCATGTTTTAATGTGTGGGCAAGATGTTCTGCGTGCGTTTGCACAGGGAGCCAGGTTGAAAGTTTCATCTGAAGGACTTTTGGTGGTGTGGAGTTGCTACAGATGTGGACTCCTGTGGAAATTCGCTCTGTGCAGTGCGCTGTCTGTCTCAGTCTCTGTCTCTGTCTGTCTGTCTGTCTGTCTCTCTCTCTCTCTCTCTCTCTCTCTCTCTCTCTCTCTCTCTCTCTCCCTCTCTCATTTGTTGTTCTTTGTGTGTGTGTTTAAAAAGAAAAGAAAACAGATTTGTGTTATTAGTACTTTGACATAATTATCTTCATGTTGATTTTGGATTTTAGTTTTTCTTTCTGCTTTTTCTTCCTGTGTATTTTTTCGATTTCTTTGATACATGTACGTTTGTTTACAAGGATAAGGGAGCAGATTTTAGGCAAGCCTAGTCTTACACAATACCAGATAACAACACAAAAATCATCTTGAAAATGCTACACTAATATCAATCTATTCTTTAAAACAGGAACACACACACACATACATTCACACAGAGACACGCACGCAAGCACCCACGTGCGCGTGCACACACAAACACACATACAGACAGGTACACATAATATATATATATATATATATATATATATATATATATATATATAATTATATGTATAATGTGTGCATCTGTGTGTGCTTTATTTTACAAGTACAATGGAAAATAGCATAAAATGATATTTAATGGATATTCAGTATTTTTCTTAATGCCAATCCAATGGAAAGCAAGAACAAAAATGAAAAGCAGCAACAACAACAGAACAAAAATATCAAAACAAAACTATTTTTGGTTGATATTAGAACGGTGTGTAGTTTTTTATTCAAAGTTTTATGAGGAATTTGAATGCCTAACTGTGTTGGAAGAGTATTCCCTTTATATATTATTATTAGGACCTGAAAATGCTGAGCTGGATAGACCAAGTCGTGGGTAGGGTAGGGTAGATAATATATGTGATACACTGTTTGTGTTTCAAGTAAACAGTGAACTGATGTAAGTAGCCACGTCATGCATTGATATTTTAAACATACACAGCTTTATCACATCTAGGTGGTTTATCTAGATAATTCATGTAGTTGCTTCAGGCTTTCATGGGTTGTAATAGGTAGATGGGTGGGATGAACTTCGTTACTTTTCTGTGGAGAGAATGTAATCTTTTTTGTGAATGTTGCAGCACTCCTCCCACATTGGTCAAGCATGATTTATATTTGTATTTATTTTATTCTTTTATTTCGAGGATAATGGAATAAGCAGTCATGTGCTTTTTTTGTCATGCGATCCCATTATGTGCCAGTGAAGTAAAAGGTTTAAAGTATCAGCGTTGATGTATTGTTGTTCTTCAGATGTGAGGAAGATGTTTCCTGAGATTGCGTTACATTGTTTGCTAAGATGGGCCTGCCATTCCAGTTCATCATCTATGATGTTTAAAACAGCATGTCCTCGCCCTTGTTCAATTAACATTTTCTAAACGAAATGAAGGGAAGCTAGTTGATGCTGTGTTGCTATGACCCTTGGCTTGGTTTTGGCAGTAAGTATTCTCATACAAGCCGAGGTACCCCACTCGTTGCTTTGCTGGAGACTGGTGTCGTGGATGTTCTATGCAGTTATTTAGATTGATGACTCACAGGCAGATAAGTCAGTTGTGATCTCCGTGTTTGATAGTGATAACGATTGTACCTTCAGCACCTGGGCTTTACCACAGTTCTTGATTAAACCATTGACGCTGGGGGCAACAGCAAAGTGAGAGAGACTGTATGATCAGTGGCTTTCCCACCCATGGAATTCTACAACTTAGTCTTTAGTGATCCACTATGAGCCTCTAACTAGAAGGCTTGACTTGCACAGTCCTTATGTGCTGCAGCCCTGGGGGGCTAGTTGGCCTTTGGAGAACATCTCCAACGCTGACTGTCCTTATGCCCTCTTGGCCGAGAGAGTGAGGATGTACTGTGGGCAAGGCACCTCCACTACTATTAAATTGCTGCCCAATTTCCGTAACAGCAGTTGCCTCCTCTGCTGTTTTGAAAGTCATCGTCGAACACGATGGACAAAGATATGAGGTCATTGATAAGATGCAAAATATGAGAGAACCTCAAGGGAACTCCCTATTTGACAAAATCTTCAATAAACTTTTCCCATCATAAAGTACATAAATATTGTGTTCTTTTCGTTGTGTGTGAAGAAAAAAATTGCATTAAGAGGGGTTATTGATGGGTTGTTGTTTTTTCAGAAGGATGAAGTGATCAACAGGGTCGAAGGCATTTATGAAATCGAGAGAAACAACACCTGCAACTTAAGGTTGATTTCGTGCTGAGAACCAGGCGTCACACATTCTTGATCAGGCTTTAGGGCAAGAATTGTGTGGTCGGAAACCAGACTGGAACGGCGAATAAGTTGATTTTTCTCCATGAAATCAGGTAAGTGATTTTGTATCTGTTTTCAGGAGGGGGTTGATAAAATATAAAGTAATGAAATAAATTTAGGTCTGAAGTCGTTTGGATCTGATGCAATTTTTAATTTTGGAAGTAGATTTACTTGTGCTTTTTTAAAAGCTAATGGAAAAGTATTCGTTTGAATGCATCGTCATCAATGTAAGTATAAGGTAAAGGTGTCCCATAACCTATAAGGTCCTAGGGGAACGAGACGTCAGAGACCTCACTTCTCTAGGGGCCAGCATATTGAGGGTGGCGCCCATCTCCTCTCCCTCGCTGCTTTACCTTCCCTGACCCTAAAGAGGCAGGTACCCATTTACAACTGGGTGAACTGGGGGACTGTCTCTAGGGGGCCAGCATATTGAGGGCGGCGCCAATCTCTCCCTCGCTGCTTTACCTTCCCTGACCCTAAAGACGCAGGTACCCATTTACAGCTGGGTGAACTGGGGAACTGTACTGAAGCCAAGGCACACAAATGGTCACCCATCCAAGTGGTAACCAAGCTCGATGCTGCTTAACCTTAACTAGGGGAAAGCGAGTGCTCTGACCACTAAGCTACCCCGTCCCAAAATGTAAGTAAGAGAGTTAATATTATAATTATGAAAAAGCGAGTTTGACTTTTTTTAAAAGTTGGTATATTTTCAGGGCCTGATGACGTATTATTCTTCAGTGGCATGAAGACGAAGTGGTGCATGTTTGTTAACAGCAGTCAAAAATGTATTATAGCAAACTAAGAGCTTCATTTGGATCAGTATAGTTCAATACTGACTGAAATGGAGGAATGGTGAGGTGGAGGAGTTATCAATCTCACTGAATTTGTTTAAAAACTGGAAAGCAAGGCCGAGTACCCTTTGGGTGGATTTTTTTGTCATTCTAGAAACCATGTACAAAAAAATAAGACAATGATCACTGATTCCTTAATGAATTACTGGTACATTTGATAGTGATACTGCGCAGAACATCATGCGCACTCGTTAAAACCCACTCCGCTTTTTGGAAGAGTAGGCCATTGTATGCCAGTGGGAACGAATGACAAAATTTACAAAACTGCATACACACGGTGACTGGATGTAAAAGCACATGAGTGCTTATTCCACCATCCTCGAAATCATAGAATAAAGAAGAAGAAGAATAGATAATGGTGTGGCGGTGTACATGTGGCCAATTAGACTTGAAGATGTTTTTGGTTTTCTTGTTGGAGTTCGTTTTTATGGTTTAAATCCATGAAGTGATAGTTTGCTGTTTAAGCATATCGATATTCAAGTCTCCCGTCAGGAGAGCTTCACTGATCTAGACCAGGTCCGTCATTGGCACTAAATTATCGTACCACTCTTGTGTGGAAGCAGGGTTTCTATAAGAATGTCCAGTCAAACAACGGTTTTGATTTGAGACTTTTCATTTCTATCCAATTGCATTCAATTACTTGTGTTTTGAGGTCTGTTGTGCATTTGACAACTGGGTGATAAATAGACTGATGACTGTATACAACTAGGCCTGATTGTGGGGGTGCAGTGCTATCTATTACTATGGGCATGTTGACATTGGGGATGTTATAATCGAGAGAGTTGGGGGGGGGGGGGGATTTCAGAAGGATATTTTAGATCACAAAAGAGGAAGATGATTATAACAGCGTGGTCTGTACCTTTCACAATGGGAGCTATGATATTTTGCCAAATCCGGAGACACGTGAAAGACATTTACTTTCCGTATCTCACAAATTTGGACCAATATCAACTCCAGAAGTAAGATCCCTCCAAACTTAAAAAGTTAGGAGTCTTTAATGATGATTATAGTGAGCGTCTTGACTGAGCGAACAGTCATGTAACTGTGACGTGTAACAGAATGAAGGGACGTTGGAACAAGGAACACACACACTGCGGCCGAATGAAAACTGTCTTCAGTGAAAGCAAAGAAGATTAAATGCCGTGGCTACATTTACCCTACATACCATACAATACTAACCCATTCCTCTGAAGCTGAAGTATGGCCGCCTATATGGCGAGGCACTTGAACACAATCTCACATCACAAGCAAACATCCCCGAAGCGGAAATGCGGCTGCCTTAACGGTGGGTGAAACGGTCACATACGTAGAATCTCACTGTTGGTAAACCTCGCAGCTCTAGCCGAGCAACCAACAAGAAACAACCCAAACCAGCAACCAACAAGAAACCAAACCAGCAACCAACAAGAAACGACCCAAACCAGCAACCAACAAGAAACGACCCAAACCAGCAACCAACAAGAAACAAGCCAAACCAGCAACCAGCAAGAAACGACCCAAACCAGCAACCAACAAGAAACGACCCAAACAGCAACAGACAAGAAACGACCCAAACCAGCAACCAACAAGAAACGACCCAAACCAGCAACCGACAAGAAACGACCCAAACCAGCAACCAACAAGAAACGACCCAAACCAGCAACCAACAAGAAACAAGCCAAACCAGCAACCAACAAGAAACAAGCCAAACCAGCAACCAACAAGAAACGACCCAAACCAGCAACCAACAAGAAACAACCCAAACCAGCAACCGACAAAAACAACCCAAACCAGCAACCAACAAGAAACGACCCAAACCAGCAACGGACAACGACCCAAACCAGCAACCAACAAGAAACGACCCAAACCAGCAACGGACAACGACCCAAACCAGCAACCAAGAAACGACCCAAACCAGCAACCAACAAGAAACGACCCAAACCAGCAACCAACAAGAAACGACTCAAACCAGCAACCAACAAGAAACGACCCAAACCAGCAACCAACAAGAAACGACCCAAACCAGCAACCAACAAGAAACGACCCAAACCAACCAGCCGCCATGGCGCAGTGGTTAGCGCCTTGGGTTACGGACTGGAAGGTCGCGGGTTCGATTCCCATAAGAGTCATAGGGATTTTTCGGACTCCGGCCGGCTCCAACCCAGAGTGAGTGTGCTGTGGGCTCAGTGGGAAGACTGGGACCACACAGTCGAGCTTCATCCACTTAACGGATGCGAGTTTGAGAGTGTTGCTCAAATTACCTGACCAACACTGCAGGTGTCTGTATCTCTCGGCCCGGTTGACGCCGGGATATATTATGATAGTAAGCGTGGAGTACAACCCTGTCAAGTAGTCTCAAAGCATATGCACTTCCACAGCAGCATCATTACGTCATCCTCATTGTCATTGATCATCATGCAATTGAAAAAAATTGCCTCTGATTCGGTGGTCCCAGTTTCTCGGGTCTCATGGTGACCTCAGATTCGGTTTGCCCATACACTTCTGTGCCTGTGGTGAATTTGTGTCAAAGCCTTTTGGGTTGGAGGTTCGCGGGGGATGATCGTTGGAGGGACGTTGTGGTGGTTGCCACCTGGGGTGGGCAACTCACTCAGTCTGGCTCCGCGACTGAGCTAATACTGTCGTTATTAGGGGGCTTAGTAGGTGGTGTCCTGCGTATGTTAGCTCAGAACAGGCACCACTGAACACCGCCAAAGTGACCCAGCAGCAGTGCAGGGCCCCTCTGGCTGGTGGCCCCACGGCGGCCTGATGGTGATTGGCTCCTGTGGACCTCTGACGCTTGGGATGAGACATAAAAAATCTGGGTATGGTTGTGGCGGGGGGATTGGAATGAGCGGCATGGGAACAAAAGAACAAACAAACAAAAACCGACCCAAACCAGCAACCAACAAGACACAGCCCAAACCAGCAACCAACAAGAAACGACCCAAACCAGCAACCAACAAGAAACGACCCAAACCAGCAACCAACAAGACACAGCCCAAACCAACAACCAACAAGAAACAACCCAAACCAGCAACCAACAAGACACAGCCCAAACCAGCAACCAACAAGACACAGCCCAAACCAGCAACCAACAAAAACAACCCAAACCAGCAACCAACAAGAAACAAGCCAAACCAGCAACCAACAAGAACCGACCCAAATCAGCAACCAACAAGAAACGACCCAAACCAGCAACCAACAAGGAACGACCCAAACCAGCAACCAACAAGGAACGACCCAAACCAGCAACCAACAAGAAACAACCCAAACCAGCAACCAACAAGAAACGACCCAAACCAGCAACGGACAAGAGAAACAGCCCAAACCAGCAATCAACAAGAAACAACCCAAACCAGCAACCAACAAGAAACAACCCAAACCAGCAACCAACAAGAAACGACCCAAACCAGCAACAACAAAACACAGGCAGACCCCTCCTCCTGTGTGTACAGGTAAGGCCTAAATGGTCTTTCTAAATGCTCCCGGGTATGATGAGTGAGACAGCCCATATTCTGGGTGACCCTCGGGGTAACATCAACACCATCAATGTACGTGAAGAAAACTTCAAATTCTTCATTGACAAGCTGCCAAAGACAAACACAGTCAGCTTATGATTGTTTGAAAACATGGCGAAACTATTCAAAAGACCAGAATAGGCCTGATATCATTAATCGCATGTGGACAACTGCAGTGTGTGTGTGTGTGTGTGTGTGTGTGTTTGTGTGTGTGTGTGTGTGTAGGTGTGTGTGTGTGTGTGTGTGTGTGTAGGTGTGTGTGTGTGTGGCAGAGAGCACACAGAGAGGAGGCAAGGCAAGGCAAAGGCAAGACAAGGGCAAGGTAAAGGCAAGACAAAGGCAGAGGCAGAGGCAAGGCAAGGCAAAGGCAAGGCAAGGTAAGGTAAGGTAAGGTCAGGCAAATTTCTTTATTCGAGGACAATAGATCAACACTAGAGTGCTTTCTTTTTTCAAATCCTACCCCCACCCATTTTAGGATCCCTCTCTCCCTCTCTCCCCGCCTCTCTCTCTCTCTCTCTCTCTCTCTCTCCTCTCTCTCTCTCTCTTTCTCTCTGTGTAAACAATCATATCTAAACAACAAGAAAGGGGTACGAGAACATAGGTTCTGCCCAAGAAAAACTTTTAAAAAAAACTCATAAACCTTAAACAAAACAGTCTTGTGTGGATCTACAAGGAGTACAGTGCACATCACCAAAACCCTCGACACACAAGCACGCACGACGAATGGCACCGGACACAACATGTATGCAAAATTACACACTACTTTCTCTTATCAAAATTAATTATGAAAAGGGATTAATATGGGGGGTAAGGGTACAGGAAACATTGTAAAAAAAAAAAAAAAGACGACGATATGAGAAGAAGAAAAGAAATAGGGGAGAGGAGAGGGAGGGGGGAGGAGAGAGAGGGGAGGGAGGAGGGAGAGAGAGAGGCATATAACTAAGTATCCCAAATTCTTCATCGTTATAGAAGAAAATAAAAACGCCGGGGGGGGGGGGGGGGGGGGGGGGAGAGAGAGAGAGAAAAGGAGAGAGAGAGAGATGAAATGAAATTAAATGAAATTAATCTTTATTTTTCAAGGGTAACAGGATAAGCATATGCATATTTTTCATCCGGCCCTTGCCCTGATTAGGGACTATCAACAAAACAAGGGGAAACCCTACTACAACAACAATGACAACATGATTTAAAAAGATAAGTGTATATTTAACAATACATAATCCCTAACTGACCTGAACGTTAATGTCAGAACATACATAGATTGTATACTTTTGGAGAAAAGAGGTGTACGTTAATAAACATATAATTATCAAGTGAATTGACCATTAACATGAAACTGATACACTAATTATAAATAAGTAATATCATCATCATCAGCCTTTACACCCAGAGGTGTGTAGGGCAGCAACAAAGCGCTTCCACTCCTGCCTATCCTGGGCTAACCTCGTCACTGATCCCCAAGAGTGCTGCATGGCCTTCATCTCACTTTCTACAGTCCTCCTCCACGTTGCTTTTGGTCTTCCTTTCTTTCTCCTTCCTTCTGGGGTCCAGTGCAATGCTGTTCTTGTGACTGACTATGGGTCTCTTTGGAGGATGTGCCCAATCCACTTCTACCGGTCATCTGGTAAAGAGGGTTTTCCATGTCTTCCTGCCTGCATCTCCCTAGTAGGTCTTCATTTGGAGATCTTCTCTGGCCAAAAGATGTGGAGAATTCTTCGGAGGCATACGGGTGAAAAAGGGTCGAAGTTTGGTAAGATCCGCTTCCGTCATCCCCCAGCACTCAGAACCGTACAGGAGTGTAGATACAACACAGCTCTGGTTGCTTCGCTTGGTGTTGGTGCTGTACTGAGTTGATCTCCAGATATTGTTCATCTCCCTAAACACACTCCTGGCCTTTCCTCTGTTTGTGGATGTCTTCTTTTGTGGGCCCCCCTCTGGGTTTTATGATGCTGCCAAGGTATGTGAACTTGTTCTGTCTGGCGCAGGTCAGTTCCATTCACTTTCACAGGGGCTGGTGTGTTCACATGAGCGACATTGTCTCCGTTTTTTGGTGCTAATACGAAGCCCACTTGCTGGGCCGAATATTTGGAGTCTGCTGGTCTTCTCCTGGATATGTTGGTGTGTGGGACAGCAGCGCCAGTCATCCGCAAAGTCGAGGTCGTCTAGTGTTGAGAACAGGCCCCCAGCGAATCCTTCTTGGGTGTCTTCTGTCGTTTCCCCATCACCCCAAACAATGGCCAGATTGAAGAGAAAGCGACAAACACACATCCTTGTTTTTACTCCAGTAATATGGATAAAGTAAAATAGAAGGGAGACAGCAAGAAGCAAGAGCTAGAGAGAGAGAGAGAGAGAGGAGAGGGGAGGAGAGAGAGGAGAGGGGGAGAGAGAGAGAAAAGAGTAACAATGACAAATCTTTTATTTCGAGGATAATGAATAAGCACCCATGTGCTTTTTTCATTCAGTCCCCGCCCATAGGGATATATATGATAATAAAAATAAAAGCCAATAACAGTACACTCATACAGTAAACGGGGGAAAAAATATCCACACATAAAAAAATCACAAAAATCATCGAAAAAGAGAGAGAGAAAAAAAGCAACAACAAATAATAATATAAGAAAGCAAAACAGAGCAAAACAAAAAACAAAGAAACAACCACCTAACAATAGCAAAGAAACCAAAAGCAAAATAAAGCAGCAACAACAACAAGGGGAGAGGGACAACAAAACAATCCCCCCTAAAAAAAAACAACCAAAAGAAGACAAAACAAAACAAAAACAAAACAAAAAAATCCCTCCATTATATAAAGGAGAACAAACCATGTAAATAGTATCATTTTGGCTAACGGAAAGAAACGTCAACAAATTCATTGTACATTTTATGGGAAAGCAACAGCAATAGTAAAGTACACACACAAAAATTATATAAGCAGACTTAGGACATTATGAAAAAGCAATTTACATCCCCATGCACACGTACTTGCGCGCGCACACACACACGCGCGCGCACACACACGCACGCACGCCATGCATCAATGCCCAAATCAAATCTTTATGAATATCATATATTATAGTCATAAAAAGGACATCTACACATTGAAATTAAACTATACATAATTAATACACTCAAAACAAGATATTCACTAAATCTCAAATACAGTCGACTTCCGCAATAAAATTGAACTATCAAATCTGAATAAAACAGTCAACAGGATACAAATTGTAAACACGACAATTTAATCTATAAGCAAAACAATAAAGGGAGGAGAGAAATAGAAAGGGGGGGGGGGGGGGTGGCGAGAGAGGAGAGAGAGAGAGAGAGAGAGAGAGAGAGAGAGAGAGGAGATGAGAGTACAACAGTACATTTTGAATCCATATAATATTGCGTACAATTTTCAATTCATCAACACTATCACCATTAGCACTCGCTGTGTATTAACACTGTACATGTTAAAATCATCCTAGAGTTTTAATAGATACATAAAGAAGTAGGATAGTGGAAATTACTTCTAGAAGTCAGTTGCAATAACACAAAAGTGAGATACAAGTAAAACATTCACACTCATACAGAGACAGAGAGAGGATAATTTTGGTATAAGGTAAGGGAGGGTATAATTATTTACTTTGTTTCCAACAGATCAAGTGTGGTTTGTTATTTTTGATGCATCAAGGGGATGAAAAAATGACTTTTGAAGATTGTTAGTGATTGGTGTTGTCTAATTGAATCAGGAAGAGAGTTCCACAGTACAGGGCCTGAGTAAAGTAAACTAGATTTGAACAAATCTATTCTTGGGATTGGGACACTCGGCTTTTCAGTATTTCTGGAATGATTCCTTGGGAACTTGTCTTTTAAGGATGATGGAACAGTTCCTGTCATTTTCAGGTTACATCAACATCAAAATAAACCAGATATCAAATTCTGCCAAAGCACCTTTACTAAACCTTTTTTTTTTTAAAGATACTACCAATAAACATATCAAGTTAAGTTACAAAATGCCAAAGAGCCTGATATATAACAGTTTTAACAGCCCCGCCAACAACAGCATCAGTACAACAATTCGAAGTTAGGCAAATCAGTTTAAAATCACTCAATACATTTCCAAGAGGCATGGTGTGTTGATTGAAGAAGGAGAACAATATTGTACGCATTTTGGACGAATATAAAATGTGTAAACCAAACATTTATATAAAATAATACATTTTATATATGAGAGGAATACGGAAAGAGGAGAGAGAGAGAGAGAGAGAGAGAGAGAGAGAGAGAGAGAGAGAGAGAGAGAGAGAGAGAGCATCTCCAGGTTGTGTGATCATCTAGATAAATGGTATGTAACAAAACATCCACACAAACCTCTCTCGCCTTAAGATACAGCTATTAATAATAAACAAACCAAGATATAGCCTGCAAGAGAACATCCGCATACAACAATATGTCAAACAATTAAGCAAAACAAATTTAACAATTTCCAAATTGTGTAGAATACGTACATGTATATAGAGAATAAAAATTCATGATTTGGAACAATAACAGTCAAAAACATTTCAAAATTTCATAACAACGGAATTAATGTATTCATAGCGGTTAAAGTGTTTTAAGAAGAATGAAGGGGGAGGAGGGAGAGAGAGGGAGAGAGACAGACAGGCAGAGCCAGTGAGTACGTTTTCGATTTATATGATCATCTGGATAATATGGTATCTTTTACAACATCTACACAAGTTACCTCATCATAAAATATTGTTACCACAGCATATAGTAAAAATTATTTTAATCAAACAAAACATATACAAAGCTAAAAATCATATTAATAAAACAAAATAACATACAAAGAAACATATAGTATATCTGGCAACATTTATATCAAAACAGTCTAACGAGTTTCCATAGCATAGTAGGCTCTTTATTTATGACAATGAAAAACGATAGCATCAAATTAGAATAAAAAATAAACTCAAAATTACATAACTTAACATAGCCACTAAAAAATTCTTACTGATAAATTTTCAAGTTATAAAGCAATTGTATAAATTTCAAAGCAATAATACAATGGTTAATTCATTGATTATATGCTCAAGGTGAGGTTATTAATAAATACTGTGACCATTCCTTGAACAGAAATTTACTGGCGTACATGTGGCAAGAGAACTGTTGTGTTAGCATATCAGTTAGTACTTTTGAGGTGGGTATAAATAGCTTTCTTGAAAGCTTCTTTACTTTGGGCTGTTTTCACCTATGTTGGTAGCATGTTCCAGAGTAGGCTACCTGAGTATGTGAGGCTTGATTTATAGAGGTCAATTCTAGGTATTGGTAACTGAATTTTGGTAGGATATCGGGAAGTCAATTGGAATTTAGATTGGAGCGTTAGTGGAGCTTGACCCGTCATAACTTTATGCAAGAATATTCGTTTTCCTTGGGGTGTATGGTGTGCTTAAGGAGAGGTGGTACCTTTGTAAACCTGGCAGTAGCATCCCTCGGGATGGACGGGAGCACTGGTCCTCACTTGGCACTCAACTCTCACTTTTGGGTCCGGGTCCTTAACCCACCCACACCCCGGTAACCGCTTCTACTGGCGGGCAAAACGTTGTGAGGGGCTGGTGATTTCTTACTCACCAGTAGGAGTCTTGGAGAGGAGATGGGCGCCACCAAGCTTCCTCAAGCCCACTGCAAGGACATGATGAGAAAAACAAAACAGAAAAACATGCCGGATCGGTCGAAGCCCGGATCAACAACGACAAGTGCGCTACTGAAGCAGAACCAACTCTAAAGCTTCCAAATAAAGTAGTAACCATCGGAGCATGGAATGTGAGGACTCTATACCAAACAGGAAGAGTACAGGAACTCACACATGAACTAAAAACATATAAATGGGACATCCTAGGGCTTGCGGAAGTCAGATGGACTGGCTTCGGAGAAACAACCACGCAAGACGGCCACAAGATATGGTACAGTGGAGAAGAGAAACTACATCAACATGGAGTAGGCTTCATTGTCAGGAAAGAGATTGTGTCAAGCATCGGCAGCTGCACACCAGTATCCAGCAGACTCATCTCAATCAGAGTTTCTGCAAAACCCCAGAATCTCACCATCATCCAAGTGTATGCTCCAACATCTGACTACGATGATGACCAGATAGAAGAATTCTATGAACAACTTGAAAACGTCATCTCCAAAACGCCCAAAAAGACATTCTTATTGTGGAAGGCGACTGGAATGCTAAGGTGGGACCTGATGCCTATGACACCTGGACAGGAACCACAGGACGCTTTGAACTAGGAGAAACAAATGAAAGAGGACAGCGGCTGCTGGAATTCGCAAAGAAGCACAAACTAACTCTGGCAAACACACTCCATCCTCACAAGCCATCTAGAACATCAACTTGGCACTCACCAAATGGTCTGATTCACAATCAAATTGACTACATTCTGTCACCCCAAAGATTCAAATCCAGCATAAACAAGGCAAACACAAGAACATTCCCAGGAGCTGCCAAAAAACCCATGCATAAGATTTGATCTGGAAAAACTCAAAGACCCAACAGTGGTTGAGATCTTCCAAGCCAACATTGGAGGAAAGTTCGCGCACTCACAGCCATCGACAATGATGTGGACACACTAGCCAACAACATCAAAGAAGTGCTAATGACAGCAGCAGAAGAAACATTAGGAAGAAGCAGAACAAAGAAACAACCCTGGGTGACAAATGAGGTTCTTGACCTCTGCGACAAAAGAAGAGAGTTAAGAAACAAAAATTCACAAGTCAAGAAGCCAACAACAAATACAGGAATAGCCACAGAGAAGTGAGGAAAAAGATGAGAGAAGCCAAAGAAGCGTGGACAGAAGAAAAAATGCACAGCATCGAAGTTGGAATGGCAAGGGAAACAGCAAAACAGCTTACGACACTCTGAAATCATAACGAAAACCACACAGCCTAAAGCCTTGTTATGATAGACAAGAAAGGAAATCTTTAACGAAAGCAATGCCATCCTCCAACGTGGACGGATACTGTGAGGGGTTGTATAACTACCACTACGCCCAGATACAACTAGTTTCTGAAAAAAACTGAACACCAAGATAAAGACACACCAATACTAAGGTGTGAAGTAGACACAGCTATCAAACAATTGAAGAATGGAAAGTCCCCTGGAATCGATAACATCCCAGCTGAACTCATAAAAAATGGAGGGAATGAAACAGCAAGGCGATTCACAGAACTTTGTCAGAAGATTCACGACACCAAAGAATGGCCAGAAGAATGGACACAGTCTTTTGTAATACCCCTACCAAAGAAATGAAACCTCAAGCAATGACAGAACTACAGAACCCTCAGTCTCATAAGCCATCCTAGCAAGATCATGCTGCGGGTATTCTCAACAGACTGAAAAACCAAGCGGAAAAACTCCTGGCAGAAGAACAAGCCGGCTTTAGACCAAAACGCAGCACAATGAACAAATTTTCAATCTGAGAATCTGATAGAGAAACATCTCCAACACAAAAGACTTGTATCACAATTCATAGACTTCAAAAAGGCTTTGACAGGGTAAGGCATGACGGCCTCTGGCAAGCACTCAGGCACTTCAACATTGACAACTGCTCATTGAAGTCATCAAGGCACTGTACGAGAATGCAAGAAGTGCAGTTTTCATGAACAATCACATGGGTGAGTTCTTCAAGACCACGGTCGGGGTCCGTCAGGGCTTGCCTTCTCTCACCTGTGACTTTTCAACCTCTTCCGAAAACATCATGACAGAGACACTGCAAAACCACCACACTTCCATCTCCATTGGTGGAAGACCCCTTTGCAACCTCAGATTGCAGATGACATTGACCCCATGGCGGCAGCAAACAAGAACTGCAAAACCTCACAGATGTCTATCGATCGAGCGAGCGCATACGGCATGGAGGTCAGTACAGAGAAATCAAAGATCATGGTCAACAGTGCTAGTAATGACAGCACGGAAATAGAGATGAATGGAGAAATACTGGAAGAGGTGAGCCAATTCAAATACTTAGGCTCCATCCTAACAAAAGATGGCACGTCAAACAATGAAGTGAAAGCTCGCATGTCCCCCCTACGTCCTTTGGGACATGGGACTGAGTGAGTGAGTGAGTGATTCCTTTATTCAGGGTAAACATATCTTTTAATGGAAGAATCTCAAGTTTTGCATAGTCTGCTATGGTTAAAATAGAAGATTTTAGGAGAAGCGCTTAGAGTGCTCGTTTGTAAGTGCTATTGAGAGGTTTTAGAATATTGGCACTGACTGTGTCAAAAAGGGTAGAGCAATAGTTGATTGATGATAAAATGTAAGCATGTAGAAATAGTTTTCTGGCATGTGTGTTGATAAAGTGTTTGATTTTGCATAGTTGGTATACGTGTTTGGAGACTGTTTTGCACAATTTAGTTATGTGTGCTATCCATGACAGAGTGTTATCAATCACAACACCTAGACGTTTATGGTTTTCAACTTCCTCAATAGATTCATTATTCATAAATATTGGTCGAAGTCTAGTTGTCATGTTTTGTCTCTTTTGTCTTGTTGTAATAAGCATGACTTTGGTCTTTTGAGGGTTAAGTGACATGTAGTTATAACTGCACTATTTGCTTAGAGAATCAATGCTACTTTGTAATGATGTAGATATTCTGTTAAGACTGGTGTGACTAGTATGAATGGTAGTGTCATCGCAAACAAGTCCATACCATTCCTTGATGTAGAGGGGAAGGTCATTAACATATATAGAGAATAAAAGTGGGCCTAAAACAGACCCTTGTGGTACTCCATATTTTACGGGTAGTGTACACGATTTAGTGTTATTGATGGAGATATATTGTTGTCTATTATGCAGGAATGATCTAATTAACTTCAGACTGTTATCAGATCTACCATATAACAACAGTTTTCGGCATAGCAGTTTGTGGTCAGTTACATCAAAGTCAACAAAGAGGGCTCCACAATATTTATTTTCATGTATATTATTATGCCAAGTATCTACAATGTTGGTAAGAGCTGTGTGGCAATAACGGTTTTTCCTGAATCCTGACTGGTTATCAATTAAAAGACTGTAGTGTTCTAGATGATGGCTAAGATGTTTGTGTACATGTTTTTCAAGAGGTTTGGAAATAATAGATAATAGCGATATTGGCCTATAGTTACATGGGCTTGAAGAGTCTCCAGACTTATACAACGGAATAACTTTGGCCAGTTTGAATAGTGATGCGAAGAAGCAATTTGCAAAACATAAGTTATAGACGTAAGTGAGTGTTTCAGTTATAATAGGAGCTGCGATTTTGAGAATGTTTCCGTCCACACCATCTGGACCACAACTACCAGTTTGTTTTAAGCGTTGAAGGGATTGATAAATCTCGATTATGTTCAATGGTGGTATTTTCATGTTTGAGTTGATAGTTTTGGATCTACAAAATGTTTTAAGTTTTTCAAGGGAATTTAGTTCAGCATCATTTTGTTTTATCAATGAATCTGAGAGAAAGAGGGAGGGGAGAGAGAGAGAGAGAGAGAGAGAAAGATGAGAGAGAGAGAGGAGAGAGAGAGAGGGAGAGAGAGAGGAGAGGGGAGAGAGAGGAGAGAGAGAGAGAGAGAGAGAATGAATGAATGAATGAATGAATGAATAATTTTCATTTTTCAAGGGCTACAGATAAGCATTTACATACTTTGTTCATCCGACCCTTTGCCCTGATTAGGGACTACCAAAAATAAAAATTCAACCAATGATTTAAAGAAAAGATATCAGTTTATATTCAGCAAAAGACCTAATCCTTAACTGAAAGGAACGTGAATGTTAAGGTAGATACAGGGATTATAACTGAGTAAACTAGACACAGTGAAACAGAGAGGAGATAGCGGGAAGTTGGGGAGAACCCAGAATTTCAATTGACCTGCATCAGCCTTAGGCTACAATACAATTATAGAGTCGGGGATGTGGTGTGACTTTCGCGACAAAATCAACATTATCATCGACAAGGAAATTAGGTGTACACAGTTTATTTATGACTATATGAAAAAAGTTATGATACAACAATATTGCTAGAAAGTAAGTAACTTAGCAGACATTCATTATATCAATTCAACTCAATTCAAATACTTCAGTTATCTCGCAAACAGAGAAATTCACGCGGGTTACAAGCCCTACACAAAAACAGTAAACAGGAAAACATTGATCACAGAAAAAACCACAACACAGTATCTGAACATTAGCATGCACACCTCACATTGTAAGAAGCACCCAAACATCAAGGATACCTAAGCCAGCCATAACCTCATCAGTATAAAATCACATACGCTTATGCGCGCCGGTATACCCCCGCATCTACACACTCACACAGGGCCCGCACGCACGCACGCACACACACACACACACACACACGCGCGCGCGCACGCACGCACGCACGCACGCACGAACGAACGCACGCATGTATTCCAATGCAACAATAGTTACAAAAATACGAGACAAACACACAGATGAAATCATAGTCAAAAAAGGGGTACTCAGGGAAATACATGAAGTTCTACATTATTTAATGTATATGTCAATGATATAGTTCAATATGTTGATGACAATGATTTGCCATATATAACCGCAAAAGACAGAATTCCTTGTCTACTCTATGCTGATGACCTAGCATTACTATCAACAACCAAAACTAAACTGAATAAACTGCAAGAATACTGTTATAAATGGGGTTTAAAGATAAACACACAAAAAAACAAAGATAATAGTCTTTAGAGATCACCTCCTAAAATTCCAATTCATTTCAAATGTGGAGAGCATGTGACTGAAACCTATAAATATCTAGGTGTCGTTTTTCATCAGAACGGGAAATTTCAAGCAACACAAGAACATTTAGTAAAACAAAGCAACAAAGCGATGTACGCCTTTAAAAGAGCAGTTTATGGACAAACTTTAAAGACTACTATAATAATGCGTTTATTCAACTCATTGATAACCCCTGTTTTAATCTATGGAGCAGAAGTTCGGTTTCTTTTTTGTTTTAATGGGGAGACAGAATTTCATATTAATAAACTGTTCAAGGCATGCTTATCAAATCAGTTTTTGTATGGGAATTTTCATGTAAAATTTTGTAAACAAACACTAGGCATTAATAAAAAATAAATTAAAAAAGCATTGGTACGACCCACTTTGGGTGAATTAGGAAGATTTCCACTAACCCGTAAAATCATATGCCAGATAATATCCTTTTGGATTCATTTAACAGAATCGAAACCTGACTCTTATATTAGAATAGTATACGATTATTTTATCAGACGAATACATACGATAAATGGATCAACACAGTGATAAATATTCTGTACACAATTGGATTCAAACATGTCTGGAAGAACCAAAGTACTCTTAATGTTCATCGGTTCAGTTATGCTGTTCAAAGAAAACTTGAGGACATGTATAAAACATTTTGGATCTACCAGAAGAAAGAGTTTGCAAAACTAAAATGTTATGATTATGCTACCAAAGAATACAGACAGGAACCATACTTAATAAACTATGAAAACAAAACCCATAACAAGAGGTATTGTAAATTTCACACAAGCTGTCACAATTTAATTATAGAGAAATGGAGGCGCCAAAATATATCTAGAGAGGACAGAAAATGTAGATACTGTAACAAAATAGAAGATGAATTTCGTTTACTTGATGAATGTATTCTATATGATGAACTCAGAAATAATTTGTTATTAAAATCAAAACCAAAGACAGAGAACGCAAAAACTTGTGTATATGCATTAAGTGACATAATCACAGTTGCTATCTATCAAGCAGATATCATCAGATATGTGTATGAGTGTTTTGAAAAAAGAGAAGTAGATTGCAACATGTTTTTGTAGTGTACGTCACTTTTAGCCAACTAGATAACTATAAATCGATGTTTTTGTTGTGTCAAATAAGTCTACATGACTTAAATGGCAATAAAATAATCTGAATCTGAATCTCACACATACACACACACACGCACGCACGCACGCACGCACGCACGCGTGTAGTGGGCAAATTCGTGCACACGTATTTTCATGACATAACCAAATTGTTATAACACGTTGCATTATGAGACAAATATCAGCTAATTTAATACTTTATTCTATTAAAATATTGAACATAGCTTGAAATAATAAAAAGTAGCCTTTCCTATGCTTCAAATATCTCATCCCTTTTCTATCTGAGCTCTGTATCTCCCTTGCCCCCTACCACCTCGCCCCTCTCTCTCTCTCTCTCTCTCTCCCACTCCCCCCCCTCTCTCTCTCTCTCTCTCTCCCACTCCCCCCCCTCTCTCTCTCTCTCTCTCTCCCACTCCCCCCCCCCTCCTCTCTCTCTCTCTCTCTCCCACTCCCCCCCCCCCTCTCTCTCTCTCTCTCTCTCTTCAAGGGCGGATGGAAAAAAATGTATATGAATACTTACTCTGTTATCCTTGGAAAATAAAGACCATTCATTCATTCATTCTCTCTCTCTCTCTCTCTCCTCACTCCTCTCCTCTCTCTCTCTCTCTCTCTCTCTCTCTCTCTCTCTCTCTCTCTCCATACTTCAGGTGCATGTAACAATATTGGTTGAATTGTTATATAAAAAACAAACTTCAAAGAAGACCCTCTGTGTCATGTCTTTGTACTATTGTAATAGTTGACACTCCGGTTATAGCCTATATGGACTCAGTTCATTTAACAGAGCGATGACAACTTAAATTCATGATTCGGTAGTAGAATTTACAGCCAGAATTAATCTATGTTGCACGATGCTAGTTTCTTTTCAGTATGTCTTGATCTTTAAATTATTGCGGTTTGAATGTTTCATGTCAACTGTCCTGTTCTTGAGTTTTGATGATTGTGTGTTTTACATGGATGGACATGTTCCTGTCTTACTATACCCCCTTCTACCACTTGGTTGTATTACTGCCTAAGGCCGAAGTACCATTAAACTATTTCAGAGTTCTCTCTCAAAACAATCTACTTCGTTACTGTGAACTCGAAGAACAGTAAAAAGAAAATGAAGTTCACTTTTTTATGTCTACAAACCTACATGTGAAATGTGCCTGCGAATGTGCCAATAAGCCTCTGTGTTTAGTTCTCAGAGCACATCCAATTTGTCCAGGTATGTGTTCCATGCTATTAACAGAGGGGGAAAGGTGTTGGTTCAGATGGATGGCTGTTAAGTTAGACTTCATGAAGAAGACTATTATTCATTCATCTAAGTATTTATTAATCTACTTTGGAATATTCATCACTGTACAAGGTACTGCCGTAACGGAATGTGTTGGTACAAAAACCTGATTGTCAAAAAACAAAATACACTGAACAAAATTGTAACAAGGTGTGACAACATTGTGGACTGTGAGAAAATGAAATTGAATTACCTGTGTGAATGCCGTGTGTGAGACAGAGCGAGACAGATGGTAAGTGATAGTATACATGTGCTAGCAAAATATTTCGAACTCCTTTCGCAAAATATGTATAGATTACCTAAATGAAAACTCTGCCACATAAAAAAGTAGTTTCTGCTGCTTAACAAGTGCATGAGAGTAAAGATCCAAACAGACCCACAAAGAGAGAACTCTTTTTTAGGAAAAAATAAGCAGAATGGTGGCGTTTTTCATCCAGCCCTCCCTCAGTCAAAATAAGTCAAACAATCAGCCAATTTTTCAACTAAGCAATTAAACAATCAAATGTATCCAGCACTGGGTCAAATGGCAATGATGTGAACAAACAATCAGAAATAGAGAAAAACGTCGCATACACAGATCAGATATCAGAGGGGGGAAGAGACAAAGACTTTGAGAGAGAGACTGATTGATGAGAGAGACGCTTTGACCAATTTATTGTCATTGCCCAAAGTGGCCTATTGACAAGGGGGGTTATACACGACTTTCTTTTGTAAATACAAATAAATACAAGAAAAATCACATGATGCATTTAACGTAATGAAAACAAAAAACCCAAAAATGAGCTCTCTATCAACGGATACGACTTTAAGCTCTGACGTAAACTCTTTTTCAAACTGAACACGAAGTAATAACAAGGATGAACAATAGGAACCAATAAGCAATAACTAAAATAATAAAAGAACATTCTAGAATGCTATATTAGACCATCCATTGAAATTGTATGTGAAAGTTTCAAAAAATATTCTTGCTGGAGACTACAGCGTAATTATAAACGTTTCTTTATATGTGTCACAAAATGCTGGAGTTTACATAACATAAATGTTACTTTAGTTTAGTCACAAATGTTAAGCTAATTGGAACTTAGCTGTAATTGTCTTAATTTCAGTGCTTCAGCAATAAACTTTGCAACCGATTTGATCACAATATCATCATCAGAAGATAAGATAGAAAAAATATCTTGCCTTCGGAAAGCTTCTAGATTGAGAACACCACAGTTTTCACGTATGGAAACATATGATTGACAATGAAACGGGAAATGCACTTCATCATCAAGAATATGACCACACACAGGGCATGAGAACTGTGTGGACGTCTCAGGTTGAAACCATCTTTTGTTTGCATTGAAGCCGAGTGTTCTTAGTCGACATCTTGCATAATTTAGTCGGTGCCATTTGTCAGTGACTATTCGAAGATACTTTTCAGCTTGAAAAGCACACTTAAACGGAAAAAAAACAGCAGTATTTATCTTTACTTTCCATGTCCGAGTGCCAATTTTGTTTAAATGAACAAATGAGTCTGTCTTATTGATGAGAGAGAGAGAGAGAGAGAGAGAGAGAGAGAGAGAGAAAATATTCCGTCAAAATATAGCCCCATTGGAAAGGAGTAGGTACAGCCTCCTTATATAACATGAATAATTCTTTATTCCCACTCAAACAGGCACAGACACACAACATTATTGTTACAGGTAAACACATTGTGCGTGTCAGCTGTTTGCTTTAAACCCCCCCACCCCCACCACCACCACCACCCCTCCCAAAACAGCTTCTCATATTTTGGAAAATGTATAAAGAAAGGCAGAAAGATTATGAAAAACAGTTTCCTGTGATAACGTCAAAAGCAAAACTTAACCATAAACACAATTTTTCTGTCATATTTCAGAGGAACCTATTGATGTCAGGAGAGAGAGGGAGAGACAGACAGAGACACAGAGAGAGACCCAGAGAGAGAGAGGGAGGGGGGCGGGGCACCCCTATGTTGTGACCAAGCAAAGAAGAAGGGGGTCCAGAAGTAAGTGTTTTCTTTTCAAAGGCGTCAAGTGTTGTGTCAGGTAAAAGCCATCACCCCTAGACAAACCCATCTAACACAGTATGGCATATATATATATATTGAATCTACTCTTCAATATTGACGGAGCGGGGTCAGTTATTCAACAGTCACCCACAGTCAAACTAACAGCGGTTTGCTTTTTTTTGTGTGGTCATACCCCCCCTCCCTCCCCTACCCCCTCACCCCACCCCAAGTTCGTTCCGCTTCAGCGACTGACCAAGGAGATTCAGTGACAGCACAAGGACAAGGAACCCCCAGGTCCCTTGTCTGACCTAGAATCGAACGCACAACCCCTGGAGAGCTCTTCCACACACGTGGCGGGCCAGATTGAGGGTGACGGTTTAGACAATGACCTCTGGCGAAAGATAAAGACGATAACAGAAGGAGAGAAGAAGAAGAAAAAAGAAATAGAAAAAAAAGACCAAGACGAAAAGGGTGAAATGCTTACTGTGGGATTTGTGTGTGTGTGCTTACTGGTTGCTTTGGGGCACAGTCGGTGATTATCTATTAAGGGGAAAAGAGGAAAGGAAGAAGAAGAGGAGGAGGAGGAGGAGGAGGAGAGAGAGAGAGAGAGAGAGAGAGAGAGAGAGAGAGAGAGAGAGAGAGAGAGAGAGAGAGAGAGAGAGAGAGAGAGAGAGAGCAGAAACAAAAACAAGAAGACCTTAATCTTGATTTAAGAAAACAACAACAAACAAGTGTCAAAATATGTTAGGATTTAAAATCAAAAGAAAGAGAGTACCATGGAATACCCCCCCCCCAAAAAAAAATGAAGCCACAAGCAAGAGACAGACAGACAGACAGACAGACAGAGAGAGAGAGAGAGAGAGAGAGAGAGAGAGAGAGGAGAGAGAGAGAGAGAGCTGTGGATTCTGAAAAGATGTATTCATAAAGAAGCCGTTGACCCATATACCAAGGGGATTGCTGATCACATCAATAATTCATGATAGGAATACAGGGTAAAGTACAGCTGTGACAAACAATTTTTTGTAAACAAAACACCACCATGGGAAAAACCCTGATGACATCATGACTTCTCTAGGTATAGTACAGGCTTTACAGAAATATAAAGTTGAATCAATAATAGTTTTGGATAACTACATGCTAGGAGCAAACAGAATCTAAATGCATTAGGCTGGTTAGTATGTTTGTTATGCTGGGATATATTTTTGCCTGGTGTCATTAAAGGCGGGACAATATAAAACGAAATATGTTTCATCTTCTGTTGCTTCATTCCGTAAAGGGCATGTTGTATCTGATTCACTATATATTCGGTATCCAAGTTCATGAGCATGTATATCTGACACATTCAGTCTGAATTTAGCCATTGTTCTTTTCATTTCAAGCTTTAGACAAGGTTTGACGTCATGTAAGCTTATAAATTGTCGATAAGTTCTATATCTATCACTAGTTTGAATATGATTGTTCCATTATTGCCAACGACAATCAGTCAATCTTTGTCTAAATACAGCAATAAAACCTTCTAGATTTCCAAAACCTTGTTTTAACTAGACATCTCCAAAGCCATTATCTGAATAAGTAAATGTGTGTTTGTGTGGTCCAGTTTTTTCTTTCCCTTAGCATCTAAATCAAAAAGCATCCTATAAGATTTTAACACCCACCTACCCAACCCGGTGTGGGAATGGAGGGGGGGGGGGAAGGCTTTCGGTATAGATAACACCCCCACCTTCTGAAAATTCTGTACTAGGTATTCCCTCTTGTCTATCTTCTAATTGTTTCTGCCTTGTTCCTTTTCTTGCTGTCACCCCCTTCTTGTCTATTTCTACCTTCTTGGTCCATTCTCTTGCCTTTTTTCGGCAGAGTGATAATCAGGGACTGTGTCCAAGGTGTTGGCCACTCGCCTGTTCGCCAGATCTGATTGCAGATGATGAGTAACCCATCTGTCATGGCCTCTCCTCCTGCCTGGACCAGCTCTGATGGAATGTTGTTCAATCCTGCCGACTTCCCTTTCTTCACTGATAACTGGAGTTGTCGAAGTTATTTTAATATAGCTCTTAGGTAGCATGCTTCTTTTTGTTGCAATGTGACCCAGGGTGGTTTAGTGAAGTGTTTTGATAGAGACAGACAGACAATGGGAGAGAGAGAGAGAGAGAGAGAGTAACCTTTATTCTTTTTCTTTATTTCTTTTTCAAGGGTTACAGATAAGCATACACATACTTTTTTCATGCGATCCATGCCCTGACTAGGGATATCAAAACAAAACAAAAAAAAACCAAAACAAAACAAACCCAAAAATAACAGCACCCCCCCCCCCCAAAAAAAAACCCCACAAAAAACAACCCAACAACAACCAAACAAACAAACACCGTCACCAACAATAAACGTTCAACCTATGACTTAAAGAAACGAGATAGACATGTATTCAACAAACACATAATCCCCAACTGTCCCAAACATTAATGCTGAAATAGATATGTACATTGATTATAATTATCTAAACAAAAGAGATGGACGTACTCAACAAACACATAATCCTCAACTGACTCGATTATTGATGTCAAAACAGATACATTGATTATAATTTAGTAAATCAGATAGATTGAAAGAAAGAAAGGGAGAGAGAATGAACGAATCATTTAACATTATTATTGAGGGAAAAGAATAAGCACAATGGTGGCTTTTTTTCATCCAGCCCTCAGTCCAAAAAGTAAATCAATCGACCAATCATTCAATTAAACAAACAATAATGAAATGTCGAAATAATTAGGTAAAATATAAACATGCATAAACAAACGGTATAGAGATAGTTGTATACACAGGACAGATATGAGAGAGGAGGGGGAGGAAGGGAAGGAGAGAGAGGGGGGGATGGATGAATGAATGAATGAGTGAATGATCTTTATTTGAGAGAGAGGGGGTGCAGTATTTATCATTATTAGCTTATGAAGAGGACAAGACGAAAGGGAAGAAGAAGAAGAGAAAAAACAGAACAGGAAAGAGAACAAGAGGAGGAAGCAGAGTAGAATGAAAAGGTTGAAGGAGGAGGAAAGGGAAAGGAACATGGAAATAATCAGAACTACAATTTATGCAAGTTACAACACCTATAAATATCAAATGAACAAAATCATAACATACACGAGAATATATACAAGGTTTTAACACATAGCAGAAGTATAATGCACCTACCAAAACATTTCAGTGAGACAGAGATGCTTTCCATGGAGAGACAGCTAGACAAGGGGTGAGAGAGAATGGAAAGGGAAGGGGAAGAAGGAGAATTGCCAAGAAGAAAAAGAAGAAGAAGACAAGTTGCGAAGAAGAAGAAAGAGAGAGAGAGACAGACAGACAGACATAGGGACAGAGACAGACAGACAGAGAGACAGAAACTAGAGGAAAGGAGGGATAGAAAGAGGAGATGACGAGAGAGAAGCAGAGAGAGAAGCAGGAGGCGACAAGAATAAGAAAGGGACAGACAGTTGGGGAGGGAGGTGGTTAGGAGTAGACATACACACTTTCGCCGATTGAAAATGCATGGCATAATTAGTTAGTGGCTTTACAAAGTAAAATACCATATCATCAAGATAGCGATACATTATTCTTAAGATGCGCATGGTACACTTTTCTAAATACAGAAACACTGTTAGTCTTAAGGAGGTTAAGGTTAGAAATTTCATTCCATAATGATCCAGCGGAATATGTGAGACTGGATTTAAATAATAATTTCTCGGAAGTGGCACCATTATCTTATGGACATGATGATTGACATTTATTACGAATCTATTTTGAAACAAGGGATGGGGGAGCTAAACCAGACATGATTTTAAACATACACACGGCCTTAGTTTGCTTAAGCTTGGATCTTAATGGAAGAAGATCAAGTGTTCTATAGTCAGAGACAGTTAATGACGAAGATTTTAAAATAACAAGCTTTAAAGCTCGTCTATGCATACTGAACAATGGCTTTAGAACATTTGCACTAGCCGAGTCCCAAATCGTTGAAGCATAACCCACATGGGATATGATGCATGCATTGAAAAACATTTTCCTAGCTTTTAGCTAAAAAAAATTGCTTTATTTTAGATAACTGATGTATACATTTTGATATTTCTCTGCACAAGGCTGAGATGTGGTATATCCAAGAAAGGTTGTTGTCAATTGTAATACCAAGAATTTTGTGATTATCTACTTCATCAATTTTGTTATTGTTTATATATATTGCCGTAATATTGTTTGGGAGATTTTTCCGGTTTTGTCGAGTTGTTATAATTAAGTGCTTAGTTTTCGGGGATGAAGACTCATATGGTTTAGCTCTGACCACTTAAGCAAGTGATGAATACTTTCTTGTAAAGCAGAAAAAATAACTTCAATCAACTGAGAATGACAGGTATGGATAGTTGTATTATCTGCAGATAACTCGCATTGACATCCTGGTCGCAAAGTGCAAACGCAGGCAACTAGAGCGGCAGTGGCGAAAAGCAAAAACGGAAATTAATAAGCAGCTCTTTCGAAAACAAGTAAACAAAGCCAAATCTTTAATTCATTCAGAAAAAACAAAGTATTACTCTTCTCAAGTTCTTGATGCCACGTCGATGAAATCTCTCTTTTCCCTCACATCTACTCTTCTTGGATCTGTGAAGGCAAGCCCTCTGCCTTCCATCCACAACCACTCTGAACTTCCTTCTATATTTTCTGCTTTCTTTTCTGAAAAAGTCCTTTACATTCGCTCCAAACTGGATCAGACTCCTTTCCAGCCTGTACTTCCTGATCCCCAATTCTCTAGCACTTCTCTCCTCTTCTTTCATCCGACAAGTGAGAAAGAAATCATGACAATTCTGAAAGAAATGACTATAAAATCAAGTGATCTTGATCCCATACCTGCTTCTCTTTTCACACAGTGCCTACCACAACTTATACCCGCTATCACGAAAATAGTAAACTCATCTCTTGCTTCAGGAAATGTTCCATCAACTCTCAAAACTGCTATAGTCACACCTCTACTCAAAAAGCATGACCTTGACCCAAACATTCTGAAGAATTATAGACCTGTTTCCAATCTACTTTTTATTTCTAAAGTCCTTGAAAAAGTAGTTCTCAAACAGCTCAACAACCACCTTCTCTCCAACAATCTTTTTCCTGAGTTTCAGTCTGCCTATCGCGTCAACCACAGCACTGAATTCACCCTAGTACACACCTTAAACACGCTTCTATTCGCTTCTGACTCAGGGAAAATCTCCCTTCTCACTCTACTCGACTTATCAGCAGCCTTCGATACTATAGACCACTCAATTCTACTCTCCCGTCTTCAAAAAACGTTCGGTATTACTGGCACAGCCCTCACCTGGTTTAATTCATACCTTACAGACCGATTCCAGACAGTTGCAGTAAACAAAATTCAATCAATACCTGCCAAACTGGAATGCGGAGTTCCACAGGGATCAGTTCTAGGCCCTGTTTTTTTCACTTTTTACACTGCCCCACTGTCACATAGTCAAGTCAAGTCAAGTCAAAAGTCAAAAACACTTTAATCATCCCGTGAAGGGCAATTACAGTACTGACAGGCACATTGATACACATCAAATATATCAAAGACACAAAAGCTATATTTCATATTGGTTTTCAAATAAAATGTCACGAACACACACACACACCAACACACACGCGCGCATGCGCACACACACGCAAACACCCGCACGCACGCACACACATCAATTGTGAACACAATTTTAAACCCATTGACTAGAAGACATAAAAACTTATTTTTACGCACGCATATACGCAGCACGTACACACGCACGTACGTGTGTGTGCGAACACGCCCACGCACACCCACACCATACACCAATATATGAATTCAATGTTTTAAGACCGTTGACTAGAAGACAGACTTATTTCACACACCCACGCACCCACCCACACACACACACACATAATTATGTATTGACTACACTCGTAACAATGACAATCAGGCAAGTAATTCAGAGAAATGTAAAAACTAGGTAGTCAACATCATTGTGAATTCAGAATTCGAATGCTTACTGGCACAAAAGAATTTCTTTTTCTGTTAGTTTTGCTGATGGGACACTGAAAACGGCGTTCCGAAGGCAACATGTGAAATTCTGGAAACAAAGCATGGGAAGGATCAGCCAAAATGGCTGTGGCTTTGCGTACAAGCTGCTGATTGCAGAACGACATGAGATCTCTTTGTTCTTTTCCAATTATTTTTGAGCAGATTCTTACAATTCTCTGCAGGCCATTCTTGTTTTTAACACTAAGGTTATTGTACCAACAAATGAAAGCAAAACTTAGAACACTCTCTATGTAAGACTTGTAAAACAAGGAAAGAATCTTTTTGTCTACAAAAAATGAGTTCAGTTTCCTCAGAAAATACAGACGTTGCTGTCCCTTTTTGACAATAGCGTCAGTGTTAACGTCCCAGTTTAACTTGTGGTCAAAAACAGTTCCCAGATTCTTATAGTTCAAAACGTTTTCAACTGCTTGATTATGGATAATAATATTCTTAGGAGTATGCCCTGATCTTCTGAAGTCGACATAATAAACCGTCATCAAATCAACCATCATCTTTACGCAGATGACTCTCAGATTCAAGGCAGTGTTACTCCTGAAAATCTGCCTTCTCTCCTGACAAATATGGCCCACTGCTTTGAAGATATTCAAAACTGGATGACACAGAATAAATTACAGCTAAATGCAGATAAAACCGAAGCCATGTTCGTAGGGACCAAACACAAACTCTCTTCCATTACAACAGCTTCAATAGAACTCGGCAATACATCAGTCCCTCTATCCACTGCTGTGAAGTATCTAGGTGTCGTTATCGACAACACACTCCCTAAGAAAAAATTAATCACCCAGACCTGTCAGCCGTGCTACTATCAATTACGGCGTATTAGTGCAATTCGAAAGTACCTATCCACCGATGCAACAGCCAAACTTGTCACTTCTCTCATTCTTTCACGTCTGGACTATTGCAATTCTCTTTTGTCTGGTCTGCCAGCATCATCTATCCACTCCCTTCAACGTATACAAAACTCCGCAGCTCGACTAGTTCTCAGAAAGAAAAAATCTGAGCAAATTACCCCTCTCTTGCGATCTCTCCACTGGCTGCCTGTGCCACAGAGAGTAAATTGTAAGATCAGTACCCTCTGTTACAAACGTATCCACAAAACTGCACCCTCCTACCTCTGTGAATGTCTTCACCTGTACACTCCTCCGCTCTGCTGCAGATACCTTGTGCCTACGAATACCTAGATTCAACCAATCCGCCGTTGGCCGCTGCTCTTTCTCTATTTCGGGTCCATCGACCTGGTATGAGCTACCCCTCTCTCTTCCCCAGAAACCTAGTTATGACACTTTTAAATCCAGCCTCAAGGCATATTTATTTCAAACCTAAGATTTCCCCCCTCCTGTTTCATATCAGAACTATCCCACCTTCACTAACCCATGTCCTATCACCCTGCTAAAGTATATGACCTGTGTGTGATTGTGTGTGTGGTTTTGAGAAACATTTGACTATTGCAATTTTATTTCATAGATTTTGTTTGTAATAATAATAATAATGTATGGAATTTATATAGCGCTGAATCTTGTAAAGCAACAAATCAAAGCGCTCAGATTTTTTTTCTCAGCACTTTTCTGTGTGCCTCTCTATACAACTCTTCCTGCCTCTTTCGTAGCCGTGGAGACTTTACTTGCCTGAAGTCTCTTCTTGATCTCTCTCCTCTCTTTGATGGCATCGAGGGTCTCTTGTTGGATCCAGTCATTGTTGGTCTTCTTCTTTTGATGACCGATGTTCTCCTTGCTGCTCTCAGTGTACAGTTTACAGATCTGCTTCCATGTTGTATCTATGTCATGCTGTTCTGTCATGTTCTGCAGGATGTGGAATCTGTTCCTCAGATTGTTGATGAATGCAGACTTCACGTTGGTGTCTTTCAGTCGCTGGGTATCAAATCGCGCTTGAGTGGTTGGTCTTGTGTTCTTCTTCAGTTTCATCTGGATGTGTGCGGTCACCATGTGATGATCGCTCCCGACATCCGCACTTCGCTTGGTTCTCACATCCAGAAGAGATCGTCTCCACATACCGTTGATCATCAGATGGTCAATCTGGTTCATATCTCTCCCATTCGGTGACGTCCAAGTCAGCTTGTGGATGTCCCGGTGCGTGAATAGGGTCCCTCCTATCACTAAGTTGTTCATGGCGCAGAACTCCACAAGTCTCTCCCCATTGTCATTTCTGTTCCCCACCCCGTGTTTTCCCATGACTCTCTCATAGTCGGTGTTGTCGCTTCCGACCTTGGCGTTGAGGTCCCCCATGATGACGATGAGGTCATGGCGTGGGGCCTTCTCTGTCTCTGTCTGCAGCTGGTGGTAGAAGTTGTCTTTGCTCTCATCGTTGCTGTTGTTGGTTGGTGCGTAGCACTGGATGATGGTGATGTTGATGTGTCTTCCCTTCAGTCTCGCACTCATTAGTCTGCTGTTGACGGGCTTCCACTCCATAAGGCATGGCTCGACGCCTTTCTTGAGGATGATGGCAACTCCCTCGTGGTGCTGGTCGTCATCTCTCCCAGAGTAGAGGACGGTTTCTCCGGTGGTGGTTCTCATTCTCCCAGATCCAGTCCATCTACTCTCGCTCACTCCTAGGACATGGAGGTTGAATCTTCTCATCTCTGATGTTACCTGTGCCAGCTTGCCTGTCTCATACATCGTCCTCACGTTCCAATGTCCTAGTCTAATCTTAGTTTTGGTGGTGTTCAGGTCTTCCCTTATCCTGCTGGTAGCTTCCTCTTGGCTTTGGCCATCAGCATTCATACGAGTCTCACTGTACCCGGGAGGTCCTTCGCACGCAAAAGTAGAAGTTTTCTATGTTGCTGTTTCCGTAACTTCTCTTCTTTTACGGGACAGGGTTGTTAGCCCTGTGCCCAACCCCCAACCTGGAGGAAGGGTTCCACCTTAGTCGCCTCTTACGACATGCCTGGTTGGAGGGCAGGGATCCTATTCTTGTAATGCTCGCTTTGCAAGCATACCCCGGGAGTCCCACGGGGGAGTAGGCCTATATAGTATAGGTATCCTTATAGGGCAGAAGAAAACATTGTATGAGATTTGAACGATAATAAACATAAAATTACAAGTTTTAACAGAGGAACTAAAGAAAAACATTTCCGAAAGGATAAATGAAGTAACAGGGTGGGGGATGGATAGCCTAGTGGTTAGAGCGTTTAACTCGTGATCTAGGGCCCCGGGTTTAAGCCACCACTGAAGCTCCTGTTGTGGGGAATTTCACCCTGGTGTTAACATCAGTACTAACTCCACTCCCACCAAAAGTCTTTCGGATGATATTCAAAACCAAGACCACATGTGATGTGCGAACACTCACAGACCACCTTGCGCACAAGTTAAAAACTCGTTCCGCCTTACGGAAGAGTAGGCCATTTCGTGCCGGTAGGAACGGATCACAAAGGTTTAAAAACAACAACAGCACACACACACACACACACACACACACACACACACACACACACACACACACACACACACAAACAAACAAACAAACAAACAATTTTTAAAAACTTCTTTTAAACACAAAACCCTCAATATATTTCTAAAATATAGAAAGGGGTGGAGGAGTGAGGGGGGGGGTGCCAGTTTTTACCTCGAGGAAGAAAACAACATTGTATGCATTTTATAATAATAATAATTTTGAATTAAAAACCTTATCACAGAAACTAAAACATTCATATCAAATAACAGTTTGAGGGACACAGGAGAGAGCACCAATTGCAATCCAGAATTCAAAAAACAACCAAAAGAAACATACCAACACATTTGAATTCAAATAAACAAATCATTCTTTAAGAAAGAAACGAGCAAAATCCAATTAATCAAAACAAAACAAAAAAGTAACATTAAGATTAGCAAGAGAGATTTTAATTTTAATTTTCAATTTTATTCTTTTATTTAGAGGACAATGGAATAAACACTCATGTTCTTTTCCCAAACACCCAGTCCCGTGTAATCAGTTTTGTAAACTTGTCATCCTTTCCCCCACCGCCACACAATGGCTACTCTTCCCGAAAAGGGAACGGGTTTTAGTGTGTGCAAGATGTTCCGAGTTACAGACCTCTGTTTAGTCTATCGAAAGACTTTCGGGAGAGTGGAGTCGGGCACTGAGTTAATTTTCCAGGGAAAAAAAAATCCTTGAACGAGAATCAAAACCGGGTCACAGATCACGAATACATCATCTAACCACCGGGCTATCCGTACCCAACAGAGAGACAGAGAGAGAGAGAGAGAGAGAGAGAGGGGAGAGAGAGAAGAACAGACAGACAGACAGCCCAGACAGACAGACAGACAGACAGAGACATACGAAAACAGAGAAGAAAGAGACAGAGAGACAGATATAGAGAGACAGAAGAGAGTCAGAGAGCCTGTTCCTCTCGAAGTGAATGTCTAAGTCTGTACATAAAATAGTGCACAGCCCTCTGTGTGTGTGTGTGTGTGTGTGTGTGTGTGAAACTCATGCATGTGCATGTTTTTGTATCACCACGTGGCGCCAACAAACGCCCGTGCGGGCGTGGGCGTATGACGTGAATAAAAAAAATTGTCCGTAGGCCAAATAGGCCCCCTGATAACAGCACCAGTATCAGAAAGTGCTCAGTTGCTGGAGGGATGCTGCACAAAAGTTTCTGTTTTTAGCCCCCAACACCTTTCATAGACCGTGTCAGTCTTGTTTTATCTGATGGCTTTGAAGGGAAGGACAAAGAATAAACATTAAAAGAAAAAGCATTTTTTTAAGGAGAGAGAGAGGGGGAGAGAGAGAGAGAGAGAGAGAGAGAGAGAAGAGAGAGAGAGAGAGAGCATTTTCAGGTTACATCAACATCAAAACAAACCAGATATCGATTTCTGACAAAGCATCTTCACTAAAACCCTTTTTTAAAACAAAACAACAATACTATAAATTAAGGTACAAGATGCCAAGGAGCCTGATATGAAAACAGGTTTAACAAACCCGCCAACAACAGCATCAATACAACAATAAGAAGTTAAAACTCTTCAATACATTTCCAAGAGGCATGGTATATTGATTGAAGAAGAACAATGTTGTATGCATTTTGGATGACAATAAAATAAAGCACTTTAAAATGTATAAACCAAACATTTATATAAAATAATACATTTCATATATAAAGGGAATACCGAAAGGAGAGAGAGAGAGAGAGAGAGAGAGAGAGAGAGAGAGAGAGAGAGAGAGAGAGAACTCTGAACAGGTTTAATGTACATTGGCCTTTGGCCACAATACATACAGTGAGCAAGGCAAAAAGGCAAGTGAAGGAAACGAGATGCAAAAAGATATCGTCACATTTTCCATCTACTCCAGCTCTCCTGGTAGCATCACACCGAGTACATCATCCAAAAACACAAAACAAAAAAACGATAAACCTTGAAAGCAAAGCACGAAGTCAATGCATATAAGATAATCAAAAGAACAGGCACATCAAGCAGCCACATGATTATAAGGGAAAACAAGGGATGCCTACAAACAACAGCACAGTTAAAAAAATGCTTTTCTTTCGTCTGTTTATAGCATGAAAAACGTACCGGGAGAGATTGTGTTGGTGATTTGCATTTGTTCCTTTAAAGCAATCTGGATAGTGTCATGCATTTTGATTCTTTAAAAAAATTTCTCTCTTAAATCTGTATACAAACTGCAATAAAAATATGAAGTGAAAATCATTTTCTATTTTTTTACACAGAAAGGATAGCTTTTTCTCTTATAGATTCGCTAAAATCTGTTGACATCATATTGATAGGAAGCACATTAAATCTTAACTGCGTAATACTACACAAAACAATACATCTCCATATCATAAATGTACATCTCCTTTTGAAAAATTGCTTTAAAAGACCTAAAAATTTTCTATACCTTTCACGTTCTCTGATTGTTTCATCCCATTCTTGGATAAACATATCAATTAGTCGCTGTTTAAACAAACGTAAAACATCTTTTCATCTCCATCCCCTTTGCTGCATCCATACAATGTTAAAACCTGCCCCACACAGAATTGCTCTTACCTTTGAAACCCAAAACAGCTTTTGCCAGCTATGTCTAAATTGAGCAACATTTTGTACGCTATATGAAGGAAACCTTTTTCAACATCCACCCGCAACATTTTTCAACCAATATCTTAAACAAGCTACATAAGAATCGATTCCCAATGGGTCCCCCTCCCTAAAATCTTCCATATACCATGTTTTTTTGGTGTTCCACTGGACACCCAAGAACCTTTTCATGCCATGAATGTACTTTTTCAATGTGATCAAGTCTGTTCAGCCCTTTACTTCTTTAAATATAACAGAATGGGCTGAATTTTGGCATCAAAATTTTTAAAGAAAAATTTGGTGTCATTTCGTTATATTTGCTAAAACCTTTTTTTTAGTTCAATGACAGCTTTCCTTCCTTTCACAGCTAGATGTCTGGTTCCTTTTTTAACGCTGATCTTAGTTGTAAAAGTAAATCCTAGATAGCAATAACTGTTTCTTCTTCTTCAAGTGTCAGTCTGGTCCTGCAGACATCGACGATCATGGCTCTCCATTCTTCCCTGTTCTCGGTCCCTCTCATGAGCTCATTGTTGGTGCCCTCTTTATTCGTTGCGAATTTGTTTAAGCTGTCTGTGAATTTTGTGCGTTGTCTTCCTCTGCTCTTGTTTCCACAGATTTTGCCACTCCAAACAGTTTCTCTGTCCGTCAGCCCTGATTATATGGCCGAAAAATTGAGCTGGCTTTCTTAGGGTGTTGAGAAAGAATCTCTTGGTACCAGCCATTTCCATTACTTTGCATTAGTTTTTCTTTTTGTCCATGAGATTTTCTTGATTCTCGGGATGAACCACATTTCCACTGTTCTAGTCGCTGTTTTTTGGCCCTTGGCTAGGGTCCAGCACCCCACATCGCCAGAAGATGGACCATATAGGCTCTCAAAACATGGATCTTTGTCTTGAGGCTTATCTTACTGTTGTAAAATGCATTTCATGTTGTTAAAATTTCCCTTAATTGACGGTTCTCTTCTTGATTACTGTGTCACACTTGCTGTCCGGGTGTTAGTACAACCAAGTATTTAAAGGTGTTTTACTTTCTAAATTCTCTTCCTTTAAAAGGCTATGTTGCATTGTGGTTAACAGCTTTTTCGAGATCACCATGCTTTCTGTCTTCTTGCATTGAGCTGAACCTTTCTTTTCACTTTCGCTGTTACTGTTGTTAAAATCTTTGCAGTTTTTCTTCAGAGTCGGGGATAAGGACTGGTCACTGCATATCTCAGGTGTGATGTTGTGGCCACCTCACTTAATTCCCTCAAGATTCTCAATATTTAGTAGAATATTTCCCTATATACATTAAATAAATCAGGCGAGAACACGCAGCCCTGCCTCACACCCCTGAAGATTGGTCTATATTGACTGATGTCATTGTCCGACTCTAATGGCTGCCTCCTGTTCCAATATATGTTTCTGGGGACTCGAAGATCTTTCCCGTCGATGTATAGCCCTGCCAGAATATCAAACAAGTGGGGAGTGCGTACTTTGTCGAACGCTTTTGAGTAGTCAATGAAGCAGAGGTACAGGTCTTTCTGGACCTCGATGGATCTCTCTATGAGAGTTTTCAATGCGAAGATTGCATTTCTGGTGCCTTTGTCTGCCATGAACCCAAATTGCGTTCTTGATATTTCTGGAGTATTTTATTTCTCATTCTCTTCATGAGTATTCGTAAAAGAACTTGGTGAGTTGACTCATCAGGCTGATTGTACGATGTTGGTCACATTCAGCTGTACCCATTTTTCTTAGGATCGCGATGTAGATGGACTTCTTCATATCTGTCGGAATCTCTCCTGTGTCATATATATTGTTTAGTATTTTGTGACTCCCTTAATTCCCACTTCATCCAGGCTGTTATCAATTCAGAGGGAAAATCATCAGGCCCTGGCGCCTTACCACTTTTCATCTTGCTGGAGTGCTGTCTCACTTCGTTTTCCATGATTATGTGGCCATCTTCGTTGCTAATATGAGGAGGTGGCCCTCTGTCGTCGGGGTATAGCTCTTCAAATGTATTCTACCACCTGTTAAGAATATTTTTTTTTTTCCATGATAATATCTCCATCTCTCGACTTTATACAACCTGTTTTTGCAGATGATTTCTTCCCTGTCACATCTTTTATTTTTTCATGCATAAGTTTGCTATCAAAATTTGCATTCATTTCAATTTCCTTGCACTGCATTTTGATCCATTTTCCCTTGGCTCATTACATTTTTCCCTTAACCATTTTGGGTCGAGTTCTTTTATACTTCTTTTCATCTACTTTTGCCTTTCTCCTGTTTTCCCATTAGGTTTAAAATCTCGGAGCTCATCTACTTCTTATGTTCCTTTCTATTTATGACTGGTATATTTTCTTTTGCTGCCTCATGATGCTATCTTTCATCATCTGCCATTTTTCCTCTGTAGTGGTGGTTGATCTGGGCCCATCGAATTTTTTTTCCAACTTTGATCTTGTATTTTTTCTTTGATTTCTTCGTCAGTTTGTAGCATGTTCATTTGCATTTTTGGTGTTCTTTTTGCTTTTGACAACTTTTTCAATTTTAGTCGCATTGTCCCGATAACTGGGACATGATCACTTCCACAGTCTGCACCTGGCATGGAACTTACAAGACGTTATAGAGTTACAGAAGCGTTCTTGAATCAGGATGTAATCTATTTGATTCCGGGTTTTGTCGCCAGGGTTTTTTCCACGTCCAGCGTCTTCTTGGATGGTTTTCAAACCATGTGTTCATGACAGCCAGCTTTTGTTCCTTGCACCATTCCGTGAGTGCTCCCCTCTTTCATTTCTCATTTCCTATTCCAAATGGGCCAACTGTGGTTTCATTTTTCCCTTTTCCTACCTTTGAATTGAGGTCACCCATTATTATTCTGATATCTTGAGACTTCATTGCTTCATTGCCTTTTCAATATTTTCATAAAACTCCTCAATTTCTGCGTCATCTTTATCAGCTGTTGGTGCAAAAACTTGTACTATTCCAATGTCGAAAGGTGTGCCCTTAAGTTTTACAAATCAGGACTCTGTCATTTACAGTCCAGAAACCTTTGATGGCTTTTGAGGTTTCTTGATCTAGAATCATGCCAACTCCTCTCTGGTGTTGATCTCCTCCTGAGTAAAGAATGGTGTAGTTGTCGGATGTTAATCAGCCTGCTCCTTTCCATCTCACTTCTGAAAGTCCCAGTATATTGAGGTTCCCTTCTTCCATTTCCTGTTTGAGATTTCAATTTTCTTTTTTGTAGCATAAGTCCGTACGTTCCATGTACCCATTCTGAGAGGTTTCTGATGCGGACAGTCGCTGGATGACGATCGAGGGTTACCTGTCCCCACATAATCCACCCCCACCGAGCGAGGAACTTCCAGATAAACTGGAAGCCCCCTTCACGCTGTTATCTGTATTCTGTTTCTTTCTGATTACCATGACATTCTTTTCAGAACTATACCTATAGTAGGCTGCAATTACTTTCTATAGGAGCAGAATAAGAAATGTTCCCAGAGCAGAGAGAGTCTGTGATAAATGTGGTGAAAACGAGCTAGGTGATGAGTTCCATTATCTATTCAAATGTCATTTCTTTGTGCAGCTTTAAAAAAAAAATTTATCCCCAAAATACTATAGAGGAAACCCAAATGTTATGAAGTTCCATAATTGTTTAGTTCCACAAATAAATCCTTGCTTATTAAAGTTATAAAATTCCTCAAAGAAATAATGAAAACCTATTGATTTGTTGCATCTCTTTAGATGACACCAGTCGATTTTATTACATGTTAGGGATAAGTTAATTTCCTTTGTTAGTATAGACTTGAATGGCCATGTCATTGTGTGTGAGCACACTAGCACCCCCACGTGCGTGTGTATATGTGTGTCCCCGCATTTGTGTGAAAGTGTGCCCACATAGTTTGAAATGCTTCCTGCGTGCGTGGGTGCACGAGTGTGTGTGTGACCGGGGTAGCGGGTTTCTTGGCGTGTTGATGTTCCACGCCTGTGTGTGTGGTGGTGTTGCTTGTTGATGCCTTTGCGTTGGGCGTGGTGTGCTGGGAGAGAGAGAGAGAGAGAGAGAGAGGAGCTCAGAAAACACAAATTTAATGTATCTCAGCCTTAAGGGCCCTTTTTACAAAGGAGAGAGAGAGAGAAAGAGAAAGAGAGGTAGGAGAGAGAGAGAGTGCAGTTGGTTACGGAAATTATTCAGGCCCTGTTAGGTTGCTTGCCTTTCCTGTGTTGTGAATGCTTTTTCACTTTTCATTTTCCATAGTTTGTGCACTTTCAATTTGGAGCGAAATTTGTGTTGTGAGATTTCCAAAACGCCCAAAATCCCGCAAGTTGGGGATTTTGTTTAAATTTCATGTACCCTTGGGGGGTTTTCTTGAAATAAAATCTTAATCTGAATCTTGCGTACTGAGCGATTGTCTTACCATTGTACTCATTAGTATATCTGCCTAACACATGAGTGCTGACCATTCCCAAAAACTATTCGCTGCTCAAACATCATCCGTCACTGCCTTCCATGACTTCACGTAACCCTGATCGGGAGGCTAATTGGGTACCCGATCTTGCCAAGATCTCCACAGCTAGCGGAGGAAAGGAGGCACCCTTTCTCTCCTTTGGTGAAATAAATTTTACCCCGCCACCTTTCAAATTTTAATTGCTTTCCACTGTAATGCCCATTTTCGGCTTTCCTAAAAAAAACCCCTTTGCTTTTCCCTTTAAACCCGCTTTCGTTTTATCATTTTTTACTTTAATCATCTTACTACAGTATTTTTTAAAGCATTCAATTTGATTTTGGAGACCGCCTGGAGTGTTGACAACAACACTACAAACATCTGCAATACAGAATGAACATTTTCCCTAAAGGCTGGCAATCCTGGATCCCATGCTTACCCTCTTCATTCACATTGTTTGCTAACGGATGGGGATCTAGAGGAAGATAAGAACAAATAAACCTGTCTTTTCCCTTCAAAAGGGCCTTTTGTACTTTTATTACTACCTGTTTTCTGTGGGCTGTCTTATACTTAGGCCCATTTACCCCCTGAGCATAGGCACCCACAACAGTCCGCCAGTGTCCTTGTCCGGGCTATTCTCTCCAGCTGTCTCAGGTATATCCATTCTTCCTGGGTTTTTCCTCAAGGTCGCATCGCCAGTGTTTCTGGGCTTCTTTTTCGCTTTCCTGGGGGTTCCATGATAGTGCCCGCCGTGTGATGTTGCTGGCTGGCTTTCTCAAAGGGGGTGGCCGACCTCCCATCTCTGCGCCGGTTCATCCTCGGCTGGCAGCTGGTTGGTACCCTTGCCACAAGTCTGCATTGCTGATGGTGTCGGCCAGTGGATCTTTGGGGGATTCGTCCTCAGGCAGCGTTGATGAAGGTCTGCACTTTCTTGATGGTGGTCTTTGTTGTCCCCATGTCTCCGCTTTTCCCTATAGTAGGACTGACTTGACGGGTTGGAGTTGAACAGCCTGATCTTTGTGCGGGTCGACACCACCTGGAGCTCAAGATGTTCTTCAGCTGCAGTACCTGCCCTCGCCTTGCCAATTTTTGCCTGACGTCTGCGTCTGGCCCGCCCCGCATTTTAATGTGCTCCCAGGTTCGTGAAGTCTCCCATTCTTCCCGCTCCTTTCCATTTAGGGGTGATGGGTCCTCACTCGCTGCGTTTTCTCTTGAGGGAAACTTGGTTTTGCCTTCATGGGTCTTTAGACCAACTTGTAATGAGGGGGCGCTAGCTCTTGTAATCTTTCTTGCTCGTTGGCAAGCCCGTGGGAAAGCAGGGCCAGGTCATCTGCAAGTCGAGATCATCCAGCTGGTCCCACAGTGTCCGCTGGATTTCCCTTTCTTCTGTATGCTGTTGATGTCTTCATGCCAATCGATCGCCAGGAGAAGAGGGAAAAGGTACAGAGACAGGCCTTGTCTGACCCCCAGTCTTCATTTAAAGCTGTTTGTGAGTTGTCCTCATGGACCACCCGGGAGGTCATTCTTTTATAGGAGTTCTTTTCAAGTTGACATTTGGTTGGCACTCCATGGTGGCGAAGCATTTCCAGAGGGTGGTTTGCGGGTCCACAAAATGTTGAATTCTTTCTCCCTAAACAACAAGTTGTGTATAAAGACGATTTCCCCTCTAAGATTGCTCAACCGATGGTGCGCAAGGTTGGCAATCTGATCTATGCATAATCTGGGTTCTGGCGGGAAACCGGCCTGCGGTCTTTGAAGGAAGGGTCGACTGCATTTTTCATTCTCTCGAGGAGGAATCCTGTTAAAGACTTTTCCTGGCCCCCGACAAAGCATTATCCCTCATATTGGGACAGTTTGCTGGGGGTCCTTTCTTTGGGGAGCTTGATGAGGTAGCCCTCCTTCCAGTCTGTAGTACTTCTTTCCTCTTCCAATCTTCCAAAGAGAGGTACAGCATCTCTACCCTGTCTCCAGTTGCCTTGGAGCTTCTGCTGGGATTTTTGTCCCGGGCCTGCGCCTTGCCATTTCTCAGCATTTTGTGGGCTTTCCCGATCTCCTCCTGGGTTGGTTGCTCACAGTTTATGTCTAGGTCTCTATCAGCAGGGTCATCTGGGGGTTTGGAAGGACGATCTGTTCAGAGTTCTCAAAGTGCTTGCCCATCTGTTCAGTTGTCCCTCTGTTTCCCAGGATTTGGTGGGTTTCCTTTCTTGTCTTTGACAGGTCGCTCAGGCCTGCTGTACTTCCCTGAGTTTCTAGTGGTGTCTATACAGCAGCTCATGTTGTTACTGCTGCTTTCTTCCTGGCTTCCTCTCCACTGTCGATGTACTTGCCTTGTCTGTTTTTGCACTCCTCTTGACTTCTCTGTTGGCTTCTGTGAAAGTCTGCTTGTGCCTTGGCCCTTTTCTGCTCTTGACCGGCTGTTGTTTACTGGTGCTTTCTTCTGCTTTCTTTTCTCAATCTGCCCTTTTGACTGCCGATATCCATTCCTTCTGTTGGGTCTCTTTGGCCCACTCTTCCTGACAAGTTGATGTCAGTGTCTCTTTCACTTTCTTCCACTGGCTCTCGATGTCGGTCTCTTCTTCCCAAACAGTTCTTGTAGTGCGGTTCTTGTTGGTGAGGGACATTTGAATTTTCATTTATCTTTGTGTCTTTCACGGTGTTTTTGTACTTCTGCTCTTTGGTTACTTCCATCAGTTCTTTTCACTTTAGCTTTAGCCTGGCTACCAAAAGGGTGGTCAGATGCAACGTCTGCTCCCTTTTCACCCCTTTCATCCTGTAGAACTCCTGGGAATTTCTTGGCCAGCAGATATGGTCGATCTTGTTCTCCAGTCAAATGATTTGGTGATACCCAGGTGGCCTTTGTACCTTCTTGGGGGAAATGCTGCCACCAATTACCAGATTGTTGGGTAGCACAGAAGTCTGCAAATCTCTCCCATTCCATTCATCTCTCTAATCCTGTTTTCCCTTTCCCCTCACGTCCTTGCATGTTTTGTCTTGTCTGATCTTGGCAAATTGAAATCACCCAGAGGATGTTTATATCTTTTTCTGGGTACTTGGCAATGACGTTCCGCAGTCTGTATAGAATTGATCTTTGGCTTCTTCATCGACATCATTTAGTTGCGCCTAACATGGATGGTGTTCATTTGATCTTCTTCTTCTTAGTCCTGAAGGATGCCTCGATGATTCTGATCCGTGTGCTTCCATCTATCAGGGCTTGCTGCGCAGGGTTTACAACATGGCGCTACGCCTCTGTTTGTGGAGCGTTGTCTTCTTGTGGCCAGATTAAAGCAGCATCTCTCCAGTGAGCATTCCTTTTTCCTGATGTGTCCAACGAGTCTCACATGCCAGCATGTGAGGTTGAGTCTTTTCATCTCTGCGCTACTGTTTGTTTTTTTTCCGTCTCATACATGGTTCTCACATCCATGTTCCGACGTTGATGGGCCTGGTCGAAAAAGGGGGTCGGCCTTTGCTTCAGTAGACTCAACGCTTTCACCACACAGCGTATAAAATCCTCTTGGGTGGACCCTTCCCTCTCCCAGGCATGTTCTTTGGGCTGTTGTTGGGTTTTCTCAGCAAGCTTTGGGTTTTACAGGGGGGTTGCTAGCCCCATGCCCAACCCCCCTCCTTTTTCATCCCCGGGGTTGGGACCGGCCCTGGGGAGAGTTTCCCCGTCTTTATACGTACTACAAAACCCCCAAAAGTCTTTCTTATCATAACTAAATCCTCCGAGTACCTCCCAGAGGGACAGTTTTTTTTTCTTTCCTTTAAAAATAAAACAATCACTAAAAACAGAGATTCCAAACGTTGTAAGTTTCTGTTTAAAAAAATAAAACATGAGAAAGAAAAAATTAATGGAGTGACTGTTTCCATTTTTGAAAAAGACCATTATCACTTTTCAAAATTTTGCTTTATCTATTAACTTTTTTCAACCCAATTGATTCTTGCCCCTGATTTGTAGGTTTTTGTTTTTCTTGTATTTTGGGGAGGCCAGTCCCTATGTTAGATCTTGGTTCAGATGTTTTTCCTGTGTTTCCATGAGGATTTGCATTGGGTTATCTCTAGGTGACATCTAGTACTCAACTTGTGGTTTTTCCCAAAAGAATCAAAAATGCTGCTTTGGCTGCCACCTTTTTAAAATTTTAGCGCCCCTCTGGCTTCTCCGTCTGAGCTGGAAGAGCCATCTTTAGGATTTCCCGCTGTATGATGTGTTCTGTTTGCTCCTCGTGTTTTGTCAGCTGTTTTAAATGTCTACTGTCTGTCTATCTGGTTATCGTCAAATTTTATTTTGCGTTTTACAAGCTTCTTTTCTGTATTCGACCATTTTTTCATCTAATTATTGTTTTTAGAAAGTTCTGTACTTTGTAAAAATCAATGGGAGCTGCATCACTTTGTCTGTCATAATTCCTTTGGTTTCACTCGACCATCAGGGTTTTCCACCTCAAATTGAGAGTCCCCCAAAGTCACCCTGACACTCTCTCACCCCTTTGCCCCATTTCTCAGTCATCTTGACTCTCAAAAACCCATATCCTCAAAAACTCTGGGGCACTGATGTTTCCCCGCTCACAATTTTAGAGAAGAAAAATGTTCACACTTTTGCCGATTAATCATTTTCTTTTATGTCCATAGTTTGTTCTTTCATTTTGGAGCGATTGTGTTGAGTATTTTCCACACGCCACTCCGCAAGTTGTGATTTTGTTAAATTTCATGTACCCCTTGGGGGGTTTTCTTGAAATAAAATCTTGAATCTTGATCTTGGTACTGAGCGGATTGTCTTAGCCATTGTACTCATATAGTATCATCTGCCTAACACATTGAAGTGCTGACCAGTTCCCAAAAACTATTCGGCTGCTCAACACATCATCCGTCACCTGCCTTCCATGACTTCACGTAACCCTGATCGGGAGGCTAAGTGGGTACCCGATCTTGCCCAAGGATCTCCCACAGGCTAGCGGAGGGAAGGAGGCACCTTACTTCTCCTGTTGGTGAAATAATTTCACCCCGCCACCTTTACTATCTCTAATTGCTTTCCACTGTAATGCCCATTTTCGTGCTTTCCTAAAAAAAACCACTCGCTTTTCCTTAAAACCCTGACTTTCGTTTTTATCAATATTTACATTTAAGCTCATCTTACTACAGTATGTTTGTAAAGCATTCAATTGATTTTGGAGACCGCCTGGAGTTGTTGACAACAACACTACATCATCTGCAAATAACAGAATGAACAGTTCCATAATGGCTGGCAATACCTGGATCCCATGCTTACCCTCTTCATTCACATTGTTTGCTAACTGGATGGAGAATCATATGGAGGAAGATAAGAACAAATAAACATGTCTTTTCCCCTTCAAAATAGGTCCTTTTGTACTTTTATTACTACCATGTTTTCTGTGTCTGTCTTTATACTTAGGCCCATCACTCCCCTGGAGCATAGGCCACCGACAACAGTCCGCCAGTGTCCTCTGTCCTGGGCTATTCTCTCCAGCTGTCTCCAGGTATATCCCATCTTCCTGGTTTCTGCCTCAAGGTCGCATCGCCAGGTGTTTCTTGGTCTTCCTTTTTCGCTTTCCCTGGGGGTTCCATGATAGTGCCTGCCGTGTGATGTTGCTGGCTGGCTTTCTCAGGGTGTGGCCGATCCATCCCCATCTCCTGCGCCGGATTTCATTCTCGGCTGGCAGCTGGTTGGTACGTTGCCACAAGTCTGCATTGCTGATGGTGTCGGGCCAGTGGATCTGGAGGATTCGTCTCAGGCAGCTGTTGATGAAGGTCTGCACTTTCTTGATGGTGGTCTTTGTTGTCCTCCATGTCTCCGCTCCATATAGTAGGACTGACTTGACGTTGGAGTTGAACAGCCTGATCTTTGTGCGGGTCGACACCACCTTGGAGCTCCAGATGTTCTTCAGCTGCAAGTACGCTGCCCTCGCCTTGCCAATTCTTGCTCTGACGTCTGCGTCTGTGCCGCCCTGCATGTTAATGATGCTACTCAGGTACGTGAATGTCTCCCATTCTTCCAGCTCCTTCCCATTTAGTGTGACTGGGTCCTCACTCGCTGCGTTGCTCTTGAGAATCTTGGTTTTGCCTTCATGGATCTTGAGACCAACTTGTAATGAGGTGGCTGCTAGCTCTGTAATCTTGTCTTGCATCTGTTGGCAGCTGTGGGAAAGCAGGGCCAGGTCATCTGCAAAGTCGAGATCATCCAGCTGGTCCCACAGTGTCCGCTGGATTCCATTTCTTCTGTATGCTGTTGATGTCTTCATGGTCCAATCGATCGCCAGGAGGAAGAGGAAAGGTGACAGGAGACAGCCTTGTCTGACTCCGGTCTTCACCTCAAAGCTGTTTGTGAGTTGTCCTCTATGGACCACCCGGGAGGTCATTCTTTCATAGGAGTTCTTGATCAAGTTGACCAGTTTGGTTGGCACTCCATGGTGGCGAAGCAATTTCCAGAGGGTGTTGCGGTCCACACTGTTGAATGCTTTCTCATAATCAACAAAGTTGATGTATAAAGACGATTTCCACTCTAAAGATTGCTCAACGATGGTGCGCAAGGTGGCAATCTGATCTATGCATAATCTGTTCTGGCGGAAGCCGGCCTGCTGGTCTCGAAGGAGAGGGTCGACTGCATTTTTCATTCTCTCGAGGAGGATCCTGTTAAAGACTTTTCCTGGCACCGACAGAAGCATTATCCCTCTATAGTTGGCACAGTTGCTGAGGTCTCCTTTCTTGGGTAGCTTGATGAGGTAGCCCTCCTTCCAGTCTGATAGTACTTCTTCCTCTTCCCAAATCTTCCCAAAGAGAGGGTACAGCATCTCTACCGTGGTCTCCAGGTCTGCCTTGAGTGCTTCTGCTGGGATGTTGTCCGGTCCTGCTGCCTTGCCATTTCTCAGCATTTTGATGGCTTTCCTGATCTCCTCCCTGGTTGGTTGCTCACAGTTGATGTCTAGGTCTCTATCAGCAGGGTCGATGTCCGGGGGGTTTGAAGGGACGGATCTGTTCAGGAGTTCCTCAAAGTGCTCTGCCCATCTGTTCAGTTGTCCCTCTGTTCCCAGGATGGTGTTTCCTTTCTTGTCTTTGACAGGTCGCTCAGGCCTGCTGTACTTCCCTGAGTTTCTTCGTGGTGTCATACAGCAGCTTCATGTTGTTACTGGCTGCTGCTTCCTTGGCTTCCTCTGCCAGGCTGTCGATGTACTTGCACTTGTCTGTTCTTGCACTCCTCTTGACTTCTCTGTTGGCTTCTGTGAAGTCTGCTTGTGCCTTGGCCTTTGCTGCTCTTGTCCGGCTGTTGTTTACTGCTGCTTTCTTCTGCTTTCTTTTCTCAATCTTGCCCATTGTGACTGCCGATATCCATTCCTTCTGTTGGTGTCTCTTAGGGCCCACTACTTCCTGACAAGTTGATGTCAGTGTCTCTTTCACTTTCTTCCACTGGCTCTCGATGTCGGTCTCTTCTTCAAGCAGTTCTTGTAGTGCTTGGTACTTGTTGGTGAGGGACAGCTTTGAATTCTTCATTTATCTTTGTGTCTTTCAGCAGGCTGGTGTTGTACTTCTGCTTCTTTGTTGTTGCTTCCATCCAGTTCTTCTTCAGCTTTAGCTTCAGCCTGGCTACCAAAAGGTGGTGGTCAGATGCAACGTCTGCTCCTCTTTTCACCCTTACATCCTGTAGAGATCTCCTGAATTTTCTTGGCCATGCAGATATGGTCGATCTGGTTCTCAGTCACATGATTTGGTGATACCCAGGTGGCCTTATGTACTCTTCTGTGGGGGAAAATGCTGCCACCAATTACCAGATTGTTGATAGCACAGAAGTCTGCAAATCTCTCGCCATTCTCATTCATCTCTCCTAATCCGTGTCTTCCCATCACGTCCTTGCATCCTGTGTTGTCTTGTCTGATCTTGGCATTGAAATCACCCATGAGGATGTTTATATCTTTTTCTGGGTACTTGGCAATGACGTTCCGCAGTCTGTCATAGAATTGATCTTTGGCTTCTTCATCGACATCATTTAGTTGGCGCATAACACTGGATGGTGTTCATTCTGATCTTCTTCTTCTTAGTCCTGAAGGATGCCTCGATGATTCTTGATCCGTGTGCTTCCCATCCTATCAGGGCTTGCTGCGCAGGTCTTGACAACATGAGCGCTACGCCTTCTGTGTGTGGAGCGTTGTCTTCTTCGTGGCCAGAATAAAGCAGCATCTCTCCAGTGAGCAGTCTCCTTTGTCCTGACTGTGTCCAACGAGTCTCACTGATGCCAAGCAATGTGAGGTTGTAGCTTTTCATCTCTGCTGCTACTTGTGTTGTTTTTCCCGTCTCATACATGGTTCTCACATTCCATGTTCCGACGTTGATGGTCCTGGTCGATAAAAGGGGGGTCGGCCTTGTGGCTTCAGTAGACTCACCGCTTTCACCACACAGCGTCATACATCCTCTTGGCGTGGACCCTTCCTCTCCCAGGGCAGTAGTCTCTTGGTCTGTTGTTGGGGTTTCTGTAGCAAGCTTTCTTTTTACAGGGTGGGGTTGCTAGCCCCATGCCCAACCCTCCTCCTTTCTCATCCGGGCTTGGGACCGGCCATGGCAGAGTTGTCTGTCTTTATACGTACTACAAAACCCACAAATGTCTTTCTTATCATAACTACAATGCCTCCAGAGTACCTCCCATGATGGGACAGCTTTTTTGCTTTCTCTGTAAATATAAGACAATCACTAAAAACAGACGATTCCAAATCGTTAGTAAGTTTCTGTTAAACAAATAAAATCATGAGAAAGAAGAAAATTAATGGAGTGACTGTTCTCCAGTTTTTGAAAAAGACCATTATCACTTATCAAAAATTTAGCTTGAATGCTATTAACATTTTTACAACCAATTGTATTCTATGCCTCTGATTTGTAGTGTTTTGTTTTTCTTGTATTGTGGCCAGGCCATGTCCCTATGTTAGCATCTTGTGTATCAGATGTTTTTCCTGTGTTTCCATGTAGGATTTGCATTGGCTTATCTCTAGTTGACATCTAGTACTCAACTTGTGGTTTCCTAAAAGAATCAAGAATGCTGCTTTGGCTGCCAGCTCTTTTCAGATGTTTAGCGCCAGTCTGGCTTCTCCGTCTTGAGCTGGAAGCAGCACATCTTGAGCGTAGTTTCCTGCTGTATGATGTGTTCTGTTTGCTCCTCTGTGTTTCGTCAGCAGTGTTATCTAAATGTCTACTGTCTGTCTTATCTGGTTGTACGTCAATTGTATTTTGCGTTGACAAGTCTTCTTTATCTGTATTGTCTGACTCATTCTGTTCATCATAACTTATAGTTTTGATGAACTGTTCTGTACTTTGTAAAGCATCACATGGTATGTCTGCATCACTTAGTCTGTCATAATTCCTTTGAGTTTCACTCTGACCATCAGGGTTACCTACCTCTACTTGAGAGTCCCCAATGTCACCCTGATCAGCTCTCTCATCACCATTTGACCCCCTATTTCTCTCATTGTCATCTTGACTCTCAACACCCATATCCTCAACACTCTGGGTCACTGATGTTTCCCAGCTCACAATTTCAGAGACAGAAAATATGTTCACATCTTTTGCCTGATTGGAATCATTTACTTGTATACGCTGGTCACAATCACTTATCTGTTTTTCCACACAACTCCCCAACTGTCTGCTGGAACCTTGGAAGCTCCCTTCATTCAGTTCTGAAGCAACGGAGTCCAATGTTTTGCATCCAGTTGTGCTGTCTTTTACCCAAACAATTCTCCTGTGCTCGGGTGTTCTCCTTTCTTTTGATGGACCATTACCTCTGGTCACCTCACTGTATGTATATGCCCCTGGAACAACTGGAACAGAAGTGTTCCTGCTTGATTTGCTGTGCTGGGTGTTTTCAAGTTCTCGTGAATTCTGAGTCCGTTTGTTTCGTCTGTAGCTGGAGTCTGAATGGTCCCTTGTAGTCCCTTCCTTCTCTGGTGAAAACTGCTGATATTCATGTCCTTGATATCGTGATTGGCCGGTCTTCTTCTTCTTATCATTCTTTGAATAGGTCCTGCCACTTGCAGGAATGCAGTCACCATTATGTGAGCCTGGATCGCCATTGTCCCAGTACCTCAGGTTTCTTCCATATGCCTGCCTGTTGTACTGTGGATTTTTTGTTTGTCGGTTATGTGCCCAGTCATCATAGTCTGAAGAGAAGCTATGTCCACCATCAGTGCCATGGAAAGAAGCAGTTTGCTGCCTGGAGAGAGAGAGAGAGAGAGAGAGAGAGAGAGAGAGAGAGGGGAGAGAGAGAGAGAGAGAGAGAGAGAGAGAGAGAAGAGAGAGAGAGAGAGATTCGGGGTATTCTAGAATAGATAATACTGAATATAACTTTTAAAACAACACACCATCAACATTCTTTATGATTATACTCGTAAAGATAAATACACATTATAGTTAAGATTCATAATTCTTATAATTATAGTGTAATTTAAAACAATTTCATACTTTCATAAACTCACAATAATGCAAAAATGAAGATAACAATAAAACATTCAAAAAGGAGAAAGAGAGGGGAGGGGAGGAGAAGGTGGAGGGGAGGAGAAGGTGGAGGGAAAGGGCAGATAAGTAAGGGGGCTATATAACTTTGTTTCCAAGGCTATGGAGTGTGGTTCCTTATTGCTGATGCATCAAGTGGGTTGATAAGTGACTTTGGAAGATTGTTAATGATTTATGTTGTTTAACTGAATCAGGAAGGTAGTTCCATAGCATAGGGCCTGAGTAAATTAAACGAACTTTGAACAAATCTGTGCTTGGAATTGGGACGCTTGGCTTTATAGTGTTTCTGGATTTTTAGGGAATTGTCTTTTAAGATTAGAAAACATTTCCTTCATTAATCTTGAGCATCAGTTTCTTTTTATATTAAAATCTTTGTGCAGGGAAGAATATTAACTGATATTGTCAACTTCTATACGCTTGTCTCTTTAAATGTACCATTTAAAGACACGTTAATATAGACTTAGTATCGGTTTCATGGGTTTGCACTAGCAAATCTCACAGGTAGAACATAGTCATTGAGTTTTGAAATATAAGATTGGAAGAAATATTTTCCTCGAATGAAGTCAAGAAAAGTGCTTGAATTTAGTCAGCGGGTTTGTACTTTGGGACGTGTATTTGCATATTTGAGATATTTTGGTAAACCCAGCTGAGATTTAAAATAAAATGCTACTCCAGAACTTTGGGTTCATTTCCTTCCTTGTTAATTTGGATCAAGTAAGTTTATGGAATTAGTTTTGTGGCTTTTGTCTGGTGGTGATAAGCATGCATTTTGTTTTTTTGGAGTGTATAAACATGTGGAGGGAGGGAGGGAACTGGTTGTTGAGTCTTTGAGGGTGCCCCCACGGTCGTCAGACTACGGGACAGATAGAGAGATAGAGAGAGATAAACATGTGGTTCAGTTCGGTCCTTTCGAAAGCTCATCAATGGTTATTTTGTAATGTGTTTGCTAGAGAGTTAAAGTCACTATGGCTCGTATGAATAGCTGTGTCATCAGCAAATAGTTCACATTTGGATTTGATATGGAGAGGGAGGTCGTTTATGTATAATGAGAAGGGAATTGGTCCTAGTATGGATCCTTGTGGTACTCCATAATTGATGGATTGTAGTTTGGATGTAGATGTACCTATTGAAACACACTGTTGCCTGTTTTGAAGATAGTAAGCAAGTAGTCCTGTGGTATTAGTAGAAAAATTATACACGACCACAGTGTCCAGAGGTTGAATATCCTTATGACCCATGACCCAGTATGACCCATCCTTAACGTCCTGGACCAACTGGACTCTGGTGTTGTTGAAACTGACCTCCCATAGCAAGAGCAACTGCAGCCAACCAAGACCCTCGCTCGGGAAAAAGGAGGGGGGGGGGGGGGGGGGGAGAAAAAGATAAAACACAACCAAACCAAACCAAACCACACACACAGAGAGGAGAGAGTGCCCCCCTCACCCCCTCCGCGTGCGGTGTGTGTGTGTGTGTGCACGCACGCGCACGCACGTGCTGTTCCCGTTGATCTAACGCTCAGACAGCAACTATTGTTGTCGGTAAACCTATAACGAGCGAAGCTGTGGTTTTGTTAAATGTCATATAACCCTTGGGGCTTTTCTTGAAATAAAATCTTGAATCTTGAAAATGCGTCCCGCTGCAGTTAAGCGCCTGACAAGTCAGGCCCAACGCATCCAACTTCGACATAAGAGGGAATTGTTATAGTTCTAAGTCTTTCTGGGAGGCAAAAAACAAAGGCAGGAGAATGATTCAAGAAAGCAGAAAATAGACAAGAAAGGGGTGACAGGAAAAAGGAACAAGGCAGAAAGAAGGAGAGTGATAGAAAAGAGGAAAATTCGTAACACAGAATATCCAGGTGGGGCTGCTGTTTAAACTGACAAGTCCCCGGCAATCCTGGGGGTGGGGGGGGGGGGGGGGGGGGGGGGGGGGGGGGGGGGGGGGGGGGGGGGGGGGTGGGGGGGGGGGGGTGGGGGGATGAGCATTTTATTCATAGTGTAAGTTAGTTCTTCTTTTTAAAAAAATTAAATTTCCACAAATCATCAATTTATCAAAAGTAACTGATCACTCGCGACCCCCCCCCCCCCCCCCCCCCAATCCCCCCGAACACACACACAAACACAAACTTGTAGTTTCTACAATGAAGTCTTTGATCAGTTGGAAAGGAAAAGGGGGGGTGGGGGTGGGGGATGCTTCAGTGACAGAATCGTTTATTTTCATTCCATGGTGTCCATGGTTGTCGGACGCTCTTTCTGTGTGGATAAAGTGTTTGACTTTCATCCCGTGGATCCATTAAGTCGTGGGTTCGAATCTTGGTAGCGGCGTCTGGTGAAATAAAAAGTAAAAGAAGACTGTGTGATATAGGCGTAAGTAAGAATATCAGGTGCCTATTGCTTAACCTGGTGTCCTCAGTAAAGACGCCACTTACATCGCCCCTGGTAACGAATGTAAACTTTTCTGACTTTTCGAAGCCATTTCAAGTAGAATTCAACAGATATGAACATGTCCTACGTCCCATGGTAGTTCCAGCTGGAACAAGAGCTGGGCTGTACCTTGCTCTGCCACTTTCTACTGGGCTAAAAATAGAGTGAAACGCTGCATTCGAAACCAAATTGGCCAGTTTTACCTCCGACCTTCAAAATGGCTGCGTCCATATGACACCGACACTTGCAAGCCACCGTGTGTATTGAACTGCTGTTTGGTGTTTGTTGTCTGCAAAGTGCAGGGTAAGATTTGTGTTTGAGCTGGTTAGTAGTTGTGAAACAGCTTGCACTGACTGATTCATTAACTTAAGTGAACTAACGTAAATTTAGCGCTCGGAAAACATTTCATCGGAATGCCGTCTGCTTGTTTTACTACAGTTGCCGGGTGGATTGTCTTCGTGATCGTCCGCAATATTTGCTTGGTTACTTACTAACTTAGTACTGAGTGATTCATTAAAAAAAAAAAATCATAGAAGAAGGCAGAGGATGGGGATTGCCGGGGTGGGTGGGGTAGCCTAGGGGGAAGTGTCGACCAAGATCAGTCGGGGTAGCGGGAAATTCGGACAGAACCGGAACAGTAGAGTGAAGTCTAAGAATAAATGCATGATCCCACTATTCCCAGGGTAGTTCCTTCCTTCAGTCTCAATTCACTGCGTTATTTTTTGCGCGTCTGAATTTTTGAAAGAATCTTCCCAATTCAGTTTTGTATGTACTGAAGTCTTTTGTTTATTTTTGTTTCATTCTTTTTCAGTTTTTGTGATCAACATATAATGATATACTGATACAGATGAAGGCTCAGTTTATATTATTATCACTAACCCAGTGACCATGTATCCAGGGTGGCTCCATTCTCCCCAGAGCCATCTGTTGAAGGGATTTTACCCTGGAGTTTACTTCATGTGTGTGTGTGTGTGAAAGTTGAACTGGAAGTCAATGTTTTATTTCCAGATGCAGAGATGGTACCAGTTTTTATTTCCACATGTGTGTGTGTGTGTGTTTCAAGTCAAATAAAGTCAAACTTTTATTTTCAGATGGTACATTGAATGAGCAGTGCATTTCCTTTTTTTCATCAAGCCATCTATCTATAAAAAAAAATAAGAGAACATTTTTTTTTATATAAATATATATATATATATATCATCATCATCATCATCCCTTGGTCGGGACGACCGTTGGGGTGCCCGCACGGACGCTGCAAGTGGACCGCCAAATGGTTCTGTCCTGGGCTGCTTTCAGGAGGTTTGGTACAGTGAGGCCGGTCCACTCCTTGATGTTGGATATCCAGCTTTTGTGTGATCGTCCCTGCCTCCTTGCTCCTTCCACCATTCCCTGCAGGACTGTCTTTGACAGGCTGTTATGCCTTGTTGTGTGGCCAAACCATTTCAATTTCCTCCATTTGACTGTATCTAGCAATGGTTCTTGTTTGCCAGCCAGTGCCTCAATCTGCTGCCAGACGTAGTCGTTGGTTTTACGGTCTCTGTAGGTGATGTTCAGGATCCGCCTGAGGCACTTTATCTCAAAGGCTTGAATGCGACGTTCTAAATCGGCAGTGAGTGTCCATGCTTCACAGCTGTACAAGGCAATGGATGTGACGAGTGCCTTGTAGAGTCTGACCTTAGTGTGGGTTCTGATGTTATGGTTTCTCCACACTTTCGCCAGCTTAGTCATGGAGGAGAGTGCCACAGCAAGTCTGATCTTCACCTCTTGTGTGCTCGTACCTTCTTTGGTGATGACTGCTCCAAGGTACTTGAAAGTTTCCACCTCCTCTAGTGTCTCGCCACTCATCTTGATGCTGGTGGGAGTGGTCGGTGTGGTACTGTTCACTAGGATCTTGCTCTTTTCCGTGCTGATCTCCATACCGTGGGCATTGGCTGATGTTTCCAGTCTGGTGGTGAGATCCTGTAGTTCTTCTTCACTGCGGCCCATGAGATCAATATTGTCTGCGAATCGAAGATTGCAGACTGGCCTTCCTCCTATTGTGATTGTGGTCTTGAAGTCAAGGAGGGCCTCCTGCATGATGTTCTCCAGGAACACGTTGAAAAGAACGGGGGATAGCGGGCAGCCTTGTCGAACTCCAACTGAAGTCCGGAAGAACTCCCCGATTTCTCCACCCATGAGGACTGCGCTGTGGGAGCTGTCATACAGCGCCTGGATGACTTGAATCAGGTCCTCGTCGAAGTTATAGTCTCTCATGACTTGCCACAGAGCTTCTTGCCACACTCGGTCGAAGGCCTTCTTGAAGTCAATGAAGTTGTTGTAGAGCTGTAGTTGATGTTGGAGGTGCTTCTCTATGAGCATTCTGATGTTGAAGATCTGCTTGACAGTGCTTCGACGTGGTCTGAATCCTGCCTGTTCTTCTGATAGGATTTCTTCTGCTTGTGGTTTCAGTCTGTTCAAGGCAATGCGTAGCATAACTTTGCTAGGATGGCTTATCAGACTGATTGTTCTGTAATTTTGGCACTTCTTTAGGTCTCCCTTCTTTGGAAGTGGAACTATGATGGATTGGGTCCACTGTTCAGGCCACTCTTTGCTGGTCCAGATACGTTGGCAGATGATTGTTAGTGCCTTGATCATCTCTGGGCCTCCGTACTTGATGAGCTCAGCCGGGATGTTGTCAATCCCTGGTGACTTGCCTCCTTTCAAGGATCTTACTGCTTCTTCTATCTCTTCCTCCAGCACCTGTGTGCTTTCAGGATCTGATGGTCTGGGATCTTGCTCGTGAAGTTTGTTCGAATCAGCCTTCAGCTTGTAGTTGTACAGGTCTCTGCAATATTCTGTCCATCTCTTCATGATAGTGGCGCTCTCTGTAAGGACTGACCCCTCTTTGTCTTCTTATATATGCAGACATAAAATGCAGACGTGTGTATGTGTGTGCATGTGTGTGTACATCCATTGTAACACTATTAATGTGTATGCAGTTTTGTAATTTATTTGTCTCTCATTTGCACCGGCACACAATGGCCTGCTCTTTTGTAACTTGGAACAGCTTTCAACCTGTGTGCAAAATGTTTTATACAGTGCATTGGCACATTCGTTCATAGTCTCATCTGAAGGACTTTTGGAGAAATGGGGTTGGCACTGATGTTAGCTCCAGATTAAAATTCTTCTCAAATGGGCATCTCATGTTGGATCCAACTTCTCAAATGGGCATCTCATGTTGGATCCAACCTTGGTGTGTCTGTGTTGTGTGTGTGTGCATGTGCACATGTGTGTGTATTGTGTATGTGTGTATGTTGTGTGTAAGTGTGTGTGTCACTTTGTGCATGTGTGTGTCACTGTGTGTGTGTATGTGATGTGTGTGTGGGGGGGGGTGGTGTTTCACTGCTTTTGAGTGTGTGTGTGTGTGTGTGTGTGTGCGTGTGCGTGTTTCATAACTGAACAGTCTGAACTCATCTGCACCTTAGGTCCTCCATAGGGAAAGATGCTGACACTCATTGATAGAATGATATAGAGATTTTGCCTTGTGTTGGCTTTTAAATCAAATTTATGCAGCGTTTGATGCTTCTCAATGAAATTTTAAAATAATATCACAAAAAACCTGCCTTGTCCTTTATAGTTTATAACAATCTAACATACTGGTTCAGCTGTTCCCTAGTAATTTGAATGTTTAGTAAATTCTCAAAATCACATTCATAAAATGGATGAAACTCAACTGATACCATTTACTTGGTATTAGAATCTGAACAAAAATCCTTTATCTCTTATGGGAATTAGTCTTATGGGATTTGAACCCATAACATTCAAGCATGGAATCCAACTAACCACTGTACCATAGTAGCTAAGTCATCAGAAAATCTTGTGAACAGATAAAAATAGATCAAGATTATTCACCGAGGAAGAAAGTGGAGGGGTCTGATGATGGCAGCTCATACCAGTGAGTTGGGGGTGCATGTAGTGTGGTTCTGTCAGTCTATGACAGTGTCATCACTGTTGTTTGTGGCAGTCATGTGCTGATACCTGGGATTCAGCAAAACTACTTAGAGTCCATTCAGGAATGTTGTCCTCCCACGTCTGTCTCCATCTACCTCATCTTCTTCCTCCCTGATCTGCAGGTGCCTTGTAAGGTAATTACATTTAAAAGGTTATCTGATCTTGTTACATGACCATGCCTTTTCAGTTTTCTCTTCTTGACAACTGGAAGGAGGTCTTCATTGCAATCTCAATCTGTGGTCTGTCTTGATGAGGATCTGCACTTCCATATCTTCTTCACAAGGTCCTGGAATATGCTCCTAGTTCTTCTGGTTCAAGGCTTTTGATTCAGGTCATATTTCTATTAGACAAAGACACATTTTTGACATTTGTGGATTTGGAGTGTGGTTGGATCTGTAGCCCATGAGTACTGTATACAGACACGTTATTGTGTGTAGTAAAATATTCTGATCTCAAGATACTTTAGATAGAGATAGGACAATTCCTGTCATGGGCATGGTCATTGTGGGCTTTTCTTGTCATGGAACATTGTAAGGGTATGTTCGTACTGTCAGTCTCGGCTTTTTCATAGACAGCCCAAAAAAATCATGTAGACACGCCTAACCCTGTTTATTATTTTTACTTGCTGTCCTGAAGGTGATTATACTACCATAGACACTTGCACAGAAAAAGCCGTATATTCTTGCTCCTCTTCAGCCATGCATGCACTCAGAAAAAAGTCGAGAGGAAGGGGTCCCCTTCTTTTTCATCACTAGAAGTCATCCAGGTGTTCATATTGAAACATAGCTGTGCACGCATGCTGAAGGTCAAGGCAGCTTTTGTTTATGGAAAACAAGCAGCCTCCCTTCTTATGCAGTTATGGACAGAGAGCATGTGGATTTATAAGTATAAATGTCTTTTCTAAGGTGTGTACACTTTTTCATGCCTGCTCTACAGTTGTGAGTGGCACTATAGACTATAGCCTTAGGCATACAGAAACATGATGGCTAAAGCTTTCATGAGGCCCTGAAGAGGTTAAGAAGCAAGGCAAAATTCTGTATTTGGAGGATGATACAGGGTGGGATGAGACAGCTCAGTGGTCAGTGCACTCACTTTTCCCTAGCCAATGTTAAGCAGCATCAAGTGTGGTTGGATGGGTGACTGTTTGCATGCGTTGACTTTAGTACAGATCACCCAGCTGTAAATGGGTACCTGCCTCTTTAGGGTCAGGGAAGGTAAAGCAGCAAGGGAGAGGAGATGGGCGCCACCCTCAATTTGCTGGCTCCTGGAGAAGCTGAGGTCTCTGATGCCTCGCTCCCCTACAACCATATACATTATGGGACACCTTTACCTTTACCTTTTACAAGATAATGTACTGAAGATGGTGTGTTGTCTGATTCCTCATTGTTTATTTCTGTTTTCCAGAGAAATCTGAGCAGGAGCTAGCTAGTGCTACAGCATGGAGCACTTCACCGTCCATAGCCTCATCCTGGTCATCACCACTGTCGCCATCTACCACAATGCCCTGCAGTGCGGCTTCGTCTTTGACGACATGTCGGCCATTGTGGAGAACCAGGATCTCCGTCCCAAGACCCCTGTGGCGGATCTGTTCTGGAACGACTTTTGGGGCACCCCCATGCACAAGGTACGGGACTCTGCAAGTTCTGGCTGCTTGGTGATCGATTACATCTTCTGATAGAATTTATAGTTGTTTGAAAAAAGGTCAAACTTGTATGTTTCCCACTTTTTTCCCAAATGCTTTGGATTTTTTTTTCTCCATGTACTTTGTGCTGCCTGTGTAAGGGGTAGGAAAGCACTCTAACAGTGCCCAGTTTTTATATTTAAAATGTTGTTATCATTGTGTTCTTGTTCTTGTTCTTTTTTCGTCATTGTTGTGGTTATTGATGCATAGAGGTCAGATTGAGAAACAAGATGTTGTCTTGTAGTTTCTGTTGTTTCTGGAACGGATTTGTGGGCTCATGAATCTGTTCACAGACTAACTCTTTCAGTTGGTGTGTCATATTTTCTCAGTGTTGATTCTAGGGTGCGTCCTTGCTGGATTCCGGTATTTTTTTCAAAACTTCCCTAAAATGATGTGGGCAGTACACCCTGACAGACGCAAAAAAATCCTGGATAGCGTGTAATTTACAAACAGTGCGCCATCGCAACTGCCATTTGTATAATCTCTAAAAATTAAGTGCTAGGCCTCCTTCCTCCGAAGTTTTCCATCGATGCTTCTGATTGGCTAAGCGCCTCACCTTTGACCAATCACAGAAACTGTAGTTCGTCCTTTTCAATTCCACTGTACCACAGTTCCTGCCGCGCTCATTACATTGATACCCCAGGGACAGCAAGATTTTCTGAATAGGCCTAGCCCCTACAAGTGATCATCCTAATAAAGCGGATGCCCTACTCTGTTGGTCATCTTCCAAGAGGCTGTGTACTTCAACAAGTAAGGGGATGGGGACAGAGATGGTTGAGGAGATAGCAGACGCCTGTCCCAACAGGTTTGGAGCTGGTAGATCTGGCAAGACAAGTAGGCCTGGCTTGAGAACAGTGATCATGTCGTGCAGTAGGCTGTGGGCTGTGTATCAAACATGGAAAGAACAATGCCTTCACTAAAGGAGGATGCACTAATTACAGAACAGCACTTAAAGAATCACACTATCACCTCTCCAGGAGGCTGTAGGAGATGAAAATCTTCAAAAAGACTTCAAACAGGCGACACTCTCTCTCTCTCTCTCTCTCTCTCTCCTCTCTCTCTCTCTCTCTCTCTCTCTCTCTCTCTCCTCTCTCTCTCAGTGTCTAATTGGAGGTGGGGAGGAACCAAGACTTTGGTATTGGCACACACACAATTACCACTGGGGGAAGGGGGGGAAGATTTTTATATTGGCTTTCATCTCTCTCCCTCCCTCCTCTCTCTCTCTCTCTCTCTCTCTCTCTCTCTCTCTCTCGTCTCTCTCTCTCTCTCTCTCTCTCTCTCTCTCTCTCTCTCTCTCTCTCTCTCTTTCTTTCTCTCTCTCTCTGCCTGTCTGTCTGTCACAGTGTACGATCTGGGCAATCTGGGCAGAAAAGACTTAGATATATTGGGTTTGACTTCTCTTCTCGTCAAGATCTAGATCTATTTCTCCTAACTCTGTGGAAATTATACAAATCTGATTTTGATCCCTCTCCTCTCTCTCTCTCTCTCTCTCTCTTCTCTCTCTCTCTCTCTCTCTCTCTCTCTCTCTCCTCCCTCCCCCTTCCTCTCTCCCTTTCTCTCCCTTTCTCTCCCTCTCTCTCCCCTTTCTCTACCCTCTCTCTCCTCTCTCCCCCCCCTCTCTCCACCTCTCTCTCTTTCTCTCTGAGTCTCTCTCTCATGTGTCACGAGTGCTTACAGATTAATTGCAACACTTAAGGTGGATATTATTTTAATCCTTTTTGCTTATTTATTTGCTTGTTTGTTTTGTTTCTCTTCCTTGGAAAAAGAACAGAAACTAGGAGTACAGAAAGCATTATAAGCAAATACTACTTGTCCCCTTTTTTATGAAGGGAGGGGGGGTGCCCCCTTTTATTTTCATTTTAGGGGGCAATTGGGCCCCTTTTTAAGAAACCCTAGTATCAACAGTTTTCTCAAGGCAGGTTAACGAATGTTCATTCTGGGTTGACAGCATTTACACACAGAACAAACACACACCTAGCGCCATGGGGCAGTGGTTAGCACATTGAGCTTTTGGCTGGGAGGTCACAGGTTTGAATATCCTGTAAGTCGTAAGGGATTTTAGGACTGGCCAGCTCATGCTTGGAGTCAGTGTGCTGTGGGCTCAGTGGGAAGACTGGGACCACACACAGTAGAGCTGCATCCACTTCATGGATCTGATTTTGAGAGTACTGCTTAACCTATTTGACCACCACTGGAGGTGTCTGTATCTCTGGAGCCTGGAGGGAACCAGGATATATACATGATGGCGGGAAGTGTGGAGCGTTGTGCAGCCCTGTCAAGTAGCCTCAGAGCAGGTGCACTTCCTTAGCTTCCTCGTTGTCATCATCGTTGTTGTCATCGACTGTCATGCAGTGAAAGAAAATTGTCTGTGACTCAAGTGGCCTTTAATGTTCTGGTCTCATGGGGATAGATCTCAGTTTTGGTTTCCCATATACAATTCTGTACCTGGAGTATGTTGACAGTGTCAAAGCCTTCAGGGTTGGAGGTTTAGGGGAGAAGGCTGTTGGACATGGGGCAGTCGCCACCCTGTCTCACTCAGTCTGGTTCTGCTACTTAGCTGTTATTTTTATTCATTCTTTTGTTTTGAGGATAATAGGATAAGCACTTGTGTGTTTTTTTACATCCAGTCCCTGTGTGCATGCGATTTTGTCATCCGTTCCCACAGGTAGAAATGGCTTACTCTTCCTGAAGGTGGAACATGTGCGCATGATGTTCTACATGCATTCACACATGGGGCCTCAGTTTATAGTTAATCTGAAAGACTTTTGGGGGAGTGGAGTTGGCACTGATGTCAACTCCAGGGGAGAAATCTCCTTGAATGGGCGTTTTCGTGGTGGTTTGAACCTGGGCTTGAACCCAGGTCACCAGATCATGGGTGCAGCACACAACACTTAAACCACCAGGCTGGCCTGTCACCGCTCTTGCTGTCATTGCTTATTGAGGACTTAGTAGTTGGGGCTTAGTATGTGGTGCCCAGCATATGTTAGCTCAGAACATGCATTATTAAACACCACTGATGTCTTCTCTCATTTGCTTTATACCGTCAGATATGTCTGGGGGAAATAATGGCATTTCGTTTCCAGCTCCTCTCATAGGCTTTGCAGTTTGGTTTGCAGGGTCATCTCCATCGTCAGCCACACAATCTTCCTCAGGTCGCTGTATAGCGTGCACCTCTGAAAGATGTGCTCGCCAGTCTGGTTTTCTTTACCACAGGCATGCTGGGGATAAGGAACAAGTTTCAGTTTTGTGGACATGCGGTGATTTAGCCTGTTGTGCCCAGTGCCGAGTCTTAGAATGATGACCTGTTCTTTTCTTCTGAGATGAGCGTATTCAGTTCAGTTTGAATACTTTATTTATCATTTTCTCACAAACAGAGACATTCACATCCTTCTCTACTCTGAAGTGACCCAGCAGCAATGCAGGGCCCTTTTGGTTGATGGCCTTGTGGTGGCCCAACAGTGATGCACTCACTATGGACTTCTGACCCTGAGGATATGAGGTGAAAAGTCGAGGCTTTGGGATGGTATTTGGTGTTCAGCGCTTCCAGTGTCAGTGACTTTAGGTCAGCTGCTATGTGGCACTCTTTGCTCCTTACACCTGGGATGTTGGGCATGATGGCTGGGGTGTCTGTCTGCCAGTCCTCACAGTGCTGGAGGGATTCAGTCAGCTGGTTGGTTTCTGACAGAAGATGGTGGTGGTGTTTGCTCTGAAGACCTTGATTTGAGGGTCAGGGCTCTGTCACTTCAGCCGGTTCTTCTTGGGGGCTTCCAGTTTCGGGAAGAGGGGGTGGGGTGGGAGGGGAGTCTCTTCAGCTTCTCGTTTTGTCTCAGGAGTGTTTTTCTTGCCTTCTGTCTTTAAGTGAAAGGAGGCCTGCTGTTGTTGTTTTCTATGACTGACACTGGAGAAGTGTTCATGTTGCCTGTGATGAGTCTGAGGTTGGTGTTGTGCATGTGGGTCAGGTTGTCAAAGTTGGTCGTAGCAACAGTTGACCAGACATTGGAGGCTTATTTCAAATGGGGTCTGATGGTTGGGGTGCATACTTATCTCAGTATCTTTGTGTGCCACCCCCCCCCCCCCCCCATGTTGTTTCTGCCAGTTTCTTTATCAGGGCCATTTTTCTGAGGCCTCTGCTGTGCATATTGCTAATCTGTGGAGGAGTCCAGGTGAGCTTCCTGTCCAGCTTCACTCCAAGGTAAGTTGGAGAGTCTTGCCAAGGAATTTCTTGATGGTCAGTGACTAGGGTGAACTCTTCTTTCTTGGGTGAGAGGGAGAAGCAGGTGGCTTCTGTCTTGGTCCTGTTGATGAGGACCACCCACTCTCTTGCCCAGTCTGAGGTGTGGTCAGTTCAGAGCTTCTTGCATTCTGATGGTGGTAGTAGGGACTTGCTCTGCTTTGGTCCAGATGGCAAGTTGTCTGCATGCAGACCCCTAAGAATGTGGATGGACAACTGTTCGGCAATGTCATTGATGAAGATGATGAACAGGTTAGGTGATATAACTCCACCCTTAGGTAATCTCTCTCTGATCTTGACTGGATAGCAGGTCTGACCTTCCAGCTCAACTCAGGCTGTTCAGTTGAACAGGTAACTCAGGATCCAGAAGAACATCCTGCTATACACTTTCTTCTTGAGCATCCTGAAGAGAAGGCCCTCCTTCCAGACTTTGTTAAATGAATTTTTAAGATCAACAGACTGCAAGGGTCTTCATCTTCTGTTGAAAGCTATCTTCAGTGTCTTGTGGGAGCAAGGTGTCCTGGTCTTCAGTGCTCCTGTTCTTCCTGAAGCCTGAATGTGTGAAATAGTCCTGTTCCTTTCCAGTTAGTACTGCAGGCGTTGGTTGATCAGTCACTCCATGGTTTTGCCAAGGCAGCTTAGGAGATGTATGGGGCAGTAGCTGTTTTTGCTGCTCTTGTCTTTTCCCTTCTTGAGGTTGGGGACAACAATGGCTTCTTTCCAGCTGTTTGGAAACACCCCAGCATTCCAGGGCTGGTTGAAAATATCCAGGAGGTTTTGCTTGGCATGATCTCCAAGGTGACGGACCATCTCGTTAGTGATTCCATCTTTGCCTGGTGACTTCATCATCGTCTTTAGCTGTCTTATTGAGAGGTTCAGTTCATTGATAGCGAGCTCGGAGGTCATACTGGAGGCGGATGTTTGCTTCCTTAGCTCCTGCTTGGTTTTGGTATGGATGTTGAAGGTCTTCTGCCATGTCTCTGCACTCTTCTGCCATGTCTCTACACTCTTCTGCCATGTCTCTGCACTCTTCTGCCATGTCTCTGCACTCTTCTGCCATGTCTCTGCACTCTTCTGCCATGTCTCTACACTCTTCTTCCATGTCTCTGCACTCTTCTGCCATGTCTCTGCACTCTTCTGCCACGTCTCTGCACTCTTCTGCCATGTCTCTTCTGCCATGTCTCTGCACTCTTCTGCCATGTCTCTGCCCTCTTCTGCCATGTCTCTGCACTCTTCTGCCATGTCTCTTCTGCCATGTCTCTGCACTCTTCTGCCATGTCTCTTCTGCCATGTCTCTGCACTCTTCTGCCATGTCTCTGCCCTCTTCTGCCATGTCTCTTCTGCCATGTCTCTGCACTCTTCTGCCATGTCTCTGCACTCTTCTGCCATGTCTCTGCACTCTTCTGCCATGTCTCTTCTGCCATGTCTCTGCACTCTTCTGCCATGTCTCTGCACTCTTCTGCCATGTCTCTGTCTTGTCTCTTGTCTCTTGGTTTTGGTATGGATGTTGAAGGTCTTCTGCCATGTCTCTGCACTCTTCTGCCATGTCTCTTCATTCTTCTGCCATGTCTCTGCACTCTTCTGCCATGTCTCTTCTGCCATGTCTCTTCTGCCATGTCTCTGCGCTCTTCTGCCATGTCTCTGCGCTCTTCTGCCATGTCTCTGCGCTCTTCTGCCATGTCTCTGCACTCTTCTGCCATGTCTCTGCACTCTTCTGCCATGTCTCTTCTGCCATGTCTCTGCCCTCTTCTGCCATGTATCTTCTGCCATGTCTCTTCTGCCATGTCTCTTCTGCCATGTCTCTGAGCTCTTCTGCCATGTCTCTGGACTCTTCTGCCATGTCTCTGCACTCTTCTGCCATGTCTCTTCTGCCATGTCTCTGCCCTCTTCTGCCATGTCTCTGCACTCTTCTGCCATGTCTCTGCACTCTTCTGCCATGTCTCTACACTTTTCTGCCATGTCTCTGCACTCTTCTGCCATGTCTCTGCACTCTTCTGCCATGTCTCTGCCCTCTTCTGCCATGTCTCTTCTGCCATGTCTCTGCACTCTTCTGCCATGTCTCTTCACTCTTCTGCCATGTCTCTGCCCTCTTCTGCCATGTCTCTGCACTCTTCTGCCATGTCTCTGCCCTCTTCTGCCATGTCTCTTCTGCCATGTCTCTGCACTCTTCTGCCATGTCTCTTCACTCTTCTGCCATGTCTCTGCACTCTTCTGCCATGTCTCTTCTGCCATGTCTCTGCACTCTTCTGCCATGTCTCTGCACTCTTCTGCCATGTCTCTGCCCTCTTCTGCCATGTCTCTGCGCTCTTCTGCCATATCTCTTCTGCCATGTCTCTGCCCTCTTCTGCCATGTCTCTTCTGCCATGTCTCTGCACTCTTCTGCCATGTCTCTGCACTCTTCTGGCATGTCTCTGCCCTCTTCTGCCATGTTTCTTCTGCCATGTCTCTGCGCTCTTCTGCCATGTCTCTGCACTCTTCTGCCATGTCTCTGCACTCTTCTGCCATGTCTCTGCACTCTTCTTCCATGTCTCTTCTGCCACGTCTCTGCACTCTTCTGCCATGTCTCTTCTGCCATGTCTCTGCACTCTTCTGCCATGTCTCTGCACTCTTCTGCCATGTCTCTGCACTCTTCTGCCATGTCTCTGCGCTCTTCTGCCATGTCTCTGTACTCTGCCATGTCTCTGCACTCCTCTGCCATGTCTCTGCACTCCTCTGCCATGTCTCTGCCCTCTTCTGCCATGTCTCTTCTGCCATGTCTCTGCACTCTTCTGCCATGTCTCTTCTGCCATGTCTCTGCACTCTTCTGCCATGTCTCTGCACTCTTCTGCCATGTCTCTGCCCTCTTCTGCCATGTCTCTGCCCTCTTCTGCCATGTCTCTGCACTCTTCTGCCATGTCTCTGCACTCTTCTGCCATGTCCCTTCTGCCATGTCTCTGCACTCTTCTGCCATGTCTCTTCTGCCATGTCTCTGCACTCTTCTGCCATGTCTCTGCACTCTTCTGCCATGTCTCTTCTGCCATGTCTCTGCACTCTTCTGCCATGTCTCTTCTGCCATGTCTCTGCACTCTTCTGCCATGTCTCTTCTGCCATGTCTCTGCACTCTTCTGCAATGTCTCTGCCCTCTTCTGCCATGTCTCTGCACTCTTCTGCCATGTCTCTGCACTCTTCTGCCATGTCTCTGCACTCTTCTGCCATGTCTCTGCACTCTTCTGCCATGTCTCTGCACTCTTCTGCCATGTCCCTTCTGCACTCTTCTGCCATGTCTCTGCACTCTTCTGCCATGTCTCTTCTGCCATGTCTCTGTACTCTTCTGCCATGTCTCTGCACTCTTCTGCCATGTCTCTTCTGCCATGTCTCTGCCCTCTTCTGCCATGTCTCTGCGCTCTTCTGCCATGTCTCTGCCCTCTTCTGCCATGTCTCTGCCTTCTTCTGCCATGTCTCTGCCCTCTTCTGCCATGTCTCGTCTGCCATGTCTCTGTGCTCTTCTGCCATGTCTCTTCTGCCATGTCTCTGCCCTCTTCTGCCATGTCTCTGCCCTCTTCTGCCATGTCTCTGCACTCTTCTGCCATGTCTCTGTCTTGTCTCTACACTCTTCTGCCATGTCTCTGCGCTCTTCTGCCATGTCTCTGCACGCTTCTGCCATGTCTCTTCTGCCATGTCTCTGCCCTCTTCTGCCATGTCTCTGTGCTCTTCTGCCATGTCTCTTCTGCCATGTCTCTTCTGCCATGTCTCTGCGCTCTTCTGCCATGTCTCTTCTGCCATGTCTCTGCGCTCTTCTGCCATGTCTCTGCACTCTTCTGCCATGTCTCTGCGCTCTTCTGCCATGTCTCTGCGCTCTTCTGCCATGTCTCTTCTGCCATGTCTTTGCTCTCTTCTGCCATTTCTCTGCACTCCTTTGCCACGTCTCTGCACTCTTCTGCCATGTCTCTGCACTCTGCCATGTCTCTGCGCTCTTCTGCCATGTCTCTGCACTCTTCTGCCATGTCTCTTCTGCCATGTCTCTGCCCTCTTCTGCCATGTCTCTTCTGCCATGTCTCTGCCCTCTTCTGCCATGTCTCTGCACTCTTCTGCCATGTCTCTTCTGCCATGTCTCTGCCCTCTTCTGCCATGTCTCTTCTGCCATGTCTCTTCTGCCATGTCTCTGCCCTCTTCTGCCATGTCTCTGCCATGTCTCTTCTGCCATGTCTCTGCCCTCTTCTGCCATGTCTCTTCTGCCATGTCTCTGCCCTCTTCTGCCATGTCTCTTCTGCCATGTCTCTTCTGCCATGTCTCTGCCCTCTTCTGCCATGTCTCTGCACTCTTCTGCCATGTCTCTGCCCTCTTCTGCCAGGTTTCTTCTGCCATGTCTCTGCCCTCTTCTGCCATGTCTCTTCTGCCATGTCTCTGCACTCTTCTGCCATGTCTCTTCTGCCATGTCTCTGCACTCTTCTGCCATGTCTCTTCACTCTTCTGCCATGTCTCTGCACTCTTCTGCCATGTCTCTGCACTCTTCTGCCATGTCTCTGCACTCTTCTGCCATGTTTCTTCTGCCATGTCTCTGCACTCTTCTGCCATGTCTCTGCACTCTTCTGCCATGTCTCTTCTGCCATGTCTCTGCACTCTTCTGCCATGTCTCTGCACTCTTCTGCCATGTCTCTGCACTCTTCTGCCATGTTTCTTCTGCCATGTCTCTGCACTCTTCTGCCATGTCTCTGCACTCTTCTGCCATGTCTCTTCTGCCATGTCTCTGCACTCTTCTGCCATGTCTCTGCACTCTTCTGCCATGTCTCTGCCCTCTTCTGCCATGTCTCTGCACTCTTCTGCCATGTCTCTGCACTCTTCTGCCATGTCTCTGCACTCTTCTGCCATGTCTCTGCACTCTTCTGCCATGTCTCTGCACTCTTCTGCCATGTCTCTGCCCTCTTCTGCCATGTTTCTTCTGTCTTGTCTCTGCACTCTTCTGCCATGTCTCTGCACTCTGCCATGTCTCTGCACTCTGCCATGTCTCTGCACTCTTCTGCCATGTCTCTTCTGCCATGTCTCTGCACTCTTCTGCCATGTCTCTTCTGCCATGTCTCTTCCCTCTTCTGCCATGTCTCTGCACTCTTCTGCCATGTCTCTTCCCTCTTCTGCCATGTCTCTTCTGCCATGTCTCTTCTGCCATGTCTCTGCACTCTTCTGCCTTGTCTCTGCACTCTTCTGCCATGTCTCTGCACTCTTCTGCCATGTCTCTGCACTCTTCTGCCATGTCTCTTCTGCCATGTCTCTGCCCTCTTCTGCCATGTCTCTTCTGCCATGTCTCTGCACTCTTCTGCCATGTCTCTTCTGCCATGTCTCTGCACTCTTCTGCCATGTCTCTTCTGCCATGTCTCTGAGCTCTTCTGCCATGTCTCTGCCCTCTTCTGCCATGTCTCTGCACTCTTCTGCCATGTCTCTTCTGCCATGTCTCTGCACTCTTCTGCCATGTCTCTGCACTCTTCTGCTCCTCAAAGACAGTCCTTGTCTTGTGATATAGGATGGTGTTTTATGTCAGTGAAAGGTTAAGCTGGTCTTTGATAGCTGTCACCTATGTTTGTTTGCTGAAAAGAGAGGGAACCCCGTGGTGTGTGTGACTTGTGATGTGTGGGTAACCATCAAGCATCTGCTTCTGGAGTGTCGAGATGTCCAGGATATTAGGCACAAGCATTTTTACTGCAGATTCTCTGAAGATCCTTTTTCATGATGTTTCACTTAACAAAATTTTCAGCTTCCTGAGAGAATCGGGCTTTTCCATCTGATATGAGTGAAGGTGCCACAGTAAGTCATTAAGAACAAAGTTGTTTTTAGGACACTGGTTTGGGTTGTCCATTGAGTGCTAAGACTGTAAGTGGTGGTGTGTTTCCAGGAGAAAAGCCACAAGTCGTACCGTCCGCTGTGTGTGCTGACATTCCGCTTCAACTACCTGATCAGCGCGCTGGAGCCCATGTCCTACCACCTGGTGAACGTGGGGCTGCACGCCCTGGTCTGCATCCTCTTCATGAAGTCAGTGTTCTCTCCGTGTGTGTGTAGTGTAGTGTAGTGTGTGTGTAGATGATTTTGTATGTGTGTACATGTTTGTGTGTGTGTGGATGGATGATTTTGTATGTGTGTACATGTTTGTGTGTGTGTCAAGATGGATGATTTTGTATGTGTGTACATTTGTGTGTGTGTGTGTGCACTTGTGTGTGTGTGCTGCTTTGTGTGTGTGGAGGGGGGATGGGATAGCCTAGTGGTAGAGTGTTGCACTCATGATTTGATGGCCTGGGTTTGAACCACCACCAAGGCATCCACTCTAGGGCATTTTTTTCCCTTGGAGTTTACATCAGTACTGACTGTCTCCACTCCCCCAAAAGTCTTCGGATGAGACTTTGAATCGAGGTCCAGAGTAACACACAGAGAGCATCGTTTGCACCTGTTAAAACCTGTTTCTTATTTCTGAAGAACAGGCCATTTCATGTGGTTAGGAACAGATGACAATTTAAAAAATCAAAACAAACAAAAAACGCATGCACACTGGTGTCTTTTTCAGACATCATCCTCTAAGTGGGAATATGGCTACCTTCATGGTGGGCAGAAACAGTGGCATACATAAAATCTCTGGTGAATCTCAAAGCTCTAGCTGGGGAATGGAAAAAAAGAGCGTGTGTATCATGTTTGTGAAATTGAGAACCAGTTTTCTGCCTGTTTTGATGACAAAGCTAAAAAGCTGTCATAATGTTTGAAAGTGTGAAACAGAGAGGAGAAGTGCTCTGTCTGTTTCAATGACAGAGCTGAGTATTGATGTCTGTTTCAGGGTGTGTAACGTGTTTGTGAGGGAGAGGACCAGGTTTCTGTGTGTGTAGATGTATTCATGATGAAAGTTGAACTGTTGTGATACATGTGTTTCAGGGTGTGTAATATGTTTTGCTATTTTTATTGTATTTTATTTTATTCTTTTATATTGAGGATAATGGAATAAGCATTTATATGCTTTTTTAACATCTAGTCCCCGTGTGTATGCAGTTTTGTAAATTCTGTCATCTGTTCCCACTGGGACACCATGGCCTACTCTTACGTAAAGCAGAACAGGATTTAACATGTGCGCAAGATGTTCTGCGTACGTTCGTGAAGGTTCTTTGTAAAGGAGAGGACCAGTTTATCTGTGTGTGTAGATCTATGATAACAGTTGAAATGTTGTGATAGATGTGTTTGTTGTAGATGATAACAGTTGAAATGTTGTGATAGATGTGTGTGTTGTAGATGATGATAGTTGAAATGTTGTGATAGATGTGTGTGTTGTAGATGGTAACAGTTGAATTGTTGTGATATATATGATTGTTGTAGATGGTAACAGTTGAAATGATGGTATCCCATGTGTTTGCAGGGTGTGTAACATGTTTGTGAAGGAGAGGACCAGTTTTCTGTGTGTAGATCTATGATAACAGTTGAAATGTGATACCTGTGTTTGCAGGGTGTGTAACATGTTTGTGAAGGAGAGGACCAGTTTTCTGTGTGTAGATCTATGATAACAGTTGAAATGTGATACCTGTGTTTGCAGGGTGTGTAACATGTTTGTGAAGGAGAGGACCAGTTTTCTGTGTGTGTAGATCTATGGTAACAGTTGAAATGTTGTGATAGATGTGTTTGTTGTAGATGATAACAGTTGAAATGTTGTGATAGATGTGTGTGTTATAGATGGTAACAGTTGAAATGTTGTGATAGATGTGTGTGTTGTAGATGATAACAGTTGAAATGTTGTGATAGATGTGTGTGTTGTAGATGGTAACAGTTGAAATGTTGTGCTAGATGTGTGTGTAGATCTATGATAACAGTTGAAATATTGTGATAGATGTGTGTGTTGTAGATGGTAACAGTTGAATTGTTGGGATAGATGTGATTGTTGTAGATGGTAACAGTTGAAATGTTGTGATAGATGTGTTTGCAGGGTGTGCAACATGTTTGTGAAGGAGAGGACCAGTTTTCTGTGTGTGTAGATCTATGATAACAGTTGAAATGTGATACCTGTGTTTGCAGGGTGTGCAACATGTTTGTGAAGGAGAGGACCAGTTTTCTGTGTGTGTAGATCTATGATAACAGTTGAACTGTTGTGATACCTGTGTTTGCAGGGTGTGCAACATGTTTGTGAAGGAGAGGACCAGTTTTCTAGCGGCCATGCTGTTTGCCGTCCACCCAGTGCACACTGAAGCTGTGAGTACATGACACGTAGTGCCTGTGGTGGTTTTGTCTGTATGTCACACACCTCACCTACAACACCAGTGTGCCTTACTTAACCCTGGTAGTGCTGCTGAAGTGACGCCAGTGGGCTCAGTGCTTACTGGCTGAATTAACATTGGCCAGCATTGTTATGAAGCAGGGGGGGCTCAAACAACCCTTGATATTGATACAGGGTTCTTACAAATCTTAAAAAGCCCTAAAAGGCCCTGATTTTTGAAGAGCCCATTTAAGGCCTCTAAAAAGCCCTAAAAATGAGACCTACAGACCTGGAGGCCCTAAAAAGCCCTAAAAATGGGAATCATGAGTGAGAGTTTCTGTTGAAATGTAGATGAAACAAATATTCAATATAAAACTTATGAGAAACGAAAGCAAGAAGTCAGTCTGAAGATCGTGATATCGCCGATAGAATGCCTGTCGTCTGCTATTCATGTTGCCCCCGTCTGTTTTGCCAAGGGAGGTAATTTACCTGCATTGGAAGCGCTTGATCACTTTGTTTTCACTAATCATTTTTTACATGTGCAGGACCACCTACCCCCTACAGTATGTTCGTAATTTGTTCAGAAAATGATGTTAAACTATGGAACTGCAATCAGGAGTAAAAAAAAAACCAGTATTCTGTTTACTGTGCTACAGTCCTTCTGTACGAGATTTTTCAATTTTAGCACAGCTGTGCTGTGAATGGCTATAGGCCTATTTCTCCTGTGTGCATGTGTACAGTTTACAAAATGGCAGTCAGTGTAACAGTTACGTTTCAGAATGGGAAAACAATGAGACCTGTAGCCAAATCTGTTTATTTGAGGAGATTACCAAACAGATTTCCTGCAGAACGCACACAGAAATGAATCCAGTTCATAATGACATAAGGCAAGTCAGAAATGCCAGCACTTTGCATATTTTCCACCTCTCTCTCTCTCTCTCTCTCTTGCGTATGCACGCACGCACGTGTGTGCATGTAGATGCCTGCATGTACGCATGTGTGAGATTGAAATAGAGGAGCAGAATTTGAAAGAGGCATTGTGAGGATATTATACCAGTTTAGTACCAGGTAATAATTTTTGGTAAGGCAATGAGAAACTGTTCACATCGGATGAAGTTTGAGGGATAGTGTCAAGTTCACTTTGCTAGTTTGTTAAAAACATCTTAAAATCAGACAAACTTGTTTCAGTTTTCACCGTGTTTGGTATGTCAAGACATGGAGACTTTCATCACACCATGACGAAGTTTTACTGTGTGAGGATCTTGATTCATTGTGGTATCCATGACTGAACTCATTCTGCTCTAGAACTTGAATTTCTGTCAATATCCATCATGCAGTTTTAGACTTGGAGACTTTGCTCATACGAGTTTGAGATTAGTTTATCAAAAGAACGTGTACGCAGGTTGATACTTAATAACTTATCGTTTTGATACCCCGCGGCTAGGCCCTAAATTTAGATTTAAAGGCCCTTAAAGAGCCCTAAAAAGGCCCTAATTTTCTTTCCACCAAGTCTGTATGAACCCTGTGATTTGTAAAACTGAACTAAGTGTGTAAAGCTATAATCACTGGAAAGAATAAATAACAAGCTTTTATATGAGTGTAATTTTATAATAGTGCGTAGTGTTTATGATTATGTAAAAAAAAAAAAAAAATTGTGTGCGCACTACTGATCACTGTTGCAATGTCAGGGCCCCGGATCGATTTTAACACGATAAGCAAAGTTCTTGCGGTGCATAAATGTCATGATTAGGTAAATACTATTTCTTGACATTAGTTTTCAAAAAATAAGGAGTTTGTGTCGCTTTATCGGTCATCAAATACTCAGAAAAGTTCAGCAAAAGGATCGACGCCATCGCGACCATCATGGTGGAATGCGCAAAGTGGTGGCTTTCTATGACGAAAATACAAAGATCGCTTGATTTCATGTGATGCAAAGTACTCAGCAGCATACCAGTTTGACTCAACAACAGTTATTTCAAAGCCTTGTTGTGACAAAATAAAGTAAAACAATCTGTGACGTTGGAATTGCCGGGTAGCGAAGAAGGCCATCAAGCAAAACTAGCGCCGCTTGATTCAGTCGGATCACAATAAATTGTTACCAAGTTTTTCAAAAAATATTCCACAATCCTTACCTCATCGTCTCTCACATTGCTTAATTCAACCAAATCCAGCCTCTAAAACACCTCCTCGCTGTCAATATTGTAAAAAAGCTTGAAAAATGCTTGAAGAAATTATGGTGCAAACGCTGGCCGCCATTTTCATGATTTTTGTTGAGGATTATCTCAGCTGGTCCAGAAAACCCCCCCACTCTAAACCAGTCAGATTCTTCGTTGCTTGCGTGTGTGTCAAACGACCTTCACCAACTTTCTGCGGCCTTACAATGGCCTTAACATTCATTGGATGACCTTTGGAAGTGAAAGTTAGCTTTCAATTACTATCACCTATGTCATCCCGGAATATTTCGGGATCCGCCACATAGCTTAGACCTGCTGTTTCCAGATTATTCCGGGAACCGCGCAACTAGGGTTAACCTTTGTCCTTGCATTTGTCAGATGTACAGCTCAGTCTCTGCACTGAAGGCAGCAGGACACTGCAGGTCAGGCTCCAAGTCGCTGTAGAGCTTCTTGGCCACTGGGGTGAGGTCAGGCCACATCTTCTTTGGGAGTGTCTTGTCTAGTGGGCAGGCCTGCAGAACATATTGTGTTGTCTGGTGGCCAGTCTTGCAAGGGCACTGCTCTGGGTGGCCTGTGTGGAAATCTTCCTTGAGATTTGACCTGAAATACATGCATGTGTCTTACGAAATTTTGCCCAACAAGTTATCACAGGGAGGTGGGAGTGGTTAGAGGGTTGCGCTTGTGGATTGACGGCCTGGGATTGAGCCATCACTGAGACACCTGATCCCTCTGAAGTCTACGTCAGTACTCACTCCACTCCCCCCAAAAGTCCTTCAGATGAGACTATAAATTAAGGCCCTGTGCGTGAATGCATGCAGAACATCTTGTGTGCACTTTAAAACTCGTTCTGCCTTACAGTAGAGCAAGTCATTGTGTGCTGGTAAGAACGGAAGGCAAAAATAAAACCGCATGCGCACTGGTGCCGTGTTTAGACATCATCCCTGGAGTCAGAAACCAGCTTCCTTGTTGATGGGCAAAATGTCACCACTGGTAAACCTGGGAGCTCTAGCTGAGGAACAACAACAACAACAACAACAACAATAATAACAGCAAAAAAGGTTCTCACAGAAATGATGTGCTTCATGAGGGACGTGTGTGTCCTGGAGCAGAGCAGTGCACAACATCACAGATCTTTTGTCTTCTAACGTCAGTGTGGCCTTTCTCTGAAGACCTAACTGGAGCGTCCAGCCTTTCCTAGAATGTCTTCTGCTCCGTCATATAGTTGTCTAACAGTAGCAAATGCGCCTTGTGAGAGATTTGTCTTGTCACTTTCCAAATGCCTGCTGGTGAGCAGTTCCCTGAACATTTTCTTCTGTCATTTTTCACAGGTGTGTCTTAGGATACAGGTGGATTGACAGCATTGCAAAGTGGACAAATGACTTTGATAGTCCTGGATCGTTTTTGTATCTAGTGTGTCCTGGTGGTTTTAAGTTTATACCGATGCATATGCAATGACAAATTGTAAGCTTTTCTTAATGTATGCTGGTATATTTGAATAAGGGAGGAAAGACAGTTATCATGACTTGCATTTATCACTGATGTATGTTTGTCATGATCAATGTATCATTTATCACTGATGTATGTTTGTCGTGACCAATGTATCATTTTTCACTGATGTATGTTTGTCGTGACCAATGTATCATATTTCACTGATGTATGTTTGTCGTGACCAATGTATCATATTTCACTGATGTATGTTTGTCATGACCACTGTATCATATTTCACTGATGTATGTTTGTCATGACCACTGTATCATATTTCACTGATGTATGTTTGTCGTGACCAATGTATCATATTTCACTGATGTATGTTTGTCGTGACCAATGTATCATATTTCACTGATGTATGTTTGTCGTGACCAATGTATCATATTTCACTGATGTATGTTTGTCATGACCAATGTGTCATATTTCACTGATGTATGTTTGTCATGACCAATGTGTCATATTTCACTGATGTATGTTTGTCATGACCAATGTGTCATATTTCACTGATGTATGTTTGTCATGGCCAATGTGTCATATTTCACTGATGTATGTTTGTCATGACCAATGTATCATTTATCACTGATGTATGTTTGTCATTACCAATGTATCATTTATCACTGATGTATGTTTGTCATGACCAATGTATCATATTTCACTGATGTATGTTTGTCATGACCAGTGTGTCATTTATCACTGATGTGTGTTTGTCATGACCAATATATCATTTATCACTGATGTGTGTTTGTCATGTCCAATGTATCATTTATCACTGATGTATGTTTGTCATGACCAATGTATCATTTATCATTGATGTATGTTTGTCATTACCAATGTATGTATATATATATATATATTTTTTTTTTACTCATGTATGTTTGTCATTACCAATGTATCATATTTCACTGATGTATGTTTGTCGTGACCATTGTATCATTTATCACTGATGTATGTTTGTCATTATCAAAGTGTCATTTATCACTGAGTATGGGTTTTTCATGACCAATGTGTTTTTTAATAGCTCAGTGAACATGCCCTTGGTTCAATCCATTAAGGAATTTTTCCCTATTATCATCGTCCGATCCCCCCAAAAGTCCTTTGGATGAGACTATAAATCGAGGTCCCGTGTGCGAACACACAGAGAACATCTTGCGCACACTTTAAAACCTGTTCCTCTTTTTCGAAGAGTAGGCCATTGTGTGCTGATGGGAACGCATGACAAAATTTACAAAACTGCATATACTAGGGGACTGGGTGTAAAAAAAGCACATGAGTGCTTATTCCATTAACCTTTAAATAAAAGAATGAAAGAAATAAAAGAAAAAAAGAAAAAGAAAGTAGCGCAAGCATGTATGTTCATGTAATGTGGTTTATGACCATCTACATAGTGAGAAGAATATATATCAGAAGTTTCTGTGGTTATCCTGTGTTTGTGAAAAGATCAGGTTTAAGATGTCAGTTAGCTGTTTTATTGTCTCTGATTTTTGGTTGTTGATTTTCTGATGAAATAATTATACTAGCTGGATTTAGTGTAACAGATTGTGTCTTCTGCAAATTGTCATATCTTCAGGTCTGTGTTTTGTGATTATAGCCTTTGTTTTTCAGTTTCAGTAGAAAGTATCTTTGGCTTTTTTGTAGTATATATGGATGTTAGCTGAATTAGAGTTTACAATGCACATTTTATGGAAGAAATAGGTGTATACATGACTTTGAAGTTGTAGGTTTAATTGTGAATTTTGTCCTCATTTGTCAGATAGTATTGTGATTTTGTGTGTGTGTGTTAACATAGTTGTTACATGTTTGTACTTGTGCATATATGTGTGCGTGTGCACACTTATTGGGTAAGCATGCATGTATATGTGTGTGCATATGTGCATGTGAGTGTGTATGCATGCATGCGTGTATATGTGTGCACATATGTGAGTGTGTATGCATGTATGTGTGTATATGTGTGCGCATATGTGCATGTGTGGGTGTGTATGTATGCATGTGTGTGTACATCATATGTGTGGGTGTGTGTACATGCATAGATACCTATATGTGTGCTCCTTATCCTGTTTTCAGCATGGCGGCCCTTGGTGTTGACGGTTGCCTTGGTGACGGTTGCCATGCTATGCAAAGAGCAGGGAATCACGGTCATTGCCGTCTGCTGTGTGTACGAGGTCTTCGTGGCCCAGAGGGTAAGGGAAAACGACTGTCTGTTTATAGCCAGAGCCATCCCATGTCTGTTTATAGCCACAGCCATCCCATGTCTGTTTTAGAGCCAGAGCCATCCCATGTCTGTTTTATAGCCACAGCCATCCCATGTCTGTTTTAGAGCCAGAGCCATCCCATGTCTGTTTATAGCCACAGCCATCCCATGTCTGTTTTAGAGCCAGAGCCATCCCATGTCTGTTTTATAGCCACAGCCATCCCATGTCTGTTTTATAGCCAGAGCCATCCCATGTCTGTTTTATAGCCACAGCCATCCCATGTCTGTTTATAGCCAGAGCCATCCCATGTCTGTTTTATAGCCACAGCCATCCCATGTCTGTTTTATAGCCAGAGCCATCCCATGTCTGTTTTATAGCCACAGCCATCCCATGTCTGTTTTATAGCCACAGCCATCCCATGTCTGTTTTATAGCCACAGCCATCCCATGTCTGTTTTATAGCCACAGCCATCCCATGTCTGTTTTATAGCCATCCCATGTCTGTTTTATAGCCAGAGCCATCCCATGTCTGTTTTATAGCCAGAGCCATCCCATGTCTGTTTTATAGCCAGAGCCATCCCATGTCTGTTTTATAGCCATCCCATATCTGTTTTGTAGCCAGAGCCATCCCATGTCTGTTTTATAGCCAGAGCCATCCCATGTCTGTTTTATAGAGCCATCCCATGTCTGTTTTATAGCCACAGCCATCCCATGTCTGTTTTATAGCCACAGCCATCCCATGTCTGTTTTATAGCCACAGCCATCCCATGTCTGTTTTATAGCCACAGCCATCCCATAGCTGTTTTATAGCCATCCCATGTCTGTTTTATAGCCAGAGCCATCCCATGTCTGTTTTATAGCCAGAGCCATCCCACGTCTGTTTTATAGCCAGAGCCATCCCATGTCTGTTTTATAGCCATAGCCATCCCACGCCTGTTTTATAGCCAGAGCCATCCCATGTCTGTTTTATAGCCATCCCATGTCTGTTTTATAGCCAGAGCCATCCCATGTCTGTTTTATAGCCAGAGCCATCCCATGTCTGTTTTATAGCCATCCCATGTCTGTTTTATAGCCATCCCATGTCTGTTTTATAGCCACAGCCATCCCATGTCTGTTTTATAGCCACAGCCATCCCATGTCTGTTTTATAGCCACAGCCATCCCATGTCTGTTTTATAGCCACAGCCATCCCATGTCTGTTTTATAGCCAGAGCCATCCCATGTCTGTTTTATAGCCAGAGCCATCTCATGTCTGTTTTATAGCCAGAGCCATCCCATGTCTGTTTTATAGCCATCCCATGTCTGTTTTATAGCCAGAGCCATCCCATGTCTGTTTTATAGCCATCCCATGTCTGTTTTATAGCCATCCCATGTCTGTTTTATAGCTACAGCCATCCCATGTCTGTTTTATAGCCACAGCCATCCCATGTCTGTTTTATAGCCACAGCCATCCCATGTCTGTTTTATAGCCACAGCCATCCCATGTCTGTTTTATAGCCACAGCCATCCCATGTCTGTTTTATAGCCACAGCCATCCCATGTCTGTTTTATAGCCAGAGCCATCCCATGTCTGTTTTATAGCCACAGCCATCCCATGTCTGTTTTATAGCCAGAGCCATCCCATGTCTGTTTTATAGCCACAGCCATCCCATGTCTGTTTTATAGCCAGAGCCATCCCATGTCTGTTTTATAGCCAGAGCCATCCCATGTCTGTTTTATAGCCAGAGCCATCCCATGTCTGTTTTATAGCCAGAGCCATCCCATGTCTGTTTTATAGCCAGAGCCATCCCATGTCTGTTTTATAGCCAGAGCCATCCCATGTCTGTTTTATAGCCAGAGCCATCCCATGTCTGTTTTAGAGCCATCCCATGTCTGTTTTATAGCCAGAGCCATCCCATGTCTGTTTTATAGCCAGAGCCATCCCATGTCTGTTTTATAGCCAGAGCCATCCCATGTCTGTTTTAGAGCCATCCCATGTCTGTTTTATAGCCAGAGCCATCCCATGTCTGTTTTATAGCCACAGCCATCCCATGTCTGTTTTATAGCCACAGCCATCCCATGTCTGTTTTATAGCCACAGCCATCCCATGTCTGTTTTATAGCCACAGCCATCCCATGTCTGTTTTATAGCCATCCCATGTCTGTTTTATAGCCACAGCCATCCCATGTCTGTTTTATAGCCAGAGCCATCCCATGTCTGTTTTATAGCCACAGCCATCCCATGTCTGTTTTATAGCCAGAGCCATCCCTTGTCTGTTTTATAGCCATTCCATGTCTGTTTTATAGCCAGAGCCATCCCATGTCTGTTTTATAGCCATCCCATGTCTGTTTTATAGCCATCCCATGTCTGTTTTATAGCCAGAGCCATCCCATGTCTGTTTTATAGCCATCCCATGTCTGTTTTATAGCCAGAGCCATCCCATGTCTGTTTTATAGCCAGAGCCATCCCATGTCTGTTTTATAGCCATCCCATGTCTGTTTTATAGCCAGAGCCATCCCATGTCTGTTTTATAGCCAGAGCCATCCCATGTCTGTTTTATAGCCATAGCCATCCCACGCCTGTTTTATAGCCACAGCCATCCCATGTCTGTTTTATAGCCACAGCCATCCCATGTCTGTTTTATAGCCAGAGCCATCCCATGTCTGTTTTATAGCCACAGCCATCCCATGTCTGTTTTATAGCCAGACCCATCCCATGTCTGTTTTATAGCCAGAGCCATCCCATGTCTGTTTTATAGCCAGAGCCATCCCATGTCTGTTTTATAGCCACAGCCATCCCATGTCTGTTTTATAGCCAGAGCCATCCCATGTCTGTTTTATAGCCACAGCCATCCCATGTCTGTTTTATAGCCAGAGCCATCCCATGTCTGTTTTATAGCCAGAGCCATCCCATGTCTGTTTCATAGTCATGGCCATCCCATGTCTGTTTTATAGGCAGAGCCATCCCATGTCTGTTTTATAGCCATAGCCATCCCATGTCTGTTTTGTAGTCATCCCAGTTTTACCTGTGACCTTTTACTGACCGTACATGTTGGCAGTTACAAAATGTCTCGCTTCAGTGTGATTTTAGTGGATGAAGGATGCATCTGAGATGAGCCTGAACGGAATCAGTGTTTTAAGATATAACAAAGATTGGATTGGTGAAGTAATGTGATCAGTGTGGCAGCTTTTGGGAGGGAGGGAAGGAATAGGAAGAATGAGTACAGGGCTTGGGCTTTGGGTATGCAAGCTTCATGCTTGGTGTGTGAATTGATATTCTAAACTTATTTAACACAAACTGCGCAATCTTCATGAAATGACATACTTTTTTTTTTTTAACACAAACTGCACAATCTTTAACTGACACTAAATCAGAAGTGCAGTTTTGCTTGTATTCACTGTTTATAAAAAACAACCAACATTCCCACAAAGCTCAGACTCCCTCTCCACTGTATGTTTTATTTAATTTATTTATTTTATTCTTATATATCGAGGATAATGGAATAAGCACTCATGTGCTTTTTTTACATCCAGTCCCGTGTGTATGCGGTTTTGTCAATTCTGTCATCTGTTCCCACCGGCATACAATGGCCTGCTCTTACGAAAAGCGGAACAGGATTTAACGTGTGCGCAAGATGTTCTGTGTGCGTTCGCACATGGGGCCTCGGTTTATAGTCTCATCCGAAGGACTTTTGGGGAGAGTGGAGTCTGCACTGATGTTAACTCCAGGGGAAAATATCCTCTCGAACAGGAATCGAACCCGGGTCGTCAGATTGCCAGCGCAATGTTCTAACCACAAGGCTGTCCCGTCCCCCCGTGTGTGTGTGTGTGTGCGTTGTTCAGGCGACGTTTGTGGAGCTGTTGACCATCCTGGGCAGCCTGGTGCGCGGCAAGGCGGCCATCCCCCCGTGGCTGAGGACCTCCACCGTGCGCGCCGGCTTCCTCGTCTTCTCCACCCTCTTCCTCCTCCTCGCCCGCATCAAGGTCATGGGCGCCCAGCTGCCTGTCTTCACCAAGTGAGCGCGCTTCTTCTTCCTTCTTCTTCTTCTTCTTCTTCTTCCTTCTTCTTTGTTGTTGTTGTCGTGCTGCCTCGTCTTCTGTCACGTTCCTGTCCTGCTGTTCCCACCCTGCTCATTTCAATCTCTCTGTCCCAGCCTTACTTCACTGTCCCAGCCTTACTTCACTTCACTGTCCCAGCCTTACCTTACTTCACTGTCCCAGCCTTACCTACCTCACTGTCCCAGCCTCACTTCACTGTCCCAGCCTTACTTCACTTCACTGTCCCAGCCTTACCTTACTTCACTGTCCCAGCCTTACCTTACTTCACTGTCCCAGCCTCACTTCACTGTCCCAGCCTTACCTACCTCACTGTCCCAGCCTCACTTCACTGTCCCAGCCTTACTTCACTTCACTGTCCCAGCCTTACTTTACTTCACTGTCCCAGTCTTACTTCACTTCACTGTCCCATCCTTACTTTACTTCACTGTCCCAGCCTTACTTCACTTCACTGTCCCATCCTTACTTTACTTCACTGTCCCATCCTTACTTTACTTCACTGTCCCAGCCTTACTTCACTTCACTGTCCCAGCCTTACCTTACTTCACTGTCCCAGCCTTACCTTACTTCACTGTCCCAGCCTCACTTCACTGTCCCAGCCTTACCTACCTCACTGTCCCAGCCTTACTTCACTGTCCCAGCCTTACTTCACTGTCCCAGCCTACTTCACTGTCCCAGCCTTACTTCACTGTCCCAGCCTTACCTCACTGTCCCAGCCTTACCTTACTTCACTGTCCCAGCCTTACTTCACTGTCCCAGCCTTACTTCACTGTCCCAGCCTTACCTCACTGTCCCAGCCTTACCTTACTTCACTGTCCCAGCCTTACTTCACTGTCCCAGCCTTACTTCACTGTCCCAGCCTTACTTCACTGTCCCAGCCTTACCTCACTGTCCCAGCCTTACTTCACTGTCCCAGCCTTACCTTACTTCACTGTCCCAGCCTTACTTCACTGTCCCAGCCTTACCTTACTTCACTGTCCCAGCCTTACCTCACTGCCTTACCTCACTGTCACAGCCTTACCTCACTGTCACAGCCTTACCTCACTGCCTTACCTCACTGTCCCAGCCTTACCTCACTGTCCCAGCCTTACCTCACTGCCTTACCTCACTGTCCCAGCCTTACCTCACAGCCTTACCTCACTGTCACAGCCTTACCTCACTGTCACAGCCTTACCTCACTGCCTTACCTCACTGTCCCAGCCTTACCTCACTGTCCCAGCCTTACCTCACTGCCTTACCTCACTGTCCCAGCCTTACCTCACTGCCTTACCTCACTGTCCCAGCCTTACCTCACTGTCGCATTCTCAGGATCGGAAGTCCACAGTGAACCCAGCAATGTCGGGTTGCTGTGAGGCCACCAGCCAGAGGGGTGCTGCTGGGTCACTGTGTTCAGTGGTGCCTGTTCTGAGCTAACACATGCAGGACACCACCTACTAGGCCCCCTACTAACAACAGTATTAGCTTGGTCGAGGACCCAGACTGAGTGAGTTGCCCACCCGAGGTGGTGACCACCACAGCATCCCTCCAACTACCGTCCCCCTGAACCTCCAACCCCAAAGACTTTGACACAAACTCACCACAGGCACAGAAGTGTATGGGGAAACTAATCTGAGGTCACCATGAGACCAGAGCAACTGGGGCCATCAAATCTTGAGGCTTTATTTAAAATTGCATGATGATCAATGACAATGAGGATGATGTAATGATGCTGCTGTGGAAGTGCATGTCCTTTGAGACTACTTGACAGGGCTAAACACTGCTTACTATCATAATATATCCTGGCGTCAATTGGGCCCAAAAAGATACAGACACCTGCAGTGTTGGTCAGGTAATTTGAGCAACATTCTCAGACTGACATCCATAAAGTGGATGAAGCTCGACTGTGTGGTCCCAGTCTTCCCACTGAGCCCACAGCACACTCACTCTGGGAAGGAGCCGGCTGAATTCTGAAAAATCCCTATGACTCTTATGAGATTCAAACCTGCGACCTTCCAGTCTGTAACCCAAGGCGCTAACCACTGCGCCATGGCGGCTGGTGTATTGCACAATCCTTACCTCATTGTCTCTGTCATTGTTTAAGTCAACCAAAGTCAGCCTCTCAAAGTCCTCCTTTCTGCCAATAACGTCAAAAATCTCGCAAAATACGTCTTGAAATTCAGGCACATGCAATTTGCTATCAGGAGAGGGGAAAGCTTCAGCAGGGTCATTTTGCCCCCCCCCCCCCCCCCCCACATAGTGTCTACAAGAACAGTTCACTGCAGTGCCTTGGCTACTCCTCACAGAATTCAAGGAGAAGTGGCACACAGAAAATGCATGATGCTGGTAATTGTAATGTTTTAAGCCATGCTCATAGGGACCGAACATAAACTATCCTCCATCACAACAACTTCAATACAATTCGGCATTATGTCAGTTCCTTTGTCCAACTCTGTGAAGTATTTAGGTGTAGTTCTTGACAACACACTCTCTATGAAAAAATTAATCACCCAGACCTGCCAGTCTTGCTATTATCAATTATGGCGCATAAGCGCGATTCGCAAGTATCTGTCCACTGACGCACCTTCCAAGCTTGTCACATCTCTCATTCTTTCACGTTTAGACTATTGTAATTTTCTTTTGGTTGGCCTACCAGCATCATCCATCCACTCTCTTCTCTCTCTTTCTCTCTCTTCAAGTGTCCGGTCTGGTCCTGCAGACATCGACGATCATGGCTCTCCATTCTTCCCTGTTCTCGGTCCCTCTCATGAGCTCATTGTTGGTGCCCTCTTTATTCGTTGCGAATTTGTTTAAGCTGTCTGTGAATTTTGTGCGTTGTCTTCCTCTGCTCTTGTTTCCACATATTTTGCCACTCCATAACAGTTTCTCTAGTCTGTCAGCCCTGATTATATGGCTGAAAAATTTGAGCTGTCTTTCTCTGATGGTGTTGAGAAGGGATCTCTTTTATCCAGCCATTTCCATTACCTCTGTATTTGTTTTTCTTTTTGTCCATGAGACTTTCATGATTCTCCGGATGAACCACATCTCCACTGCTTCTAGTCGCTGTTCTGTGTCCTTGGCTAGGGTCCAGCACTCACATCCGTACAGAAGAATGGACCATACGTAGGTTCTCACAACATGGATCTTTGTCTTGAGGTTTATCTTACTGTTGGTAAAAATGCATTTCATGTTGTTAAAAGTTGCCTTAGATTGACCGATTCTCTTCTTGATTTCTGTGTCACACTTGCCGTCCGGGGTGATAGTACAACCAAGGTGTTTACTTGTCTGATTCTCTCTCCTTTACAGGCTATGTTGCATTGTGGTATAACAGCTTTTTTCGAGATCACCATGCATTCTGTCTTCTTTGCATTGAGCTGTAATCCTTTCTTTTCACTTTCGTCTGTTACTGTTGTTAAAATCTTTTTCAGTTTTTCTTCAGAGTCGGCGATAAGGACTGTGTCATCTGCATATCTCAGGTTGTTGATGTTGTGGCCACCTACACTAATTCCCTCATGATTCTCAATATTTCATAGAATTATTTCACTATATACATTAAATAAATCAGGTGAGAACACGCAGCCCTGCCTCACACCCCTGCAGATTGGTCTAAATTGACTGATGTCATTGTCGACTCTAATGGCTTCCTCCTGTTCCCAATATATGTTTCTGAGGACTCGAAGATCTTTCCCGTCGATGTATAGCCCTGCCAGAATATCAAACAAGTCGGAGTGTCGTACTTTGTCGAACGCTTTTGAGTAGTCAATGAAGCAGAGGTACAGGTCTTTCTGGACCTCGATGGATCTTTCCATGAGAGTTTTCAATGCGAAGATTGCATTTCTGGTGCCTTTGCGTTTCTGATATTTCTGGGAGTATTTTATTTCTCATTCTCTTCATGAGTATTCGTAAAAGAACTTTGGTGAGGTGACTCATCAGGCTGATTGTACGATGTTGGTCACATTCAGCTGTACCCAGTTTCTTAGGAATCGCAATGTAGATGGACTTCTTCATATCTGTCGGAGTCTCTCGTGTGTCATATATATTGTTTAGTAGTTTTGTGACTGCCTTAATTCCCACTTCATCCAGGGCTGTTATCAATTCAGATGGGATATCATCAGGTCCTGGCGCCTTACCACTTTTCATCTTGCTGAGTGCATGGCTCACTTCGTCTTCCATGATTATGTGGCCATCTTCGTTGCTAATATGAGGAGGTGGACCTCTGTCGTCGTGGTATAACTCTTCGATGTATTCTGACCACCTGTTAAGAATATCTTCTTTTTCCATGAGTATTTCTCCATCTCTCGACTTTATACAACCTGTTTTTGCAGATGATTTCTTCCCTGTCACATCTTTTATTTTTTCATGCATAAGTTTGCTATCAAAATTTGCATTCGTTTCAATTTCCTTGCACTGCATATTTACCCATTCTTCCTTGGCTTCATTACACTTTTTCTTAACCAGTTTGTCGAGTTCTTTATACTTCTTTTCATCTACTTTTGCCTTTCTCCTGTTTTCCATTAGGTTTAAAATCTCGGAGCTCATCCACTTCTTATGTTCCTTTCTATTCATGGCTGGTATATATTCTTTTGCTGCCTCGCTGATGCTATCTTTCATCATCTGCCATTTTTCCTCTGTAGTGGTGAGTTGATCTAGGCCATCGAAATTGTTTCCAACTTTGATCTTGTATTTTTCTTTGATTTTGTCTGTTTGTAGCATGTTCATTTGCAGTTTTGGTGTTCTTTTTACTTTTGACAACTTTTTCAATTTTAGTCGCATTGTCCCGATAACTGGGGCATGATCACTTCCACAGTCTGCACAAGATGTTATAGAGTTACGGAAGCGTTCTTGAATCAGGATGTAATCTATTTGATTCCTGGTTCTGTCGTCAGGGCTTTTCCATGTCCAGCATCTTCTTGGATGGTTTTCAAACCATGTGTTCATGACAGCCAGTTTTTGTTCCTTGCACCATTCCGTGAGCCGCTCTCCTCTTTCATTTCTCACTCCTATTCCAAATGGGCCATCTGTGGTTTCATCTTTCCCTTTTCCTACCTTTGAATTGAGGTCACCCATTATTATTCTGATATCTTGAGACTTCAGTTGCTTCATTGCCTTTTCAATATTTTCATAAAACTCCTCAATTTCTGCGTCATCTTTGTCAGCTGTTGGTGCATATACTTGTACTATTCCAATGTCGAAAGGTGTACCCTTAAGTTTTACTATCAGGACTCTGTCATTTACAGTCCAGAAACCTTTAATGGTCTTTGAGGTTTCTTGATCTAGAATCATGCCAACTCCTTTCTGGTGTTGATCTCCTGAGTAAAGAATGGTGTAGTTGTCGGATGTTATGCAGCCTGCTCCTTTCCATCTCACTTCTGAAAGTCCTAGTATATTGAGGTTCGTTCTTTCCATTTCTTGTTTGAGATTTTCCAATTTTCCTTTTTGTAGCATAGTCCGTACGTTCCATGTACCCATTCTGAGAGGTTTTCTGATGCGGACAGTCGCTGGATGACGATCGAGGGTTACCTGTCGCACATAATCCACCCTACCGAGCGAGGAACTTCCAGATAAACTGGAAGCCCCCTTCACGCTGTTATTCTGTATTCTGTTTCTTTCTGATTACCATGACATTCTTTGCAGAAGTATACCTATAGTTGGCTGCAATTACTTTCTATAGGAGCAGTGCTCGTACTGAGCGGATTGTCTTAGCCATTGTACTCATATAGTATCATCTGCCTAACACATTGAAGTGCTGACCAGTTCCCAAAAACTATTCGGCTGCTCAACACATCATCCGTCACCTGCCTTCCATGACTTCACGTAACCCTGATCGGGAGGCTAAGTGGGTACCCGACCTTGCCCAAGGATCTCCCACAGGCTAGCGGAGGGAAGGAGGCACCTTACTTCTCCTGTTGGTGAAATAATTTCACCCCGCCACCCACTCTCTTCAACGCATACAAAACTCTGCAGCTCAACTGGTCCTAAGAAAGAAACAATCTGAACACATCACTCCTCTTCTGCGATCTCTTCACTGGCTGCCAGTCTCACAAAAACTGAAGTATAAGACCAATACCCTCTGTTTCAAATATCTCCACAAATCTGCACCATCTTATCTTTGTAATTGTCTTCACTTTACTTTTCAACAGCATCCTTCATCTCTTTCATCACCACCTAAGTGTGTTTGCGAGTATGTGTGTATGCGTGCGTACGTGTGCGTGTGTTGTGCATAAATTTGAAATCTGTTATTCATGGACATTGACTGCTGAAACAGCAAAGCGAATCCAGTCATTTGAAACAAAATGCCATAGAAAACTGCTGGGCATATCCTGGAGAGAACGAAAGACTAATGAATTTGTCAAGAGTCAAATAACACGGCTGGCAGGTCCACAGGAACCCCTTCTCACCATCGTCAAGAAAAAAAAGCTGACATGGTTCGGCCACGTCACCCGCCACAACACTCTGCCAAAAACAGTACTGCAGGGAACACTGGAAGGTGGCAGAAAGAGGGGAAGACAGAACAAGTCATGGATGGACAACATCAGAGAATGGACCAGGACGAATGACTCGGCACTACTGCGCAGAGCCGAGGACCGAGATGGATGGAGGAGGCTTACCACGGCATCGTCTTTCGTGTCTCCCCCACGACCGCCAAGGTCACGGGTCTGATGATGATGCTGATGATTCATGGTATTTGAGAAAGTTGCATGCGTGTAAATGATTTGAGTGCAAGCGCTTCAATTTGTTTGCTTTACAAGATTCAGCGCTATGTAAATTCCATATATCATCGTTATTATTATTTTAAAAGCTGAAACGTCAAAGTCAGGCGTGGTGGTGTTGCAGGTTCGACAACCCGGCCTCAGTGTCGCCCTCCCCTGCCCGTCAGCTGACCTTCAACTACCTGCTGTCCGTCAACGCCTGGCTCCTCCTCAATCCCATGGGGCTGTGCTGTGATTGGACGATGGGCACCGTGCCCCTCATCACCTCGGCCCTAGACGCCCGCAACCTGGCCACGCTGGCCTTCTACGCCGTGATGGTTCGCCTGGCTCTCTTCGCCCTGTCCGAGCAGACGCGCCGCTCCAGAGCCGTTATCATGGTCAGTAGATGGGTGTGTGGTGTGTGTGGTGTGGTGTGTGTGTGTGGGTGTGTGTGTATGCGAGAGAGAGAGAGAGAGAGAGAGAGAGAGAGAGAGAGAGAATGTGTGTGTGTGCGTGCATGCATGCGCATATGTGCTCGTGTGGTACTTCATGTGCTCACCTGACATACAGACCAGTAGCCCAACAATAGCACAGCTGTCTAGAAAGTGAAGTCACCTGTTTCATTCCTGTCAGTGGCTGCTCTTCTTCCTCATCCACTAAACCATGAGTGCCTGTCTGTCTGTCTGCTTCTCTCTCAAATGAGAAAATAAACCAAAATCCTATACATTTAGCACACAGAAGAACCTGTAGCAAGAAGAGATTTGTCTCCAGCCAGATCCTGTAGGTGAAGGCTCTCTGATAGGGAAGCAAATACACCCATTAACAGGGGGAAAAAAGGTAACATGGAGGGAGCCTTTCTTTTGAGTTGGCAAAGTGACCTCCCTGGGGAGAGCAGCCCAGACCTCACACAGACCAATCTGGTGAAGTGGAAAAGTAGGATGCACTCCACTGCAGTCCACTCCACTGCATTCCAGTGCAGTGCAGTGCAGTATAGTAGAATACATTATGATACAAAACAATACTACCCGATACTACACACAGCGCGCAAATCCAACCTCACTCGGTCAAAAGCGCTAAATTTAGCACGCCCCTTCCTTTTACCAAGTCCAAGTGCGGTCAGTTTCTGCTATAATCAGCACCAGCTGGGATGGGCTGGGATGGAATGGACAGCAGCTGAGAGTGGTTGAAAGTGGGGGAAACTTGACAGCTGTGTACACCACACTACATCAAACTACTGCTTTGACAGTAAAGACAAAAGAAACCACAGGGAAGAGGGACCGACCCCCAAACAGCAGGCCGTGATGCTGGCGTCCTGCTGTGTCTGTGACAGAGACGGACAGGCAGGGCCTGGCCAGCTCCACACACTGCTTCCAACAACACTGAGGGAGCCGACTGTTTTCTGCTGCTCTGTACTGCTCTATGCTTTACTGTACTGCTCTCACTCCACTCCACTTCACACTGCTACACAACACTATGCTACACTATGCTTCACTCCGCTTTGCTACACTTCGCTTCACTACACTACACTACAGTAAACTACACTACACTTCACTTCACTTCACTTCACCACACCACACTCCACCACACCACACCACACCACACCACACCCCACCCCACCCCACACTGACAAATATGGCCCATTGCCTTCTAGACATTCAAAACTGGATGACTCAAAATAAGTTACAGCTAAATGCCGATAAAACGGAAGCCATGCTCATAGGGACCGAACATAAACTTTCCTCCATCACAACGACTTCAGTGGAATTCAGCAATACGTTGGTTCCTCTGTCCAGCTCTGTGAAATATCTAGGTGTGGTTCTTGACAACACACTCTCTATGAAAAAATTCATCACCCAGACCTGCCAGTCTTACTACTATCAATTACGGCGCATAAGTGCAATTCGCAAGTATCTGTCTACTGACGCAACATCCAAACTTGTCACATCTCTCATTCTTTCTCGTCTGGACTACTGTAATTCTCTCTTGGCTGGCCTACCAGCATCATCCATCCACTCTCTTCAACGCATACAAAACTCTGCAGCTTGACTGGTCCTAAGAAAAAACAAATCCGAACATGTCACTCCTCTTTTGCGATCTCTTCACTGGCTGCCTGTCTCACAAAGAATAAAGTATAAGATCAATACCCTCTGTTTCAAATGTCTCCACAAATCTGCACCCTCTTATCTCTGTAACTGTCTTCACCTGTACACTCCGTCCCGTTCCCTTCGTTCAGCTGTAGATACATTGTGCTTTCGAACACCCAGATTTAAACAAACCACTGTTGGCCATCGCTCTTTCTCTGTTTCCGGTCCCTCCACATGGAACGACCTCCCTCTTCCACTTCGCCAAAAGCCTTCATTTGATTCTTTCAAATCTTGCCTCAAAACACACTTATACTCTACCTGAGATCTTCCCCTGTTATCTGTTCCTACTTTTCAATAGCTACCTTCACCTCCACCACCCCCAGTTAAGCGTGTTGTGTGTATAAATTTGATATTTGTTTATCCTGATATTTGTGGACGGCTGTATGCGTGTGAATGATTTGAATGCAAGCGCTTTGATTTGTTTAGTTGACAAGATTCAGCGCTATATAAATCCCATACATTATTATTATTATTATTATTACACTCCACTCCACTACACTCCACTCCACTACACTATGCTATGCTATGCTCCACTCCACTTCACTCCATTCCACCACACTCCACTTCACACCACACCACACCTACACACCACACCACACAGTAAACTCTACAGCTGTGTCTGTGTGTGTATGTATGTGTGTGTGTGTGTGTCTCTGTGTGTGTGTCTATGTGTGTGTGCGTGTGTCTCTGTGTGTGTCTCTGTCTGTGTGTCTGTCTGTGTGTGTGTGTGTGGTGTGTCTGTCTGTGTGTCTGTCTCTGTGTTTGTGTGTGTCTGTGTGTGTGTGTGTTTGTGTCTGTGTCTGTGTCTGTGTGTCTCTGTGTGTGCATGTGTGTGTGTGCACAGAGCCTGGCGATGATGGTGCTGCCCTTCCTGCCGGCCTCCAACCTGTTTTTCCCGGTGGGCTTCGTGGTGGCGGAGCGCATTCTGTACACACCCAGCCTGGGCTTCTGTCTCCTGGTCTCCCTGGGCTTCGATGTCGTCTGTGCCGCCAGAAAGTGAGTCCTGCCTGGAGTTTTAGAGAGAAGAAAGGTTTTAGGATAAATAACTGTAGTATTTCATAGGATTAATAGATAGATACATGGTGTCTCTGGGATTTGATGTCGTCTGTGCCAGCAGAAAGTGAGTGCTGTCTGGAGTTTTGAGAGAAAAGAAAGGTTTTAGGATAAATAACTGTAGTATTTGATAGGATTAATAGATAGATACAATAACCTTGGTCTCCCTGGGCTTCGATGTCTCTGCCGGCAAAAAGTGAGTCCTGTCCGGAGTTTTAGAGAAAAGAGTGTTTAGGGTAAATAACTGTAGTATTTGATAGGATTAATAGATAGATACAATAACCTTGGTCTCCCTGGGCTTCGATGTCGTCTCTGCTGGCAGAAAGTGAGTCCTGTCCGGAGTTTTAGAGAGAAAAAAGTGTTTTAGAATAAGTAGATAGATACATGAACTCTGGTGTCTTTAGGATGTGATGTTGTCTGTGCCAGCAGAAAGTGAGTCCTGTCCGGAGTTTTGAGAGAAAAGAGTGTTTAGGGTAAATAACTACAATATTTGATAGGATTAATAGATAGATACATTAATCCAGGTGTCTCTGGGATGCAATGTCATCTGTACCAGCAGAAAGTGAGTCCTGAACTTTTCAGAAAACCAAAGCAATGTGTGTAGGATTAACAGATAGACACATTAAGCAAAGCAATGTGTGTAGGATTAACACATAGACACATTAAGCAAAGCAATGTGTGCAGGATTAACACATAGACACATTAAGCAAAGCAATGCGTGCAGGATTAACACATAGACACATTAAGCAAAGCAGTGCGTGCAGGATTAACACATAGACACATTAAGCAAAGCAATGTGTGCAGGACTAACACATAGACACATTAAGCAAAGCAATGTGTGCAGGACTAACACATAGACACATTAAGCAAAGCAATGTGTGCAGGACTAACACATAGACACATTAAGCAAAGCAATGTGTGCAGGACTAACACATAGACACATTAAGCAAAGCAATGTGTGCAGGACTAACACATAGACACATTAAGCAAAGCAATGTGTGCAGGACTAACACATAGACACATTAAGCAAAGCAATGTGTGCAGGACTAACACATAGACACATTAAGCAAAGCAATGTGTGTAGGACTAACACATAGACACATTAAGCAAAGCAATGTGTGTAGGATTAACACATAGACACATTAAGCAAAGCAATGTGTGTAGGATTAACACATAGACACATTAAGCAAAGCAATGTGTGTAGGATTAACACATAGACACATTAAGCAAAGCAATGTGTGTAGGACTAACAGATAGACACATTAAGCAAAGCAATGTGTGTAGGACTAACACATAGACACATTAAGCAAAGCAATGTGTGTAGGACTAACACATAGACACATTAAGCAAAGCAATGTGTGTAGGACTAACACATAGACACATTAAGCAAAGCAATGTGTGTAGGACTAAACATAGACACATTAAGCAAAGCAATGTGTGTAGGATTAACACATAGACACATTAAGCAAAGCAATGCGGGTAGGATTAACACATAGACACATTAAGCAAAGCAATGCGGGTAGGATTAACACATAGACACATTAAGCAAAGCAATGTGTGTAGGATTAACACATAGACACATTAAGCAAAGCAATGTGTGTAGGATTAACACATAGACACATTAAGCAAAGCAATGTGTGCAGGATTAACAGATAGACACATTAAGCAAAGAAATGTGTGCAGGATTAACAGATAGACACATTAACCCTGGTGTCTCTGGGATTTGATTTTGTCTGTGCTAGATGTTGAGTCCTTGCCTTTTCAGAAAAGCAAGACACAGAAGTATGTTTAGGGTAAATAGATTGATTCATTAACCCTCTGCCAGCTGAAAATGAGTCCTGCCTGGACTTTTGAGAAACAAGAAATAAAATGTGCTTATGGTGAATAAGTACATTTAAAACAGAAAATGTGTTTATGATAGATAAGTACATTTAAAAAAAGAAAATGTATCTATGATAAAATTTTTGAAAATTCAAATGCAGACCTCCCTAAAAAATATCTGTAGCAACTACATACATCAAAAAAAAAAAAAATTTAGATCTAAACACAAAAAGATATTTAAGTCCTGACCTTGTGAAAAAATGGAAAACAAACTATGAAATTGGACCTATGCTTAAAAAACAAAATAATAATAAATAATATTCCCCCCCCCCAAAAAAAAAACCCAACCCTGTTCACTCACACACACATGCACACA
>CM054145.1:1656923-1683747 GCA_028751875.1 Rapana venosa
GCTGTGTATATAACCCTTAGGTTAGACAGCACCATTTCTGTTGATATTTCTGATCGGCTAAAGGCTTTAACTCTGACCAGTCGCCATTTCTGTTTTAGTACCATTGCACTTCCAATTAAAAAACGAGATGGTGAGCAGTAAGGTGTTTCTAGTAGGGCAGAGATGTGATTCTCAAAATAATGTGAAAAAGAGAACAAAATTGAAAGATTTTAGAGACCTTTCCAACACAAGCTGCAAGTATTCTTGCAACAGGTGGCACACCCTTTCGCTACATGCTGTGTCTGTGTGCACAGAAGTCTGCCTAAAAAAACTACTTGTAAAATCATTGTTACTTATAAAGCTTGATTTACTGAAAAGACAAAAAACAATACTTAATAATGTAAGAAAGTGTTTCAGAATTTTGCCTTCTCTAAGAAAAGTTATTTTTTTTAAATGTAAAAATTAGGTGTCCTCGGGGCATGATACCCTGTTCAACTTGGTCTGAACTATAATACAAAACAACAACAACAACATTTTATTAAAGTGTGACTCAGGAGTATTATCAATATGATAGTGTGTGTCAGAGTGTCTTCAGTATAACAGGTGGATCAGTGGTCTAGAGGTAATGCGCCTGTCTAGAAAGCAAAAAGTCCGGGTCGGAAGTGTGCGGCGGTTTGAATCCCGTTTGGACCCCATCCATTAGACCATGAGTGGTGGTCTGGGCGCTAGTCTTTTGGATGAGACAATAAACCCAGGTCCCATGTGTTACACATAATTATTTAGCGCACGTAAACCCACGGCAACAAGAGAGTTGTCCCTGGCAAAATTCTGTAGAAAAAAGCCACTCTGATAAGGAAACAAATACAGTTGCAGACAGAAAAAGAAAAAAAAAAAAGGGTGGCGCTGCTCTTGTGGTGACACGCTCTCCCCGGGAAGAGCAGCTCGAATTTCACGCAGAGAAATCTGCCGTGACTTAAAGTGGTATAAATAAAAAATAAATAAATAAATAACAGTGTGAGTCAGAGAGTGTCATCAACAGTACATCTAAGTGAGCACTGCATGTCTGTCTCTCTCCCTCTCTCTCTCTGTCTCTGTCTCTCTCTGTGTCTCTGTCTGTGTGATGTTCAGTGTACAGCCAGACGACATTGGCGCTCACATCAACGTGGGTCGAACCTACGTCAACCTGAACCTGTCAGCCCCTGCAGAGAAAGCGTACCACCGCGCCATCAACCTCTTTCCTCCGGTCATTAAAGGTAGGGGGGTGTGTGGGTGTGTGTGTGTGTGTGTGTGTTGTGTGTGTGTGTGTGTGTGTGTGTTTGTGTGTGTGTGTGTGTGTGTTGTGTGTGTGTGTGTGTGTGTGTGTGTGTGTGTGTGTGTGGTGTGTGTTGTGTGTGTGTTGTGTGTGTGTTTGTGTTTGATTTCATTTTACGTCTCTTCACAAAATGGGATATTAGACACATTAAGAAGAAAAAAAAAGAAAGAAAGTGTAGGGGAGGAATTCTGGGTGTGGGGTAGGGGATTAATGTATTAATTAATTATATCTACATAGAACTGTAAGAAAATGTAAATACAAATAATTCTTAGTACAGAATGATAAGAATCCATATTTCTAACAGAATCTTAACGAATGAAGAATAAAACTATTTGTAACCGTAACTGAGAGAAAATCTAAACCACAGAAGGATAATGTCTTTAAAGTCCATAATAATCATAACAATGAACCAACTGGACTATGCAATAATGATTTGAAAAAATTATACTTCAGTAAAAGATTACTGAATACAGCTGATGATGATGCTGAGGTAGGAACAGGTATGTAACTTTTCAGCATACTGCATATCAATCAATATATGATCTAAAGTTATACTATGGCCACATATGCATGAAACATGTTTAACATATTTTGTCTTAAAACAGTTCAATTCCCATCTACAAGCCAGAGAAACAATTTGTTTTACATGATAAAAATCGGTTTCATATATTTTTACAAAATGCTCAAATTCTACCATCTCATCTTATACATTTAGACAACCAAGCCATTTTTTTCACACTGGAATAACTTTTGCTGTGCTTTTTGCACGGTTTGATAACATTGATTGGTGTAGTGACAAGTGGAGTTTTAATTTTGCCACGTCTGTTAATTGTTTGGCCCATTTTTTTGCTCAAAGGTCTTGAAACCTTTTCATTGTGATATACACCACAGTGAGATGGAATCCAACAAAAAGTTATATCTGTGCCTTTTAAGGTGAGGAGATGAATGAAATGACAAATCTCTATTACAAGTTCAGATTTAACTTTTGTTTGCATAGAGCTGATGGCTTGAATTACTGATTTTGAATGTCTGATTTTGAATTTCTGATTTTCAATAGTGTGTGTGTGTGTGGTATGATAGGTAGAAGGGTGGTGGGGGGGGGAGTTGTGGTGTTCTTCACCTGTAGTGATATTAGACAAAAGGTGTGCATGGGTGGGTGGATGAGAGAGTTTGGGTAGGTGTGAGGTGGGTGGATGAGAGAGTTTGGGTAGGTGTGAGGTGGGTGGATGAGAGAGTTTGGGTAGGTGTGAGGTGGGTGGATGAGAGAGTTTGGGTAGGTGTGAGGTGGGTGGTTAAGAGTTTGGGTAGCTGTGAGGTGGGTGGTTAAGAGTTTGGGTAGGTGTGAGGTGGGTGGTTGAGAGAGTTTGGGTAGGTGTGAGGTGGGTGGTTGAGAGAGTTTGGGTAGCTGTGAGGTGGGTGGTTGAGAGAGTTTGGGTAGGTGTGAGGTTAGTTTATTTATTACTTTATTATTTTTATTCTGAGGATAAAGGAATACGCACTTGTGTGCTGTTTTACATCCAGTCCCAGTGTGTATGCAGTTTTGTCAATTTTATCATCAGTTTCCTGGTAGGTGGATGAGTAAGTGTGGGTAGCTGTGTGGGTGAGGTGGGTGGATGAGTGCGGGTAGCTGTGAGGTGGGTGGATGAGTGAGGGGGAGTAGTTGTGTGGGTAAGATGGGTGGGTGGTTGAGTGAGTGTGGTTAGCTGTAAGGCAGGTGAGTGAGTGGGTGTGTGTGAGTGGGGTAGGGGGATGGGTGGGGTAGCTGTGTGGGTGGATGAGTTTGGGTAGCTATGTGGGTGAGTTGGGTGGATGAGTGAACAAGTAGATGGTTGGTTGGGGTAAGTTTATGTGGGTGTGTGTACAGTTAGATGGGTGGCTGGATAGTAGGATTTATGTGTTTAGTTATTTATTCTTTTATATTCAGGATGATGCAATAAGCACTCATGTGCTTTTTAACATCCAGTCCCTGTGTGTATGCGGTTTTGTAAATTTTGTCATTGGTTCTCACCGGCAATGACTTGATCATCCAAAAAGCAGAGCAGGTTTTAATACGCACACAAGATGTTTCGATGAATGCATTGTGTGGATGAGTGAGTGGGTTTTTTGTGGGTGAGAAGAGTGTGTGGGATGTCAGTGTGGTACAGTGTGGTCACATACATGGAAACTGTGAAGTTGAGAAGAGGAATCAAAGTATGGAGGAGGATGACAGGGTGATGACCACAGCACTGACCACAGTTGTGAAGAGATAACAAGGTGTACAGGATGACAGTGTGATGACCACAGCACTGACCTCAGTCAGGGGTAGGAAGGTAATGGAAATAGAACAAGGGGGAATATCTTCACTGCAGAAAAACTGTCACATAGAGGAATTGGAGCCTTTCACAAGAGGAGAGGGGGGGGGGGGGGGGGGTGAGATATCATCAAAACAGAGAATCTGTGTCACAAAGTGAAGTTGAAGCCATTCTGTGACAACAACAGTCTGTTCAACACTGCAGTGCAGTGTGTTGTGTTCTGTAAACTCTTTCTTCAGACAAGATCAACAGCCTGTTCAACACTGCAGTGTGTTGTGTAAACTCTTCCTTCAGACAAGATCAACAGTCTGTTCAACACTGTAGTGCAGTGTGTTGTGTAAACTCTTCTTCAGACAAGATCAACAGTCTGTTCGACACTGCAGTGTGTTGTGTAAACTCTTCCTTCAGACAAGATCAACAGTCTGTTCAACACTGCAGTGTGTTGTGTAAACTCTTCCCTCAGACAAGATCAACAGTCTGTTCAACACTGCAGTGTGTTGTGTAAACTCTTCCCTCAGACAAGATCAACAGTCTGTTCAACACTGCAGTGTGTTGTGTAAACTCTTCCCTCAGACAAGATCAACAGTCTGTTCAACACTGCAGTGTGTTGTGTAAACTCTTCCCTCAGACAAGATCAACAGTCTGTTCAACACTGCAGTGTGTTGTGTAAACTCTTCCCTCAGACAAGATCAACAGTCTGTTCAACACTGCAGTGTGTTGTGTAAACTCTTCCCTCAGACAAGATCAACAGTCTGTTCAACACTGCAGTGTGTTGTGTAAACTCTTCCCTCAGACAAGATCAACAGTCTGTTCAACACTGCAGTGTGTTGTGTAAACTCTTCCTTCAGACAAGATCACTAGCTTCACTCTGCTTAGAGGCAACCTGCCATCTTCAGTGGACTGATGGGGGAATAATTCAGCAGTGGCTGGCAGGAATGTGGTGAAGATCAAGATCTGACAAAGCGAGGCGTGGCTGAGGCGGAGAGGTGGAGATGAGCGGGGTGGGAGGGGAAGGACAGGAGCGTCACAGAAGATGGGGCAGCAACCAGAAAAAAGAAAATATGAACATGAAAGACAAAAATTACATTCATGTCTCCAGTGATTTTTAGAAGTTATATACAACTCCAACACAGCAAAAGAATAACTATTTTGAAAAAGATAGTGGGGGGGGGGGGGTAGCCTAATGGTTTGAGTGTTGTGCTTGTAATCTAATGGCCTAGGATCGATTCACCACAGAGGCTCCTGTTTTAGGAATTCTACAACATCAGTACTGACTCCACTCCCCTTTAAGTCCTTTGGATGAGACTAAAACTGAGGCCCCTGTGTGCAAAAACATGCAGAACATCTTGCACACATGTTAAAAACCCATTCCGTCTTTCAGAAGAGTAGGCCATTTTGTACCTGTAGGGACGTATGACAAAATCTGTGTAAACTGCGTGCACACAGGTGTGGTGTTTAGACACATCCCTGAAGTCAGAATGCGGCTACCTATATGATGGGAAAAACAGTCGCATACACAAAAATCTCTCCATGGTGAACCTCGGAGCTCTAGCCAAGGAACACACACACAACCCCCCAAATTATAAGATGTTCTGATTTTATCTGTTCCACCAATGACTGTGTACACAGATTCAACCAGTCCACCGTTGGCCATCGCTCTTTCTCTGTTTCTGGTCCATCGATCTGGAATGACCTCCCTCTCTCCCTTTGCGAAAAGCCTACTTACAACACTTTTAAATCCAGCCTCAAGACATACCTATTTCAAACCTAAGACCTCCCCCTACAGTTTCATCTCATAATTATCTGTCCTTGCCTTCAGTGGCCTAAATTCTCATCACCCTGCTGAAGCATATAACCTGTGTGTGTGTGCGTGTGCGTGCGCGCGCGCGTGTGTTTGTGTGTATTTGAACTTTTTAAACTATTAATCATTGTTGGTTGCATGTGTAGGAGTGGAATGGATGCAAGCGCTTTGATTTGTTGTTTTTTTACAAGATATAGCGCTATATAAATTCCATTTATTATTATTATTATTATTACACATGTCTGCCTCTGTGTGTGGTGTGTGTGTCTGTGTGTGTGTGTATGTGTGTGTGTCTGTGTGTGTGTGTGTGTCTGCCTGTGTGTCTCTGTGTGTGTGTGGTGTGTGTGTGTGTGTGTGTGTGTGTGTGGCAGGCAGGAGCTACACAGCGCGTGTGGCCCCCAACCACCTGAACGCTTACCTCAACCTGGCCAACCTGGTGTCCAAAGACCCCAGCCGCCTGGAGGAAGCCAGATCCGTGAGTGATGTGACCTCCGTTCACTGGTGCTGGTGGTCAAGGTGGCCCTTAACCTATGTGGTCGTAGGGGAGCGAGGCGTCAGAGACCTCATTTCTCTAGGGGCCAGCATATTGAAGGTAGCGCCCATCTCCTCTCCCTCGCTGCTTTACCTTCCCTGACCCTAAATAGGGCAGGTACCCATTTACAGCTGGGTGAACTGGGGGACTGTACTGAAGCGAAATGGTCCCCCATCCTCTTGGTAGCCAGGCTGGATGGTGCTGGACAGTGGCTGGGGGAAGCCAGTGCTGTCCTGTGTTCACAGTGCACAGTGATGACGATGATGCTTGCTTCCTTGCCGCGGTCAGCAGAGGGCAGGGGAACGTTCAGAGAGCAGCTCTAGCTTACAGCGGCACAGGAGAGAGGATTTGATTAGCCTGGGAACACCCAACCCGCCCCCTCCATCCCCCTCCCATTTGGGCATGCAGGATTTCATGAAACAGTTATCACTTTAGCATATATAATTGGCATTAACAAACACATTTTCAACTCTAGGTGTGACAAATATCAATGTAATCGGCATTTTAAACAATTTCGTGCCACTTTACTCTTTACTCTTGATTGGAGGCACCATGGTCGAGTGGTTTAGGCGGTCAACTCGTGATCCAGAGGTTGCGGGTTCGATCCCTGCTCGGCTCGGTGCTGTGTCCTTGGGAAAGACACTTTACTCCTATTTTCCTCACTCCACCCAGGTGTACAAATGGGTACCAGCTCTGCTGGGGAAGTATCTGGCGACAGACTAGCGTCCTGTCACAGGGGTGGTGAAAAACCATCAGTTCGCTTAACGCTACAGAAACCGGGATAAGCTCCGGCTCTATGGGCCTTCTGGCTCGAAAGAACATACTTTTTTACTCTTGATTATAGATTTGTCTGTTTTTGTCTGGAGAGAACAGATGATTACAAAATATGAACAGCGATCCTGGGTACAGATATTCCAGGGGTAACACACAAGTTCAGTTAACTGTGGAAACTCCTTTTACAAAGGGAAATGTTCCCTGGTTCAGGCACACACCTGCACTAACATACAGCTGCACACAGCTGACAACTCCTTGTTGGCTTTGGAATGGTGGTGGTTGTAGGAGGATGTGGACCAAGTGCATAGGGTCGTGTTCAGAGTCAGGATTTATGCTGCAGGGGTTTGTCCAAGAACCACCAAGGTTTATTCACTGTCCCCAGTCTTTTGTCCCCAAGGATTTCTTTTTTAAAAATTCTTTTATTTCAAGGATAAAGGAACACTCATGGTTTTTTTTCCATACAGTCCCTGTGTGTATGCAGTTTTGTAAATTCTGTGTGTATGCAGTTTTGTAAATTTTGTCATCCATTCCCACCAGCACACAATGGCCTATTCTTCCGAAAAGCAGAACAGGTTTTAACGTGTGCGCAAGATGTTCTGCGTGTGTTCGCACACGGGACCTCAGTTTATAGTCTCATCCAAAGGACTTCAGGCATAGAGTGATGTTTGTTGTATAAGTGTGATGGTGTTGGTGTTGGTGATGGTGTTGTTGTTGTTGTTGCAGTTGCTGCAGCAGGCCATCACGATGAGAACAGACTTCATCGAGGCCTACATCAACCTGGGAGACATTTATGTCAAACTGGACAGGTCAGTCCCTCACCCCTCCCTCCCTCCATCCCTTCTCTCTTCTTACCTTACTTTTCTTTTCTCACTGTTGTGTGACATTGTGTATATTTCTGTCACGTTGTTCTCTGTATTTTCTGCTTTACAAATCCACTCATCTATAGATATCTCTTTTAAAAACTGACATCAGATAAAATGTACCGCTGATGTATCTTATTTCTTAACCATAAGTTGAAAGTGCCAGGTACTTTTTCTCTAGATTTTTTTCTTTTGAAATACAACTTAGATATATATATATATATATATATATATATATATATATATAATCAACATGTCAACAAGACATACTCAATCACATTTTCTTTTCTGTTCCTTGGCTAGATCTGAGGTTGACTAAACGTGAGAGTTTTGCATAAAGGAGCGGTTTTGCCGACCATTAAGGCTGCTGCCTTCTGACTTCAGGGACTCTCAACCACGTGATCAAACAGGCTTTCTCAAAGCTGCGATAGTGCCTGGTTGTTGGGAACCTGTAGAAAAGGAGAGTGAACTGGGTTTGTATGCAGATTATGGAAGAAGTAGTGAGAGTAGTGCTGTGTAGGACAAGGAGGCAGGCAGGACTGGTGATGTCTTCACTGAACCAGAGTGTAGCAGCAGAAGCTGCCAGACTGTCTCTGGTGACGGTGTCTCAACACGACGACACCTGTCTGCATGTGTTTTTACCACACACAAAATGTTGTCACCTGTTCCTCCTAGCACGAAATAGCCTGATCTCCCAGAAAGCAGAACAGGTTTTCTAACTTGTACACAAGATGTTCTGCCTCATCGTGATGGCCTGCTGCAGCAACTGCAACAACAACAACAACGTCATCACATTTATACAACAGATATCACTCTGTGCCTGAAGTCCTTCGGATCAGACTATAAACCGAGGTCCCGTGTGCAAACACACGCAGAACATCTCGCACACGGGACCTCAGTTTATAGTCTCATCTGAAGGACATTTGGAGAAATGGAGTCAGAACTGATGTTAGCTCCAGGGTAAAGTTCCCTAAAACAGTGGCCTCCTGGTGGCTCGATCCTGAGCCGTCAGCTGGTGAGTGCAGCGCGCTAACCACTAGGCCGCCCTGTCCCCCTTTACCACACACGCTGTGTGCGAGTCGCTGACTGAAGGAAAGAAGGCGATACTGAATCCTTGTGTTGTTGCAGGATTGTGGATGCTCAGAGGACGTATGAAGAAGCAATACGTATCGAGCCCAAGAACGCGGATCTACATTTCAATGTGAGTGTTGCTGTCGGTTATTATTCTTTTGTTATTCACTGCTTATTTCAACACATCTTCAAAGATATTGTTTCGGGGACTGCCAAGTCTTGCCTGTATGTGACCGTGTACAAGTGTTGGCTTTTCGGAAAGTGTGTGTGTGTTGGGGGGATTTTTTATTTGGTTTTTATTTTTTAACCCATACTCTGATTTTGTTTTCTTTTTTTCACGTCTTTTTTTCAAGTGTCTCAGTACTTACATATTCATGTGTTGAAAACCATGTTCAGTCATGGCAGGCAGACAGATTTCTCTGCTCGACATTCAGGCTGGTCTGCTTCAGGAGAGCATGTTGCCACAAGAGTAGCGCCACTCTTTTTCTTCCTTTCGTTTTTTTGTTGTCTGTCTTCTTTTCCTTTTTCTCTGTGAGAATGGTGGTTTTTCTACAGAATTTTGCCAGGGACAACTCTATTGTTGCTGTTGGTTCTTTTACGTGTATTATGTGTGGAGTGCATAATTATGGGATGTTGGTGTAGCACCTCTTCCGAAAGACTAGTAGTCCACCATTCAAGATCTTGTGGGTGGGGGGGAGGGGGGGGGGGGTTGAGTTCAAGTGGACTTGCTTTTTTTTAGAAAACTGTGTTTGTGTAGACCAGTGACTCACCTGAGGGAGAGGTGTATCACAGGGTGTATACACCTACCTGTGAACAGTGAACATGAACACTGTACTGGCTACAACATGGCTTGAACACATAAAGGAATTAAGGATAGATTGCTGGTACAGGCTGTGTTATTTCAGAAAAAACCTGGCATGTCTTGGCCACTAGAGTGGCACGCGCGCACACACACACGCACGCACGCATGCACGCACGCACGCACGCACGCACACACACACACACACACACACACACACACATGACAATGTTTACATAACTGCATACACACGGGGGCTGGATGAAAAAACCCACATGAGTGCTTATTTCATTATCCTCAAAATAAAAAAATAAATTTTAAAAGACATTAAAAAAACACACAGAGACACACACACACTTTTTGTGGTCTGATTTCACTTCATGTATAAAGACGTTAAATCGAAGAAGAAGAGTGCTTTGTTCGTTTGCGTCACAAGGTTCAGCACTATAAAAATTTCATGCAGTATTATTAACATAGTGCTGTCTTCACGATGTACACATTAATAATAATAATAATACATGGAATTTATATAGCACCATATCTTGCAAAAAACAAGTCAAAGCGCTTTTGTTCATTCCACTCATTTATATGCAGCCAGTTACAATTAATAGTGCTTACAAATTCAAATGTATACACACACATGCACATAAAGGTTATACACTTCGGCAGGGTGATGGGTGTTTTGGCTGTTGAGGGCAGGGACAAGAATGAGATGGAACAAGAGGGGAGAATCTTAGGTTTTGAAACAAATGTGTCTTGAGACATTGCTGTTTATTGCAGCGATAGTTTTGCTGCTATTACTCAATTTATTTGCTTTCTTTTTGTTGTTGTTAGTGCTATTTTTGTCATGAAAAATGTTATTAGAGGGTGTACATGTGTGTATGTTTTTTTAATTAATTAATTTATTCTTTTATATTGAGGATAATGGAATAAGCACTCATGTGCTTTTCTACATCTAGTCCCTGTGTGTATGCGGTTTTGTAAATTTTGTCATCTGTTTCCACCGGCTCACAATGGCCTACTCTTCCGAAAAGCGGAACAGGATTTAACGTGTGCGCAAGATGTTCTGCATGCGTTTGAACACGGGGCCTTGGTTTATAGTCTCATCTGAAGGACTTTTGGGGAGAGTGGAGTCTGCACTGATGTTAACTCCAGGGGAAAATATCCCATTGAACGGGGTGTCTGTGTATGTGTGTGTGTGAGCACGGGCGTGTGTTGTGTGTGTGTGAGCGCGGGCATGCGCATGCATGCATGTGTGTTTTGGTGTATTTGTGCATGCATGCATGCATGCATGCGTGTGTGCGTGCGTGTGTGTGTGTGTGTGTTATTAGTGGAATGCTGGCAGTGACTGACAGGATTGCTGGTTGTGTTTCAGTTGGGCGTGGTTCACTTGGAGCAGAAGCACAACGCAGAAGCCAAGCGGTGTTTTGATGAAGCGTTACGTGTTGACCCTGACCACACAGTGAGCCCGCTGTCTTCATGTCCTCTCTCCTCTCTTCTCTCTCTCTGTCTCTGTCTCTCTCTCTCTGGGTATACAATAACATTTGGGTTTTTTTTTTGTGCTTCCTTATTTTTCTCACTAAAATACTAAGCAGTTCCGCAACCCCCCTTCATGTATGGCCTTTTTGTGAATAAATCTTTTTAGTTTGAGTTCTCTCTCTCTCTCTCTCTCTCTCTCTCTCTCTCTCTCTCTCCCTCTCTCTCTCTCCTCCTCTCCACCCTCTCTCTCTCTCCTCTCTCTTCTCTCTCTCTCTCCCCCCCTCTCTCCCCCTCTCTCCTCTCCTCTCTCCCCCTCCCTCTCTCTCTCTCTCCCTCTCCCATCTCTCCCCCCTCTCTCTCTCCCCCCCTCTCTCCCCCCCTCCTCTCCTCCTCTCTCCCCCTCCCCCCCCCCCTCTCTCTCCCCCCCCCTCTCTCTCTCCCCTCCCTCTCTCCCCCCCTCTCTCTCTCCCCTCCCTCTCTCTCTCTCTTCCTTCCCTCTGTCACCTTACCAGGTGTTTGAGGTAGAGAGTGACGGCCATGACTGTCTTTGTAAAGGCTGTGTCACACAGAGAGAGAGGTCTTAGGTTAGCCAGCCTAGTGGACAGACTGTCGGCACGATGGAAGCTAAGGGCGCAGTTTTGGGGGTTCTTTTAAAAATGTCCATCTTAGGGTATGGTTTCCATTGCATTTTTCAAAAATGTTTTGTTTTGTTCCTTGACTGACTAGAGCTGTGAGGTTCACCTCGATGGTGAGGTTTTTGTGTAAGTGACCCTTTGACCCCCCCCCTCCCCCCCCCCCCCCCCCCCCCCCCCCCCCCCACACACACACACCACCTACCACCATGTAGATAGCCGCATTCCAACTCTGGGGATGGTGTCTAAACACAACACCTGTGTCCATGCCTTTTTAAAAAAGAAAAAGTTATCTTCTGTGCCTGTTGGCACAAAATGGCCTACTCTTCCGAAGGGCAGAATGGTTTTAACATGTACCTGCCTGCGTTCACACGCGGGGCCGTGGTGGTTTATAGTCTCGTCCGAAGGACTTTGACATTTTGGTTTGATTTTTTTGTGGTCAAACTGGGAAGAAAGGGCAAGGCTGGGAATCGAACCCAGAACCTAATTCTTGCTGTGGCGTAATTCAACCTCGCCTTTCTGTTCTTTTTTTATCATTAATGAAGTTTGTTTCTGTGTGTGTGTGTGTGTGTGCAGCAATTTCTCTATAACTCTGCTATGTGTGTGTGTGCAGCAATTTCTCTATAACTCTGCTATGTGTGTGTGTGCAGCAATCTCTGTATAACTCTGTGTGTGTGTGTGTGTGTGTGCAGCAATCTCTGTATAACTCTGTGTGTGTGTGTGTGTGTGTGCAGCAATCTCTGTATAACTCTGTGTGTGTGTGTGTGTGTGTGCAGCAATCTCTGTATAACTCAGCTATATGTGTGTGTGTGTGTGTGTGCAGCAATCTCTTTATAACTCGGCTGTGTGTGTGTGTGTGTGTGTGTGTGCAGCAATCTCTGTATAACTCTGCTATGTGTGTGTGTGTGTGTTGTGTGTGTGTGTGTGTGCAGCAATCTCTGTATAACTCAGCTATATGTGTGTGTGTGCAGCAATCTCTGTATAACTCTTGTGTGTGTGTGTGTGTGTGTGTGTGTGTGCGTGCAGCAATCTCTGTATAACTCTGTGTGTGTGTGTGTGCAGCAATCTCTGTATAACTCTGTGTGTGTGTGTGTGCAGCAATCTCTGTATAACTCTGGTATATGTGTGTGTGCAGCAATCTCTGTATAACTCTGCTATATGTGTGTGTGTGCAGCAATCTCTGTATAACTCTCTGTGTGTGTGCAGCAATCTCTGTATAACTCTGCTATATGTGTGTGTGTGTGTGCAGCAATCTCTCTATAACTCGGCTATATGTGTGTGTGTGTGTGTGTGTGTGTGTGTGTGTGTGTGTGTGTGTGTGCAGCAATCTCTCTATAACTCTGCTATGTGTGTGTGTGTGTGTGTGTGTGTGCAGCAATCTCTGTATAACTCAGCTGTGTGTGTGTGTGCAGCAATCTTTGTATAACTCTGCTATATGTGTGTGTGTGTGTGTGCAGCAATCTCTGTGTAACTCTGCTATATGTGTGTGTGTGTGTGTGTGCAGCAATCTCTCTATAACTCGGCCATCCTGATGCAGGAGAGTGGCAACCCCAATGACCGGGCTGAGGCCTCCAGACGGTAAATAACAATAATAATAATAACAATAATAATAATAATAACAGCAATAATAACAATAGCAATAATAATAATAATGATGATGATGATGATGATAATAAATATAATAATGTATGGAATTTCTACAGCGCTGAATCTTGTAAAGCAAACAAATCAGAGCGCTTGTAAATTCAGTGATGATACTGTTTGAACATATAAATCACAGGGCTTTGTTGAGGGATTTTTAGTCGTCTTACTTCATGGGTTGTTTTTTTGTCATGAAGGTTTTAATTTCTAATGTGTAATTCATTAAAAAAAACAGAGAAGTGAGGTCTCTGACGCCTTGCTCCCCTACGACCTTATAAGTTATGGGACAGCTTTACCTTTTTTACCTTCTAATTCATAAAAAAAAATTTATAAGTTGATTGTATATTTTGTGTTTAATGATATTGTTCTTTATCTATTTGAACTGAGTAGTTGGGGCGATTTTTGTAGCACATGTAGGCAGAGCTACTTATCAGTCGTGGGAATAAATTCTTGTCCACTTTCTCTGCAGTTGACTTGGCCTAACATCAAGGTGGCCATTTTACCAGGGTGAAGCAGTATCGTCATTTGCTCTCCGTTTGGTCAAAGTTGAGCGTCTGTTCACGATATCAAGTAACGACATGCTCGTTCATAGCTGCCAACCATTTCTTTTCTCCCGGAATTTTCTGATGTCTGGCTGCAGTTCTGCTTGTCTGATTTATGAGGGGAAGATCCTTCTTTCTTCTTCTTTGCGTTGCCTGGGTTATGTTTTGAGGCCAGATCTTCTGAGGAATTCAGCAGTTGCCTGCAGGTCATCCACAGTTTCTGCTCCAGAGGCGTGGGCTCAGGCCACACTTCCAGCCTTAGCGTCTGGAGGGTCCTGCCGTCTTGTAGGATGTGGGCCGTATCCTGTTCTTCTTCTCCACAGGGGCACATAGCAGATGGTGTAATTTTCAATTTTCTGTGGAGGTGTTTATTCAGCCTGTTGTGCCCTGTGCGTAGTCTGAAAATGACCACCTGTGCTTGTCGTGAAAGCTGGTGATAAGGGTCTGGTTTGAGTGGTGATCTGAAGAGAGATTTGATGATGGTTTTCATCTCCATTAGGTTGACAGGATTGTTCTCTTGCTCCTCTCTTGCCCCTATTTTGGCCATCTTGTCTGCTTGTTCATTTCCTTTAATGCCGCAGTGGGAGGGGATCCACTGGAGCTCTTTGCGTAAGGCGTTAACCCTCTTGTTGTTGGATTCTACAGAGCTAAACTGCCTGTAGATTTTGAATTCTTTGAAGGTTTTCTACCTCCATCTGACTTACTTTACTCCTAAGACAATTGTGTGTGTGCATGACAAGTTATCAAGCTGAAATTTTGTCACAAGCTAGGTATGTCTTTGTACTTGCATTTAGGCGCAAGTTTATGTGTCTGGTCACCAGATGTCTTGTCACTGTCACCTTATTTGTCACCAATCACAGGTAAAAGTGTGGTATATACGATAAAACAGCAAAATATGCATGGATATGACAATAGTTCAAGCATATTAGTGTCAAATAAGGAAGTGATACCCAGCTGATGTGTTTACCAATGGTTATGTGCAATAGTACTTCAAGGATGTGTCACACAATGTCCCCATAGCACCTGTTGTTTTATGGTATGTCTCTAGGAGACAGAAGTTTTGTTGAACTATTTTTTCTTTTGAAAACAAGTCATATTCAATCGACATGTGACCTTTATATTGCAGTTCATATATGCGTGTGCTACCACATGTTTGTTAAGTGTACAGAAGTGTCTTATTGTACATGACTGTCACACTGTCACCATTGTCACAGCACAGGTGTGACAAATTCGAAACAACATAGAACTTCTGTAACTCTACAAAATTTTAATGTTGGTAGTCTCTAAAGTAGTCATAGTGGTGGCACAGGGTCACATCACATCACAAAAAGCAAAAATTATGGATGTGTGTGTGGGAGGGGGGGGGGGTGTACCCATTGCTCTCACCTGTCGAACCTTGGCAGACCGGAGACCAATTTTATTTTCCTTCTTGCTATTTTCATTATCAGCATATCTGTTCGTTTCTGCCATTGCAGTTTCAAAGCAAAAGTGTGGTAATAATGAGAAAACAGTCAAAAGGCATCACGCTTTCAGGCGTCTATGCCGCGGACCAGCTGGGAGGTCAAATTTCTCCACAGTCGGTGTGTGTAGCACAGGTCAGGAATGTGCCGTGTAGCACGTTATTTTCTGGCTCACTCTTCTCCCTAACTGCAGCATTTCCTTCCTCCTCTTCCTCCTAATCGTTTAATATCGGACTCACTTAACAATTCTCGTTCAAATGTTTCTACTTCCAAGACAATAACATTCAATTTATCGTCTGGCTAATCAGATAAATCATCTGCTACTAAAGAAAACGCCATTTTTTTCCGCCACGCTGCACCATTGAAAAGCGTTCCGGTCGCTGGCTGTTATTTCTTCCTTCCCTTCCCACTACACAAATGTTAGTGGTCTAAATTTATCGCTGGCATCCTCTGACACCCTCCCTGCATCACCCCACCAATTTTCAGACACACAGTGTGAAAACCACGAGGTCTGTGTGTGATGGAAAAGTACTGCCCACGTGGGCAGCACCAACTGTCGGCTGCGGTCGGATTGGAATCTAGCGGCAGCCTCCGTTAGCTGCGGCCGGATCGGGGACAAGAGGGTTAAGACTGTGCAGTGCCTTCTCCAGATCTTTCAGTTGTCCGGCATTATAGGACTGCAGCACAGAGAGTGCGTCGGTCAGGAAGACGACTTGGGTGTTGTTGTCCACTCTGCTGTTGATGACATTTGCTGCATGGATCAGGGCTTCTACTTCAGCCTTGTAGTTAGTACAATGCAGGCCTGTTGGAATAGCTTCGGCCTGCCATTCTCCACTACGGTACTGAATGTAGACCCCCGCACCTCCACACTTGACAGCATCAGTTGCTGATCCATCGGTGTATATGTGAATCCAGCTTTCTTGGGGGTATCTTTCTTCCAACATGGCTAGTGTGAGAGTCTTTTTCACAATTTCACTCTGCTCATTTTTTGTTGTTATGTGGGGGACAGGGGTATTTACTTTGGTATCGGTTCTTCTTTCTTCCCATGGTGGTGTTTCAAGAGAGAAAGAGAAAGGTTTGACATGGTCTGGAAGCTTTGCTTGGTATTTTCGTACTAGGCCTCTAGTTTCAAGGGCAAAGCTAGACCGCTTTAGCCTGCCTGAGGATAGTTGTTTTATCCTTGTCTTCATTGGGTGATCTGTAGTGCACTCGTATTTCTTTGATTGTATCAGGGCCTTCTGTTCTCTTCTTGTAGATAGGGGAGGAATGCCAGTCACTTCTTCCATTTTGTTGATTGGTGTAGACTTCATTGCCCCTGTTATGATTCTTAGTGCTTGATTTTGGACCTTGTCAAGAGTTGATGGTGAGTCTTGGCAGCTGTCATCCAGGAGTTAGATCCATATTCAAGGTGAGGTCTTACTGCACCTTGGTAGAGTGTCTTCAGTATTCAGTCCCCGCCCTTAGGGATATATCTATCTATCTTTTCAGACAAAGTTCGAAACATACGCTCCAGACTTGATCAAACTCAATTCCAGCCTGCGCCTCCTGACCCCCAGTTCACTGGCACTCCTCTCTTTTCCTTCCATCCCACAAGTGAAAAAGAAATCATGACAATTCTGAAGGAAATGACTATAAAATCATGCGACCTTGATCCCATACCTGCTCCTGTTTTCTCACAATGCCTTCCACAACTTGTGCCTATTATCACTAAAATAGTAAACTCATCTCTTCAGTCAGGAAATTTTCCATCAGCTCTTAAAACAGCAATAGTCACACCTCTACTGAAAAAGCACGACCTCGATCCCAACATTCTGAAGAATTATAGGCCTGTCTCAAACTTACCCTTTGTCTCTAAAGTACTAGAAAAAGTTGTTCTCAAACAGCTCAACAGTCACCTTCATTCCAATGATCTTCTTCCCACTTTTCAGTCTGCCTATCGCCCCAACCACAGCACCGAAACCACCCTAGTCCATACTTTAGATACACTTCTACTTGCTTCTGATGCAGGAAAAATCTCCCTCCTCACTCTTCTTGACTTATCTGCAGCCTTTGATACCATAGATCACTCAATTCTTCTTTCTCGCCTCCAAAATACGTTTGGTATTAATGGCACAGCCCTCACCTGGTTTACTTCATACCTCACAGACCGGTTCCAGAAAGTTATTGTAAACAAAATTCAATCAAAACCTGTCATAATGGAATGTGGAGTCCCGCAGGGATCAGTCCTGGGCCCTGTTCTCTTTATTCTCTACACTGCTCCACTCTCACATATAGTAAACAACCACCCTATTGATCATCATTTCTATGCCGATGATACTCAACTTCAGTGCAGCGATACTGTTGAAAACTTGCCTTCCCTCCTGACAAATATGTCCTACTGCCTTCAAGACATTAAAAACTGGATGACTCAGAACAAGTTACAACTTAATGCCGATAAAACCAAAGCCATGCTCATAGGGACCCAACATAAACTTTCCTCTGTCACAAAAACTTCAATAGAATTCGGCAATACGTCAGTTCCTTTGTCCAACTCTGTGAAGTACTTAGGAGTAGTTCTTGACAACACACTCTCTATGAAAAAATTCATCACCCAGACCTGCCAGTCTTGCTACTATCAATTACGGCGCATAAGCGCGATTCGCAAGTATCTGTCCACTGATGCAACTTCCAAGCTTGTTACATCTCTCATTCTTTCACGTTTAGACTACTGTAATTCTCTCTTGGCTGGCCTTCCAGCATCATCTATCCACTCTCTTCAACGCATACAAAACTCTGCAGCTCGACTGGTCCTAAGAAAGAAAAAATCTGAACACATCACTCCTCTTCTGCGATCTCTTCACTGGTTGCCTGTCTCACAAAGACTGGAGTATAAAATCAATACCCTCTGTTTCAAATGTCTCCACAAATCTGCACCCTCTTATCTCTGTAACTTTCTTCACCTGTACACTCCATCCCGTTCCCTTCGCTCAGCCGCAGATACTTTGTGCTTTCGAACACCCAGATTCAAACAAACCACTGTTACCAGCCGCCATGGCGCAGTGGTTAGCGCCTTGGGTTACGGACTGGAAGGTCGCGGGTTAGATTCCCATAAGAGTCATAGGGATTTTTCGGACTCCGGCCGGCTCCTACCCAGAGTGAGTGTGCTGTGGGCTCAGTGGGAAGACTGGGACCACACAGTCGAGCTTCATCCACTTAACGGATGCGAATTTGTGAGTGTTGCTCAAATTACCTGACCAACACTGCAGGTGTCTGTATCTCTCGGGCCCGGTTGACGCCGGGATATATTATGATAGTAAGCGTAGAGTACAACCCTGTCAAGTAGTCTCAAAGCATATGCACTTCCACAGCAGCATCATTACCTCATCCTCATTGTCATTGATCATCATGCATTAAAAAAAAAAAAATGCCTCTGATTCGGTGGTCCCGGTTGCTCTGGTCTCATGGTGACCCCAGATTCGGTTTGCTCATACACTTCTGTGCCTGTGATGAGTTTGTGTCAAAGCCTTTGGGGTTGGGGGTTCGCGGGGGACGGTCGTTGGAGGGACGTTGTGGTGGTTGCCACCTGGGGTGGGCAACTCACTCAGTCTGGCTCCGCGACTGAGCTAATACTGTCGTTAGTAGGGGGCTTAGTAGGTGGTGTCCTGCGTATGTTAGCTCAGAACAGGCACCACTGAACACCACCAAAGTGACCCAGCAGCAGTGCAGGGCCCCTCTGGCTGGTGGCCCCACGGCGGCCTGATAGTGATGGGCTCCCTGTGGACTTCCGACACTGAGGATGAGACATAACAAATCTGGGTATGGCTGTGGCGGGGAGATTGGAATGAGCGGCGTGGGAAACAGTAGGACGGGGGTCGTCAGAAGATGAGGCAGCCAAAAAAAAACAAAACAAAAAACAAAACAAACAAAAAAAACCAAACAAACCACTGTTGGCCGTTGCTCCTTCTCTGTTTCTGGTCCATCCACCTGGAATGACCTCCCTCTTTCACTTCGTCAAAAGCCTTCACTTGATTCCTTCAAATCCAGCCTCAAAACACACTTATTTCCTACCTGAGACTTTTCCCCCACATATCTGTCCCTAATTTTCAACAGCATCTTTCACCTTCTAAGTGTTGTTCCGCGCGCGTGTGTGTGTGTGTGTGTGTGCGCGTGCGTGCGTGTGCGTAGTGCGTGCGCATGGATTTGAAATCTGTTGCTCATTATGTTTAAGGAGAGTTGCGTGCCTGTAAATGATTGAGTGCAAGCGCTTCGATTTGTTTGTTTTTTACAAGATTCAACGCTATATAAATTCCATATATTATTATTATTATTATTATTATTATTATCTACCTGTCCCATAGTCTGACGACCGTGGGGGCACCATCAAAGACTCAACAACCAGTTCCCTCCATTCCTCTCTCTGTTCTGCCTTTCTCAGGGTTTTGTTGAGTTCTAGGCCTGTCCATTCGCTGATGTTATCCTCCCAGCTCTTCCTTGGTCTGCCTCTTCTTCTTCCTCCTTGGACAGTGCCTTGTAAAACTGTCTTTGCAAGTCCTTTGGATCTTGTGACATGCCCATACCATTTAAGTTTACATTTTTTCACGATCGTTAGAAGGTTCTCATAGGGTCCAATGGTTTGCTGGATTCTGTTATGCATGCTTTCGTTGCTTATGTGGTCTTTGTAGGAGGCCACCAGTGCAGTGTACTACAACAACAACATTGGAGAATGGTTTCGAACAACAGTTGGAGTAAGGCAGGGCTGTCTACTTTCACCCACTCTTTTCAACATCTTCCTTGAGAGAATCATGGCTGATGCACTGGAACATCATGAAGGATCAGTCAGCATTGGTGGCAGATCGATCACAAACCTCCGCTTCGCAGATGACATTGATGGAATAGCAGGATCAGAAAAAGAGCTTGCCAGCCTAACAGAACACTTGAATAAGGCCTCCAAAATATACAGCATGGAAATCAGTGCAGAGAAGACCAAACTGATGACTAATAACACCAACGGCATTAGCACTGATATCAGGGTTAATGACCAGAAGCTGGAAACAGTTCAAAGCTTCAAGTACCTGGGAGCCATTGTATCAGACCAGGGATCCAAGCCAGAAGTAGTATGCAGGACTGCACAGACAATAACAGCTTTGTCAAAACTAAACACCATCTGGAGAGATAAAAATATCTCACTTATCTCCAAGATCAGACTAATGCGCTCCCTTGTCATATCCATATTTCTGTATGCCTGTGAATCATGGACCCTGACTGCAGATTTGGAGAGAAGAGTACAGGCGGTGGAGATGAGATGCTTTCGGAGACTCCTTGGCATCTCCTACAAAGACCACATAAGCAACGAAAGCGTTAGGGATATATATGATAATAAAATAAAATAAAGCCCATACCAATACACTCACACAGTGTACGGGAAAAAATATCTCACACAGTGTACGGGAAAAATTATCTACACAAAAGCCCCCATATTTTGCATTTGCTCCCCAGTTGGTTCCGGCCAGTTTCCGCATGATGTTTAGTTTTCTTCTGGCTTTGTTCTCTGCTTCATTTATATGGGCTTTCCATGTCATTTGTTTGTCAAAAGTGACTCCCAGGTAGGTTTGATGATCCTCAAATTTTAGCGTGGTGTTTCCAAGGGTAAGTATCCCAGGTTTTGCTTTGGGTGAGAGCGTGATAAGAGTGGCTGTGGACTTCTCCCTGTTGATTGTTACGCACCAGCTTTCAGCCCATGCTGCAACACTCTCCAGGGCAAGTTGCATTCTATAGGTTGCTGTTGTTGCATGCTCTTCGTTGCTCCAGAGTACCAGGTCGTCTGCATAAAGCGCGGCATGGACACCTCTTGGTAGTTCTGCGACCACATCATTGATGAAGAGGATGAACAAAGTGGGGGGGGGGGGGGGGAGATCCTGATTCCAGAATGAAGAAAGAAATGACTGTAAACAGACTGACAGGCAATGAATGCTGGGTGTGTGTCGTTTTTCTGTTCCTCAGCTGTGAGGGTTTCTTTTGTGAAAATTTTGCTCTCTTACACCGTAATAGATGCTTCAGGGATTGTGCCCCTGACCCTTGCTTTTTCAGGAAAGGGGGGGGGTAGGTCACATCCCAAACCCATTCCCTGACAGATTTTTTTTGGGGGGGGGGAGAGGTGAGGTGAAGTTGGCAGGTATGCCTCTTCTTTTTAAAGCGGACAAGTTTTTCTCTGGCAGTGAAGACTGGTTTCTGTGGCTGGTGCAAGCTTGCAGAGCAGTGTGTGACATGGAGCAGACTGAGGATGACAACGACAACATGGGCTTGTGTCTGGCTGGCCCTGTTGCCTGTTAGGTGCTGTAGCTAGGTGGAGTTTTTTGTTTGTTGTTCTTTTTTTTAACTGTGTGTGTGTGTGTGTGTGTGTGTAGTTTTGTCTTTTGATAGTGTTCAGCTGTTGCTGTGCAGCTTGTGATTCCTAAGAAGGAATAGCCAGGAGTTTTTGTCACGCTCAGCCAAGACATGTGTATGCAGATATGCTGATGTGCAACTGACACATATAAGGAATGTACACACACGCACGCACACACACACACACACACACACACACACACAGAGTGAAGAAGGTGGTGCATGCTGTTGCAGGTTAAAGAAACTTCAGGCAGAGGACCCCAAGGATCCCAAGATCTACTTCAACACAGCCATGCTGGCCATGGACGACAAGCAGTTCGACCTGGCTGAAGACAACTTCAGGAAAGCCATCAAGGTTGGGAGTCAGCAGGGGGGGGATTGTGTTGATAGGGGGGGAGGAGACAAGATAGTTTGATTTAACTCAGAGTGTATGCGTGTGAATCAGAAGCCTTTATTGCCATGAAGTCAGATCGAGACTTATTTGACACCAAACATAAATGTATACAACATTTCCTAAAAGATGTAGATTCTTAGATTTATGTCTCTTGTCTATGCTCTGGCTCTTCTGGAAAAAGAATCATGCCCATGTTTGATCGTGTCTAACAGAGAGTCCTCGTTGTTGAAAAACTTACTGACATTCTCGTTGTTGGTTTTTAACATTAGGTAAAAAATTATTTCTTAACCTCTTAACTGCCCAGTGCAAGTGCACCCTGTATGCCGGGGAATAAAATTCTTATGTACCACTGCTATGTTCATATCCCTCTTACTCAGAAACTATTACATGAATATTCCTGATAGTCTACCCAATGACAGTATATATATCGTAGACTACTTCGAGGCAAGCTCAAATTAGTTAGCATGATATTTCACTGCGAAAATATATTTAAAATGTAAAACATCGACCATAAATACGATTTCTTCATCACCACTGTCATTCGAGTACCCCCATCTCAATAATGTCAAACATATGTCTAGGCCAAATCTCATTCATTGTTTTTTAAATACACGATCTCCTGAATCATACGCGATCGTTTTCATCAATGTTAGGTAAATCTAGAGTTTTATTTGCCACTTTTACAGCTGTGTAAAGTTATTTATGCCTTCAACAAGAAGTGTCAGCAATTTTGAACAAGAACTTCCCAAGCAGTCATGCATAAAAACACAAAATACGAGCGAAAAAAACGATCGTTTTTGCCACGGTTTTTGCAGCTCGATGTTGCCAAGCAACAGGAGAGTGACCTCCATTAATTTTGGAGTTGTTTCCCTTTAACTGTAGTCAAGGAAGCCGGCTTGTTTACTTCGGTTCGACACCCCGGAAATTTTCCGGGTTGTTGGCGTATAGGGTGCACGTTTAGCCCCGGAGAATTTCCGGGGTAAGGCAGTCTAGAGGTTAAGTCATCATACGGTTTGCAATCATCAAGCAAGTGATACTCGTCTTCTATTTTGTTACACCACTTACATTTTTATTTATCTCTCTCAGCACATGTGTGGTTTTTTTCTGTCGCTGTAGGTTCTTTTACAATCAGAAACCTGCGTGTTTTCTGTGTTTTGTCTGCTCTTTGAGGCTCTTTTACAAGTGACAGTGGTGTGTTACTTAGAGGACCTCAGTTTATCATCTCATATGAAAGACTGGCGCCCAGACCGCCATTCATAATCTAAATAGACTCAAATTGAACCATGACCTCTGTCTTTGTAGACAGGGTATGTTATGATAGACATCGGATCTGCCTGCTTTGATTTTTGATTGACGGGTTGATTGACATGTTGATTGATTGATTGATTGATTGACAGCTGGACCCTCAGTTCCGAAGCGCTCTGTTCAACCTGGCCTTGTTGCTGGTGAATGACGTCAGACGACCCATGGACGCCATTCCAGTGCTGCAGGAACTTCTGAAGGTACTAACCTTTTTGCTGCCGTTGTTCCTTTTGGTGCTGGTTTTGTTGTTGCTGTAGAAGGAAGGTGGCAGGACGGTTAAGACATTCACCTGCCTCACAAGTAAACCGTGACATTCTGGGTTTAGTTCCCAGCCTTGCCCTTTCTTCCCAGTTTGACGAAAAAATCCAACTGAATGTCAAAGTCTTTGGATGAGACTATAAACCAAGGCCCTGAGTGCGAATGCGCACAGAACATCTTGCGCACATACATGTTCTGCCTTTCAGAAGAGTAGGCCATTTTTTGACAGTAGGAACGGACGACAACATTTCAAAACCAGCATGCACACAGGTGTCGTGTTTAGACACCATCCCCGAAGTCGGAATGTGGCTACCTACATGGTGGGGGACTGTTGCATATGAAGACATTTCACCATTGGTGAACCTCTGAGCTCTAGGTGAAGAACAAAACAAACACACACAAAACAAAAAACAAAACAAAAAAATAAAACCCCAAACAAAAAACCAAACTAAAAGCCCCTTAACCTGACCTCTCCCTGAAGTCCTTGCTGTGGAACACTGCAGGGAATTTTTCAGGCTGTGTGTCTTGGGGACAGGAGAAGGTGGCGGAGCCCATCCCCCTCTTGTTCCTAGAGTGCATGCTGGGCATGCTGAAGTCATCCCCGCCTCTGGCCTGCTCTGCTGCAGAAGATGGAGGAGGTTTTGATGTGTGTGTGTGGAGGATGTGTGTGGGCACACAGGACCTCAGTTTACAGGCTTACCTGAAGCACCATCAGGGGAGCAGGGTCAGAAGGAGTGCTATCTCCTGAAGAACAGTCCCCTCAGTGGAGACTGAAGCCTGCACCCTGGGTAAAAACTGTGGGGTCAGAAGATAATGATGTCAGCACCGTTGCATCAGAAGATAATGCTGTCAGGACTGTTGTGTCAGAAGATAATGCTGTCAGGACTGTTGTGTCAGAAGATAATGCTGTCAGCACTGTTTCATGTGAAGATAATGCTGCCAGGGCTGTTGCATCAGAGGATAATGCTGCCAGGGCTGTTGCATCAGAGGATAATGCTGCCAGGACTGTTGTATCAGAAGATAATGCTGTCAACACTGTTGTTTCAGAAGATAATGCTGTCAACACTGTTGTTTCAGAAGATAATGCTGTCGACACTGTTGTTTCAGAAGATAATGCTGTCAACACTGTTGCATCAGGAGATAATGCTGTCATATCTTTGGGGTCAGAAGATAATGCGGTCATATCTTTGGGGTCAGAAGATAATGCTGTCATATCTTTGGGGTCAGAAGATAATGCTGTCATATCTTTGGGGTCAGAAGATAATGCTGTCATATCTTTGGGGTCATATCTGTATCAGAAGTCATGATATGGATGTGGACTGCCCCCCCCTCCCCCCCAATATGTCAGAAGTTACAGGTTGAAAACACCTGTGATGATAATAACATGTGACATGGCATTGTCTGATAATGCTGCTGTATGGTGCATAATACACAAAGTGACATTCTATGCTATGTGTTGTTGTGTGTTGTTGTGCAGTACTACCCTGACCCTACACAAAGTGACATTCTATGCTGTGCTATGTTATGATGTGATGTGTTGTTATGTGTTGTTGTGCAGTACTACCCTGACCCTACACAAAGTGACATTCTATGCTGTGTTGTGTGATGTGTTGTTATGTGTTGTTGTGCAGTACTACCCTGACCCTACACAAAGTGACATTCTATGCTATGTGATGTGATGTGTTGTTATGTGTTGTTGTACAGTACTACCCTGACCCTACACAAAGTGACATTCTATGCTGTGCTATGTTATGTAATGTGTTGTTATGTGTTGTTGTGCAGTACTACCCTGACCCTACACAAAGTGACATTCTATGCTATGTGATGTGATGTGATGTGTTGTTATGTGTTGTTGTACAGTACTACCCTGACCCTACACAAAGTGACATTCTATGCTGTGCTATGTGATGTGATGTGTTGTTATGTGTTGTTGTACAGTACTACCCTGACCCTACACAAAGTGACATTCTATGCTGTGTTGTGTGATGTGTTGTTATGTGTTGTTGTGCAGTACTACCCTGACCCTACACAAAGTGACATTCTATGCTGTGTGATGTGATGTGTTGTTATGTGTTGTTGTACAGTACTACCCTGACCCTACACAAAGTGACATTCTATGCTGTGTTGTGTGATGTGTTGTTATGTGTTGTTGTACAGTACTACCCTGACCCTACACAAAGTGACATTCTATGCTATGTGATGTGATGTGTTGTTATGTGTTGTTGTACAGTACTACCCTGACCCTACACAAACTGACATTCTATGCTGTGCTATGTGATGTGATGTGTTGTTATGTGTTGTTGTGCAGTACTACCCTGACCCTACACAAAGTGACATTCTATGCTGTGCTATGTTGTGTGATGTGTTGTGATGTGTTGTTGTGCAGTACTACCCTGACCCTACACAAAGTGACATTCTATGCTGTGCTATGTTATGTGATGTGTTGTTATGTGTTGTTGTACAGTACTACCCTGACCCTACACAAAGTGACATTCTATGCTGTGCTATGTTATGTAATGTGTTGTTATGTGTTGTTGTACAGTACTACCCTGACCCTACACAAAGTGACATTCTATGCTGTGCTATGTGATGTGATGTGTTGTTATGTGTTGTTGTACAGTACTACCCTGACCCTACACAAAGTGACATTCTATGCTGTGCTATGTGATGTGATGTGTTGTTATGTGTTGTTGTACAGTACTACCCTGACCCTACACAAAGTGACATTCTGTGCTGTGCTATGTTATGTGATGTGTTATGTGATGTGTTGTTATGTGTTGTTGTGCAGTACTACCCTGACCCTACACAAAGTGACATTCTATGCTGTGTTGTGATGTGTTGTGATGTGTTGTTGTACAGTACTACCCTGACCCTACACAAAGTGACACTCTATGCTGTGCTATGTTGTGTGATGTGTTGTTATGTGTTGTTGTGCAGTACTACCCTGACCCTACACAAAGTGACACTCTATGCTGTGCTATGTTGTGTGATGTGTTGTTATGTGTTGTTGTGCAGTACTACCCTGACCCTACACAAAGTGACATTCTATGCTGTGCTATGTTGTGTGATGTGTTGTTATGTGTTGTTGTGCAGTACTACCCTGACCCTACACAAAGTGACATTCTGTGCTGTGCTATGTTATGTGATGTGTTATGTGATGTGTTGTTGTGCAGTACTACCCTGACCCTACACAAAGTGACATTCTATGCTGTGTTGTGATGTGTTGTTATGATGTGTTGTTGTGCAGTACTACCCTGACCCTACACAAAGTGACATTCTATGCTGTGTTGTGATGTGTTGTTATGATGTGTCGTTGTGCAGTACTACCCTGACC
>CM054145.1:1684247-1717657 GCA_028751875.1 Rapana venosa
AGGGAAATTTTTTTATAGATTTCTTTTTCAGCCACCTTTCCCCCAAAAACTCAGCCTATTTCAAGTCTTCACCTCTAGGATGTGGGGTGAAAAAGCAGATCAGAGTAAAAAAAAAGCTGGCAAAAAAATTCAGAAATAGCAGGAAAAAGTCCCCATTAAAGCAATTAAAACCTGGAAAAGCCCCTGGGGGAAGGGGACTACCACTGCAATTTGTGAGCCCTTTACAAATGACAAAGCCTTACTCTGAAAAAAATTTTAAAAAGGGACTTGTTACAAAAAACACATACAAAACCCCTGTCTTAAAAACATTATAGGTATATATCATACTATAAACATTCAAAAATCATTTTAAAAGGGGCGATACCCTAAATATGGAAAATCATAAATGGGCAGGGCTATAAAACTGCAAGCTTAATGGGGATGATGGAAGGGGAAACCACCTATCTGCTCTTTCACAACAAAAGGCATTGAAAAAACACTCTTTGATCAAAAGGGAAATTTTTGAATCACACACCCCAAAAAATTTTTTAAAGGTTTCTCAGGCTCACAACAACAAAACAGAGATGTTTAAAGAGGGAAAAAAAAAAAACACAAAAAAACAGGGAAAAAAGAGAAAAACAAAAGAATGAACGAGTTTGGAACAGAATTTTTAGAAGGTGAAAGGGCAATGGAAAAATAAAAGTGCCAAAAAAATTTAAACAAACATAACAGGGCCCCTTTGCCCCCAATGTCTCTCTAAGTGCAAAAACCGTGCACCAAAAATTCACTTTTAGGGAATGTGCACACGGGGGCACCCCCACAGTTTCCAAAACAACTGACAATGCAGCAGGGGGGAAATCACCGTTGTTTTCGAAGGCCCTTTACAAAAGTTAAAAATGAGGCCTCCCTTTATGTCTTCCGCAGTTTTCTCTCCTCCCCCGAAACACCAGCCAAAATCACTACACACTTTCTCCCCGTGTACAGTTACAGGGATCATGTTCTCCCTGAATTTTAAATTTAGTTTTTTTTCCACTCATTAAGGGAAAACAGGCAGGGCCCGCCCAGGGGAGGTTTGGGCAGCAGAATCTTAGAAAAAAAGGGCCCCCTTCTGACAAAAGGGGTTCAGTCCCCCACTTCATACAAGCTTGGGAAGGGAAGGGAAGGGAGGGGGGGGGGGGGGGGGGGGCGGGTTTTTAGGTCCCCAAAGAGATTTATGAGCTGTAGTTTTGCCGACCGGTTTTGTTCTCAGCTGAAATGGGATTTTTAACCAAAAGCCCCCCCTTTTCCTTTACCCTAAAGAGGGGGAGGTACTCTTGACAGGTGGGGGATGTTGTGTGGGACTTTTAGGAGGGGTGGGGGGGGAAGGGGGGGGGATGGTTTAAGAGTTTGCCTGCCAAAAAAAGGGAAAAAACCCTTGGGGGTTTTTGGGTTCCCTTCCCAGCCTCTGAATGAAAAAAGCACAAGAGTGCTTATTCTTTTTCTCGAAATAAAAGAATAAATAAAATTAACAGTATAACATAATGAAAGCAACACTGTCACACAGCCGGTGTCATCCATGCCTGCAGAGAGCTCAGGCTGTGCCAGGCTTCTACCTAAACCCCCTCCACTAGCGCACCCCCAACCACTCACCGAAGCGGCCCAAACACACTCACTGCAGCAGCGCCCCAAACCACTCACTGCAGCAGCGCCCAACCCACTCACTGCAGCTGCGCCCAAACCAACTCACGGCAGCAGCGCCCCAAACCACTCATGCACAGCGCCCCAAACACTCACCGCAAGCCCCCCCCCCCCCCCATCCTCTCTACTCACCGCACAGCGCCCCAAACCACTCACCGCAGCCCCCCCCCCAAAACACTCACTCACCGCAGCGCCCCATACCCACTCCAATGCACAGCTGCCCCTAAATACCACTCACGGCAGTGCCCCAAACCACTCACTCACTACAGCGCCCCAAACCACTCACTGCAGTGCCCCAAACCACTCACTCACTACAGCGCCCCAACCACTCACTGCAGCGCCCAAAACCACTCACTGCAGCGCCCCAAACCACTCACTGCAGTGCCCAAAACCACTCACTGTTGTAGCGCCCCAAACCAATCAATGCAAGTGCCCCAAAACCACTCACAGCGTGCCCAAAAAACCACTAACTACAACGCCCACAAACCACTCACTGCAGCGCGCCCACACCCCCAAAACCACTCATCTAATGCTGCAGAGCCCCAAAACCACTCATGCAGCAGCGCCCCAAAACACTCACTTCACTGCAGCAGCGCCCACAAACACTCACTACAGCGCCCCCACAACCACTCACTGCCAGCGCCCTCAAACACCTCACTGCTGCAGCGCCCAAAACCCTCACTGCATGCAGCGCCACTAAAAACATCACTGCAAGCACCCCACAAATCACATCGCTGCAGCGCCCCAAAACACTCAATGCAAGCGCGAACCCAACACCACTACTCACTGCAGCAGCGCCCCAAACCCATCTCACTCATACAGCGCCCCAAACCACTCACTGTAGCAGCCGCCCCCAAACCACACACTGCAAGGCTGTTGCCCTAACCCACTCACTGCAGTGCCCAAACACTCACAGCAGCCAGCGCCCAAAACCAATCACTGCAGCAGCGCCCCAAAAAAAAAACCACTCACTGCAGCAGCGCCCCTAACCATCTCACTGCTGCCAGCGCCCAAAAACCACTCACTGCAGCAGCGCCCAAACCAATCACTGCAGCAGCGCCAAAAACCACTTCACTGCAGCAGGCGCCAAAACCACTCACATGCAGCAGCGCCCAAAACCACCACACCCTTACAAAACATCACGCAGCACCGCCCCCCCAGACAACCCCCCACCCACCCCAACCAACACTGCAGCACACCCCCCAACCAACTCCCAAACACTCACAGCAGCAAGCCACCCCCACACCCCCCAACCACTCACTGCAGCGCCCCCAAACCACTCACTGCAGTCAAGTGCACCCAATCCAACTCAAACTTCAGCAACCCCGCCCCAAACACTCACTGCAGCAGCGCCCCAACGCCCCAAACCAACTCACTTCCCAAACCACTCACTACAGTGCCCCCCAAACCACCCCTCACTGCCAGTGCCCCACAAAACTCCCCACTGCAAGCTCGCCCAACCCCCACCCCATCCACTTCACTGCAGCAGCGCCCAAACCCCTCAACTTGCATGTGCAGTGCCAAAACCCTCACTGCAGTGCCCCAAACCCCTCACTGCAGCGCCCCAACCACTCTCTCTACATGCAGCTCACCAACCCCTCACAGGCACCACACACAACCCACTCACTGCAGCTCACCAACCGTAATGCAGCCCACACCAAACACCCTACCCCCCCCCTCTGCAGTCACCATCCACTAACTGCAGCTCACAACATCAATTCAGATCACAATCACTCACTCATTGCAGCTCACCAACCCACTCACTGCAGCTCACAAACCCACTCACTGCAGTCTACACAAACCTACCCATGCCAGCTCACAAATACACTCACTGCAGCGCCCCAACCAAACCATCACGGCAGCGCCCCCCCCCCCCCCCCCCCCCCCCCCCCCCCCATCCCACCCCCCTCCCCTCCTCTCCCCACCCTTCCCCTCTAACCACCCCCCTAACCACTCACCCCCTAACACTCACTGAAGGAGTTAAGGTAGAGAAGTTCAGGGTCAGGTCGGGTAAACGGTGAATGTTAACAACAACAAAAAACAAGTGACAGTGCGGCATCGGAGTCCATCTCGCCTGGCCGTGCTGTTTGCTAGCAGGGAGTGCAGGGTGCTGGAACGTGTGGTGAACCTCCTCTGTCAGGCTGCGGTGTCCACGCTGGGCCTGAGAGGGCATGTGCCTTGTGATCACCTGCCACACACATCCCCCGTCATGCAACAATAATCCCTCCTCCACTACCATCTGCTCACATCCCTCTATTCGGTAGACTGTAAAAGTACTGTACTGTAACTGTGTACTACACGGCCATGTGCCACAATGTAAACCATTCTCAAGTGTCAGCAGCACGTTTCTCTACCTTAAAATTCGCCCAGCAGAGAGAGAGAGAAGGGGGAGGGGGGGTAGAGAGACGAGGAGAGGATGACCCAGAGAGGGGGGGGGGGGGGGGGGAGGGGGGGGAGAGGGAGAGAAGGTAGAGAGCGGGGGAGAGGCGAGAGAGAGAGAGGGGGGGGGAAGAGAGAGGGGGGGGGGGGGGGGGGAGACGAGGGGGGGGGGGGGGGGGGGGAGAGGGAAGGGGGGGGGGGGAGGAGAGAGAGGAGAGAGGGCGGGGGGGGGGGAGGGGGGGGGGGGGAGGAGGGAGAGAGAGAAGGGGGGCGAGAGGGAGAGAGAGAGGAAAGAGGAGGGGGGGGGGGGGGGGTGGGTGGGGGAGAAGAGGAGAGAAGGGAGTGAGTGAGAGAGAGGAGAGGAGAAGAGGGGGGGAGAGGGAGAGTGGAGAGAGGAGTGGGAAAGAGAGGGAGAGGACGAGAGAGGGGGGGGTGGGGGGGGGGAGTGGGGGGGGGGGGGGGGCGGCGGGGGGGGGAGGGAGAGAGGGGGGGGGGGGAGGAGAGGGGAGAGGAGGGACGAGAGAGGAGAGAGAGAGAGAGAGGAGGGGAGGAGAGTGGGGGGGTGGGGGGGAAGAGAGAGGGAGAGAGGGGGGGGGGGGTGGGGGGAGGAGGGATGAGAGAGGGGGGGGGGGAGGGGGGGGGGGGGGGGGGGAGAGCCGAGAGAGAGTGGGGGGGGGGGGAGAGGGAAGGAGAGAGAGAAGGAGAGGGGGGGGGGGGAGAGAGAGAGAGAGCACGAGGGGGGGGGGGGGAGAGGGGGAGGAGAGAGTGAGGAGAGTAGGGAGGGAGAGAGGGGAGAAGGGGGGGGGGAGAGGAGGAGAGACGGGGGGTGGGGGGGGAGAAGGAGGATAGGGCGAGAGAGAGAGAAGGGGGGGGGGGGGAGAGGGGGGGGAAGAGAGAGGGGTGGGGGGGGGGGGAGGAGAGGGGGGGGAGAGAGGGGAGAAGGAGAGTAGAGAGAGGAGAGAGAGGAGAGAGAGAGAGTATACTGAGGGGAGAGAGAGAAGGGAAGGGGAGAGGGAGGCGAGAGAGAAGAGTGGAGAGAGGGGGCGGGAGGGAGGGAGAAGAGATTACGAAGGAGGAGGTGAGAGGGAGAGAGGAATGAGGGGGGGAGGAGAGGGGAGGAGAGAGAGAGAGATGAAGAAGATGATAGGATGCGAGAAGGAGGAGGGTGGAGAGATTGAGAGGAGGAGGGAGGAGATGAGGGAGAGGAGGAGTAGGAGGGGAGAGAGAGAGGAGTCGGGAGAGAAGTGAGAGGAAGAGGAGAGGAGAGAGAGACTGAGGAGAGAGAGAGTGGGGAGGGAGGGGAGACGAGAGTGAGGGTGGAGAGGAGAGGAGAGAGCGAGTAGAGAGGAGAGAGAAGGAAGAGATGGTGGAGTTCGACGGCCACGCACGGAGGAGACCCGAGTGAGCCCAGAGCGGAGCGACCGTGACCCTCCGCAGCGTGAGAGAGAGGAGAGAGGGAGAGAGGAGAGAGAGAGAGATGAAGGTGAGAGAGAGGAGATGGAGAGAGAGAGAGGAAGGGAGATGAGCAAGCATTGAGCCACAAAGTGCAACATCACCCCTTTCTTTTTTTTTATGTTTCGGTCTGATGTGTGTTTGTTTCCACTGTGAGAGGAGCTCTTATCTCTACCAATTTTGACAGTGACCAACTATATTGTTGACTTGTGGGTTCTTTTACCTGTCTGGTATGTTGCTATCTTGGACTTTTGTTTTTCTATACTCTGAAAGGGTCAGCCACTGGATTATTTACACCTTCCCCCCTGCTGTGCAAAACTAGTGGATTGGGGTTTTTTGGATAGGGAGGAAAAAGCCAATCTTAGTAAGAACTTAAACTCCCAATCCAATCCTGATGTTTACAGCCCTTTTGACCACAGAGACATATCAGGGGCTGTCACTTGTCAATCTTTAAATATCAGATTAAAATGTGCAGATGTATTACAGATTAAAACAGGGTTTTATTTATGAAATAACCAACTTACTGTCAGCCTTGGAATCACACACGCCCTGGCCAAACAATAAGGGTAACCCCAGGACGGGGGGCTCCACATTGTGGGAAAAATAACCACATCAACCACACATTAAAACGAGATTTAATTCCAAAACACAAGATTCCTTAAACAACCTTGTTTTAGTGACCAACCTGTAACACTTTCACTCAAAAAGAAGAAAAGCACTCGATTCTCTAAGGAAGTTAAAATGGTTTGTTCTGGTGGAAATGGAAACAGCCTGGGAAAAAGGATTATGGAACTCCCAACTCTCGCTTTCTGAACAGATGCTTACAGATGATCGCTGCCAACTCCCCCCTGGGTCTGACAAATAGCATGCTGGGCATGCATCCTCTCCAACCCACTGACCTCCTGCGCCTTGTCCAGTATCCAGATGGTCTCCTGGACAGCAGCATGGCCGGCGGCTCCATATCTGACAGCGCCCTCCTTGTTATGCACACTAACCCTATCCTTGTTCTGACCACACACGCACACACCCACACACACACACACACATACACACACACACACACACACACCACACACAAAATCACATAACACCACCACACACACCACACACAACAAACAACCACACACACACCACACACACACACACATCACACACACACCACACACCACCACCACCACACACACACACACTCCACACCACTCACACACCACACACACACACCACACACACCACACACCCACCACCACACACACACCACACACACACACACCACACAAACACACCACACACCACACACACACCACAACACACCACCACACACACACCACACACACTCACACACCACTACACACACACAACATGCACACCACACCACACATTGTACATCGCACAATATTGCATTCACCTCTCCCCCCCACACAGACACACAACATATGCACACACACAGAACTCACATGCACACACACACAAATTTGCACACCCCACACAACATAATGAAACACACACATTCACCCCACCACATACACACAGGGACCTCCCCCTCCACAACCAGACATTCCACCCCCACATACACACACACATACCACACCCACCCCCACACCCACCAACACACTCACACCCAAAACCAACACACACAGACCCACCCCACCCCCCCAAAATGCACATCCACAAACATGCACCACACACGCACAGGGACCCAGGACGGGATAGGCCTAGTGGTTTGGAAACACCTGCGCTTCGCAATATGACGACCAGGGGGTCGATTCCCGTTTTTCAAGGGCAACATCCATCAAATATTATCAATCCATATATCACTCCCACATCCATCATATCCCCATACCCCATAAATCTTTATGTTCCCCTAAGAGGACTCTACTCTCCCAAAAGTCCTTCGGATGAGACTATTTTCTAAACCGAGGCCCCTCGTGTGCAAACGCATGCCAGAACATCTTGCGACACACGTTAAATCCTGTTCTTCCCGCATTCTATGAGTTAGCCCATTGTGTGCAGTAGGGGAACAGATGACAGAATTCTACAAAAACCGCATACACATAGGGGAATGGATGTGTAAAAGAGAAGCACTTAAGTGCTTATTCCATTATACTTGAAATTAAAAAAAAATAATTAAAATAAAATATTTTTTTAAACCACATATACACACACAGACACCCTCCCCCACCCAATCACCACACCCAAAATCCCACACACATAAACAGACCCCAAAACCCCCCACACAAACACACACCCACACCACACCCACCCACAAACACAGCACACACACACACACTCACACCACACATCCCACACACACCACAGAGACACACAGACACACACACTCACACAGACACAACACACAGCACACAAACACACACAGACACACCCACACACACAGAGACACCAACACCACACACACAGGACACACACACACACACCACACTCCAGAGTCAACACACACAACTCACCACCCACACACAAACTCACAGAGTCACACTCTACAAACACCCACACTGAGTAACACACAACACACACCCACACACACTCACAGGACACTCACACACAGAGACACACTCACACCACACACCACACACACTGAGAAAAACACCACACTCACAGACAGACCAACACACACCAGACTACACCACACAGACAAACACACACTCCCACCCACACACAGCGACCTCACACACACACAGACACACACAGGAGACACACTCACACACACACACTCACAGAGGACTCACACTCACAGGAGAACACACACATCACAGAGACACTCACACAACCCACACAACAACATCTCAGAGACACAAACACCCACACTCACAGTGTCAACACACACAAACACACACAACAGAGACACCCCACACACAAACACAGAGCCCACCCACCACTCACACACAACACTTACAGAGGAAACTACACAACTCACACAACACACGCCACACACACAACACATCAACCACACACCTACACCCACCCCACCCACCCACACACACACCCACACACCCACAGACCCACACACCCACCACACTCCCAGAGGCCCACCTTATTCCCTTCCAGCGTTAATCTGGACGTCATGGACCCTTGTGGTCCCCCGTACGATGACAGCAGCGAGAGCAGATGGGCAGTCTGTCCTGCGTTGCAGCTGCAGTACGTCAGTCCGATTGACATGTGCTAGTTGGGCGCTGCATCTGGCCGCGACCGCCTCTCGCTTTCTGGCCTGCAGTCTGCAACCACACACACACCACCAGAACCACCTGCACTGCAACACCACCACCCACAACCACTGCTGCTGCTTTCTGCTGTATTCAGGCTGGCACCTGTTTTCATATTACACGTTTGTGAATTCGAATTGCCTTCTTTATGGTCAGGTCAGAGACTCCCTCTGCTACTGGTAACCATCGTAAACCCAGTACCCACCTGCCACGTGTGGGGAGTAAAACCCAACACAAAAAATCCGACCCCTGTGTAGAGGGCATGGGCTCCGCCAGGTTTGTCTGGTTTTGATTTGCCCACAAGATCTCCAATGACAAAGACAGCAGGAATCTCCATACCGGACTCGGTCGCTCGCCCGGCGTTGGTCGGGTAGCCGGGCGGGGTTACCAAGGACGCCGCCTTCCTTCTGATGCTCTCATGGTCAGATGTCGAACGAAAGTAAGTATGCTACTGATGGGTAAACGCAGGCAAAATTCGTGTTTGCCAGAAGAAGAGATACTACACCATTCATTGGCACATTGGAAATGTACGGACACTAAGAGTTGCAGGCAAAGTGGAAGAACTGACACCCATGTGTTGTCCAGTTATCAATGGGCTCCATCCTTGGGCTCTGCGAAGTCTGGTGGAAATAACATGTAGAAACAACGACCAGGAAAGACCACAAATTTATACTACAGTGTGGGGGGGGGGAAGGGAAAACAGGGATTTAAACATGAAACACGGCGTGGGGTTTCTCGTTCACTAAGACACCGTGAACACCGTTCAGTCATGAGCTGTCAGCCTGTGTCCAGACAGACTTTATTACCCTAATTACAATCCGCCTGGAGCAAACCCCCTTTAACATAACTATAGTACAGGGCATACGCCCCTACATAAGACTGCACAGATGAAGCCTTAGAAGAAAAGGACATTAGAAGAATTTTATGACCAGCTAACAAGGAGGTGCTGAATAAAACACCCAAGGAAAGACATCACTCGTTGTGCATGCAAGGCGACTTGGAAACGCCATGGAAGGTTAGGATAGCGCCAAGGTGGAGGAAGGATGCATGGGAAAAAAAAGACGGAGAGGCGCCGGGTTCCGTTTGTGGTTCGTTTGTGGGCCACATTGTAATAACCATTCAAATGAAAGAGGCTTGAGATCTGGAGTTTGCCACGTAGTTATCAACCACCTCCAGCTAAGTGAATTTCACTTGGACCACACAAGAAATCAGGAAAATGGACATGGATAGCCCAAATGGAGACACCACAACCAAATATGTTTACATCATGGTGGAAAAGACGGTTTTCGCTCTAGAGCGTTAACGTTTAGCCTAGCACAGGACACGAAGTTTTCCAGGAGCAGACATAGGGTAGAAAGTAAGTGATCATGTTCTTGTGATGTTGACTTTCCGACTCTACGTCTAAAAGAAATCCACAAGGCGGACTGGAAACAAAAATCAGGATCAAATTTGGACCTAGAGAAGCTAATAAGGACCCAGAGGGTATTAGATATTTTTCACAAGGATAGGTGGGTAAGGAAAGTTTGCAGCATCACTGTGACTAGACTCAGACATTGATACATGACGAATACTGCCCTTTCAATTACAGCGGTTGGCCATGAAACAGCTATCGAGCTTCTTGGCAACGCCACGAAGCCACGCCGACCAGTCAAAAAAACCATGGGTCGGTCACACCTTAAACTCATACAAAACTATGCGACCAAGCGTAGAGAGTTTGTTTAGGAGACGTTGAAGAAAAAGAAAAAGGAAACAAAAAGAAAGAGCAAGAACCAATTTAGGGCAGAGTCAGTCAACATAAAGATCAGGAGTCCATGACGGAAGGGCAAAAGAGAAATGGATCGGTTTGAAATACAGTGCCATGACAATGAAGAGAACTTCAAGAAAAACAATAGCAAGAAAGCAATCAGCTAGGTGAATTGAAAAGACACCCCCCCCCCATGAACTGCCATGACACGAAACAGTGAAAAAGGTTTAAACAATTCCAAGACAAAAATTGGGAAGTGTCTCAACTGCGACCAGGATATTTGAAAACAGATGGACAGAAATACTGCTCCGACTCCCTGTATAAACTATAGAACCGCAGGAGATCAGAAGTCCCCCTCTAATGTACCCGAAAGCAAAGGGGAAAAGGACCACAGACAGTCACCCTAGCCTCCGAGAAGAAGTTGCGGAAAGCTGTCAGATCGGCTGAAAAAAAAAATGAAAAAGAAAATGGGCTGAAAAAAGGGGAAGTCAGCAGGGGTGGCTGACAACATTCCAGCTGAGTTGGTCCAAGCTGGTGGAGGGGAGGATGCCGATGACCAAGCCCTACTTAAAGAATCTGCAAAAGATCTGGCACCAGCCAGGATAATGGCCCACACCATGGAACGCAAGTCAACTCATCATCACCCTACCCAAGAAAGGAGGAACATCTACATACAAATGCCATAATTACCGCACAATCAGCCTCCATATGTCCACACAAAGCATGGTTCATGCTGCAGATAATAATTGAATAATAGACGGAAGCCACTAGCAGAGACCATCTTTGCTGCGAACAAAGAGGTTTCACGAGCAGGGGCGCAGAACGGCGCGCACAACAGAAACAGATATGCAACCTCAGAATTACTATTCGTGAAGCGGTGTGGTGGGGTAACCTTACCAAAATCAAAACAACAGACCTTTTTACCACGCATTTATCGATTTTTTTTATTTTATGAAGGATTTGACAGTGGTGTGTGGCATGCAGCTTTGTGGGCAACACAAATGAATTGTTACTGAATTTTCATTGCCAATCATGTTCAGTGTCATCAAACAGCTGTAAGCGACAGGCCGCCAGTGCCAGTTGTACTACAACTACAACATGGGTGAATGGTTTCGAACTACTGTTTGGAGTTAGTAGTAAGGCCCACAGAGGGCTTTTCTGTCTACTCTCACCCACTCTTTTCAACATCTTCCTTGGAGTGATCTCATGGGCTGTATGCACTGGGAACATCATGGAAGGATACACCTGTCAGCATTGGTGGCAGAGCAGACAACAGAAAGTCACAAACCTACGCTTCGCAGTTGACAATTGATGGAATTTAAATAGCGGATAGAAAAAGAGCTTGCCAGCACTTACAGAACACATGAATCGCTGAATAAGGCCTCACTTAAACATCACGGCATGGAAATCAAAGTGCTGCAGAGATGAAAAACTGATGACTAATAACATCCAACGGAATTTGCACTGATTATCAGGTTTATGTTTTGACACGAAGCTGGAAACAGTTCAAAGCTTACAAAGTACCTGGCCCGCCCCAAGCCATTGTTTACCCCCCCCCCCCCCCCCCCCCCCCCCCACCCCCCCTACGACCAGGGGGGATCAAGCCAGATAGTTAGTATATGAGGCTGCAACAGACAATACTGCACAGAACAATACAGCTTTGTCTGATAACTAAACGCCCACATCTGAGAGGATAAGAATATCTCATTATCTCCAAGATCAGGACTATGCGCTCCCTCTGTTGTCTTATCAATATTTCTGTATTTGCCTGTGATCATTGGATCCTGACTGCAGCACAGATTTGGAGAGAAGTGTACAGGGGCAGTGGAGATGAGGATGAGATGCTTCTCGGAGACTCCTTGGCATCTCCTACAAAGACACTTAAAGCAACGAAAGCGTGCTGCAATAACTGAATACAGGCAAACCATTTGGACCTATTGAGAACCTTTATAACGATCGTGAAGTTGAAAAAAGCGTAAATCATTTTGAGTCCCCCATGAATCGGGCGTAAAAAGAAGAATGATTTGAAGAAGTTTATCAACGGGCCCCCTTTTAAATTTTTTAGTCCCCTTTAAAATTAAAAGGGCATAAATCAATAAACGAAGTTTTTTTAAAAAAATGGGGTTGAGGGGAAATTTTTGGGTCAACATTTTTGTTTAAACATGTAAAAAAAAAGCCATAAATATAAACGGGTGGCCTGTTTTTGCCGGATTTTCTTGCATCTGCATTGAAACTTGATGTCCTAATTCTGGTCCTTCAAAGCGATGCTAGGCCCTAGGCTATGTGCAGAAATGGAATTTCCGTAAGGCCAGGATAGCAAAAACACTGGCAGTGAAGGTAGACCACTTGCTTGCAGAGAAAATACAGCAGGCATGGCACAAAGCTTGACCCTCTTTCCCAGATAAGATCATATTTCAGCCACCAGTTTTCAGCAGGAACAACCACACAACCTCCAGGCCCACCAGTGTTACATAAACCCTGCCCAGCAATCAAGTGTATCCACTCCTAGGCAAGAAGGGTTTGCACAGCTGGATGTCCGCTGTTGCAGACCCCTGTCCCAGATAATTGGCATTAAGTTGACATTAAAGGCTTTAGAGGAAAAACGGGATGCTGTACTACGGGATGCTGTACGGTAGTCCAGTGTACCCTGTGAAATTTGCTAGGGTAGTTTTGTGCAACAAAGGTTTTCTTCAAATATCTTTGAAATGAATAAAACTTTTATTTTATACTGTTGTCATCTGAAAGTTTACAGTAAATTCTATCAAATATGAAAAAATTGAAAATTGCTCATTTTTTCAGATAAACCATTGTTGCTCTAAGGCATTGAAATGTGAGGCTCCACCATTCAATGAGTTGCATTGCAAGGGAGGTCAAGTTTTAGTTGTTAACATGCTATTAAATCTGCCAACAAAAAGGCTGGTCAATACAGAAGAAAAACACATATTGAAAATCGGACAATTTTACAAACAGTTATTACAAACTGACAAGATAGACTGCAGGAAGTGACAAAATGAGAAACGGACAAGTTTTGCATCAAAATGGGTGGTCGGAATGAGGGCTTGGGTGTTTTGAAACGCGTTTTTAAAGCAAAAGGAAACAAAATTACACCTCGATACTTCGTACAGGGAACAAGAATGGCTATTGTCAAAATGGACAACCTGACCCCCACTTGTCTAAACTGGCTCCTGGCAGACAAGAGGGTCAGGTACAGAGCAACGCATTTTGAGATGAGCGTCACAACTGAAGTCACATTTAGTTTCTTTTTATATTATGTCATACACTACTGCAACACTTTCCAATATCATATCTGCAATCAACGGTCAGTCAAACTTCAGTATCACCTTTTTTCAAAGTCACAGCAAATAAATGTTTTTCGTTCCTTGGCTAGAGCTCCAAGGTTCATTTAATGGTAGTCACAGTTGTTTGCGTGAGATGTAGGCCCAAATTCTTCACACTGTGAGGTTTAATGAACAGGTTTTTCGGGAGGAAACCTCAAATTTGAATGGTTTGCTTTATTGCATGCGAACAGATGCTACTGTAATTCTGAATCAGGAGACTGTTTTTGTCAGCTGGCTTCTGTTTTTGTCAGCTGGCTTCTGTTTTGTCAGCTGGCTTCTGTTTTTGTCAGCTGGCTTCCTTCAAAGGAAGATCTCCTCAACCAGGTTCAAATGCCAGTCAGCTTGCGGAACAAAATGTTGGTTCTGTCACATTTTGATCTTGCGATTGATCATTCTGATGTGCCTTACATTGTGCTGCACTTTACATCAGATTTTGTGGTAAAAGCAAGGGTTAGCTGTACTGTATCTAAACAGAAAATACTTTGTTAGCCAGAAAGCATGACACACACATATGACAATGGTGACTGACAATGACACATGCAGATGACAATGACACAATGAGTGTTGTCACTGTACCTGTCTTCCAGCAGTCCAGTCTCTGACAGTGACAGTGGCCTGTGTTTCCTCAATCCCACTGACGCAGAATGGATCTGCACACACACACACACACACATCTCAGTACCCTCACATGCCTCTGAACACAGCTTACAGCAATACTCCAAACAAAAGTAACGGTTTTTCCACACTTGGGGAAACCAAATATGGGAATTACAAAAAAATCCCACACTCACCCACACACAAAACCAAAACAAAAACCACAACACAAAAACACACCCCTTTGTTTTCCCAAATGGATCAATTTACACCCTCATTTTGCCCCCCCCCCAAAACAGCTGATGATTTGTTTTCATTAAACTTTTTCCCAAAAAGCTGTTTCATAACTGGGGAACACGTTTAAAAAAAGGGCTCCGGGCCACGGGTCGGCCCCAATCAAAGAAAAGGGGATGATGCCCAAACCCAAAAAGAGACACTGACCATTTCCCAAAATTTCCTCTTTCTTTTCCCTTCCACCTTGTGTGGGTAAAATTAAGGAAGATACGGGAAGACTGAACGGGTTAAAAACCCCAAACCCCAATTTTTTCCTATAAAAATAAAAGATCTACACATCCCCTCAGACAGATGCATCAAAAAAACAAATCAAAGACAAAAAAAAGGGCCTGTTTTCGATTAAAAAAGGGCGCATATTTTTAGTGCTACATCCAAAAACATCATCCCCCATTTAATCAAAAAAACAAGCAAAAACCCCAAACAACCACAAAATAACATAATCAAATAATATCTTTTTTTTTTGATAAAATCCATCAATCACAAAACATTTTTAAAGGGAACACTGCCTTATTTCTTTACAACAAAAAAAATTGGGGACGGATAGTCAGTGGGGGAAAGCACTCGCTTTCCCCCACCCAATTTAAAGCAGCTTTTGAGCGGGGTTTCCAGTTGGGGGTTACCGTTTGCGCCCCTTGGCTTCAGAAACATTCCCCCCGTTCACCCCTTTTAAAAGGGTACCTCCCCCATTTTTAGGGTCGGGGAAAGGAAAACACGAGGGGAGAAATGGGCACCGCCCTCAATAGGGCGGGCCCCTAAAGAGTGAGGCTCTGAGGGCCCCCCCGCTCCCCAAAGACCTTTTGGGTTATGGGACACCCTTTACCTTTTTCCCCTAAAAAAAATTAGGGTTTTACACCTCCCGAACCCCTTGAGGTCAGGGGTTTTGGGGGCATGCACTGCACTGCTTTTTTTTGGGAAAGTTTTTTGTGAAAAAATTGAAACTAACTGGGGCCCACCCCTCTCCAGATAAGGATGCCCGGGGTATTTTAATTTTATCCACCTCCACCTTAAATGCCCATATTTTTACATGAAACATGGGGGGGTTTTTTTTTTCACTGTGGGGATTTTTAACATCACTTTTGCTCAAAAAACCCTCCTTTAGCTGAAGGGCCGGTATGGGTAACCCTTTAAATTTAACCCCCCTTGAACAGAAACCCTCACCGGAAGGGAACCCTTTACCCTCATAACTGTCAGTCACGGGGTTCAGCACTTTTTACTGCAACTGGTCAGCCCCCAAAAAAAATTTTTTTACACTGTCAGTGGGGCCCTAACACCCCAACATTCAACCAAGCAACAGCCCAGCCCCCAAAAAACCCCGGAACAGCAACACAGTCAGTAAAACAAGCCGATAACACAGTCATTCAACAAAGCAGAAACCCGGGCAGTCAAAAAACCCACAAAAACACATTTCCGTAAACCAAACCAGCAGAAACACTTCAGTCAAAAAGCCAGCATAACACAGTCAAAAAACCAGCAGAAACACTTTCAACAAGCCAGCAGTAAACACAGTAAAACAACCCAACGTAAAAACATCAACAACCCAGCAGAAAACCCAGCCCAAACAACCAGCAGTAAAACAGTCAAAAAGCCACAACAGCAACACAGTCATCAACAAGCCAGCACAACACAGTCGGTCAACAACCCAGCAACAGCCCCCAGTCAGCCCCAACAACCCCAGCAGAAACACATCATCAACAAGCCAAAACACACAGCCCAGTCAAAAACCCACCCAACAACACAGTCAGCCCAACAAGCCCCAACACACATCATTCAACAACCCCGCAACACACAGTCAGTCAACAAGCCACAGCAATACAGCCCGAAAACAAGCCAAAACAAAAACCAAGTCGGGTAAACCAGGCCGGGAGCAAAACCCAAAAAGCAGTCAGTTCAATCAACAACCCACCAAGCAAAAACCCGTCATCAACAAGCCCAAACAACAAGAGTAGTAAATCAAAAACCGGGAACGCACAGAAAGGGGGGCGTAAAGGGTACCGGGCAAAGAAATTTTTGCAGGGGTTTGCCCCTCACCTTGACACTGACAGCGGGCCGGCTTTTTTGGAACCATGCAGCGGGGGCCTGAGGAAAACCCCAACACACACACCCCAAACCACACACCACACACACACCAACACACACACCACAACACCACACACACACCACCACGGGTTCCCCACTTAACACTGCACGGGGCCTTTGAGGACACACACACACACACACCCCCAAATGTTCCCCTCCCGGACCCCGCAAAAAACACCTGCAAAAGGACCAAAAACCCCCCTCATACACGGGGGGGAAGAAAAGCCAACAGGAAAATACCCGGGGGTCTACCCCCGGGGACACTAGCCAGGTCTTTTCCCCACAGGGGAAACTACCAGGGTTTCTTTTCCCAAACACTAGCCATGGTTTTCCCCACGGGGACACTACCTTTGGGCCCAAATACCCCGGACACTAGCCGGTGGTCTATCCCACAGGACCCCCGGTGGTCTTTTCCCACGGGGACATACCCCAGGGCCAACCCCACGGGACCCCAAGCCATGGTTATTCCACAAGACACTAGCCATGGCATTCCACAAGAAAATAGCCAGGGTCTATTCCCCCAAGACACTACCCATGGTCTTTCCCCCCGGACACTACCCAGGGCCATCCCACAGGACACTACCTGGTCTTTTCCCAAACACACCCCGTGGCCCTTTTCCCACAGGACATTTCCAGGGTCTATTAAAAGGGACACCACCCAAGGTCTTTTCCCAAAAGGGGACATTTGCCCATGGTCTATTCCAAAAGACAAAACCATGGCCCTTTTCCACAGGACCCTTTCCAAAGGTCTACCCCCACAGGCCACTAGCCAGGGTTTTTTTCCCCACGGGGACACTAGCCGTGGTCTACCCCCCAGGACACTAGCCGGGTCTTTTTCCAAAGGACCCCAGCCAGGGTCTTTTCCCAAAAAGGACATAGCCCGGGTCATTCCACAAGACACTACCAGGGTCTATTCCCCAGGACACTACCCATGGCTATTCCACAGGACACTAGCCTTGGCCCTATTCCACGGGAAACACAAAAGCCATGGCCCTTTTCCACAAGAAACCACCATGGCTTTTCCCAAAAGGGACCCCACCCTGGTCTATTCCACAAGACACTACCATGGCTATTTCCACGGGACACTAGCCAGGGTCTATCCCAACCCCAAACCCATGGTCTATTCCAAAAGGGACATTTCCATGGCCCTATTCCACAAGAAAACCACCGGGTCTATTCCACAGGAACAACAGCCGTGGTCTTTTCCACGGGAACATTTGCCAGGGGCAAATTCCCAGGCACAGAAATTTGGTAAAAACCCCCACGGGGACTTTTGCCATGGTCTATTCCCCGGAAACACTAGCCATGGTAATTCCACAAAACAGCTAATCCCCAGGACTGTACAAAAATGGTCAAGATACCCAATTTTATTATATAAAAAAAATTTTGTTTTTTTTGGGGGGTTTTTTTTCAGGCTAAAACCCATACCCACAGTCAACTACTGAAGGCCCCACATCAAGCAAGAGCAGAAAAGAAAATTTTGGAAAAAAAAAAATTACAAAACAGCAGGGAAAAAGAAATTTGGAAAAAGTTAAAAGTACAGGTCCCATTTAGTCAAAAGATGGGTTTAAATTCACTTAATAAAAAATAATTGTGGAATACACTACTCTGAGGATTTTTTTTATTATAAATAAATTCTAGCAAATGCACAACACCCCCCCCCCCAAAAATCTTCGTGAGAAGTAACAACCACCCCCAACAGAGAAAGAAAGAAGAAAGCACAAAAGTTTGATTTTGAAAAAATTAAAATTGAAAACCCACTAAAACCTTCACTGAGACAAAAACCAAAACCCAAAAAAAAACCCAAACAAACACCACACAAAAATCCCCACGAAATTACCACAACACACACACACACCCCAAAACAAAGAGATAATTTCCCAATTAAATTTCCCAATATTTATTATCTCAAAACAGGAAATGAAACAAAGAATGAGGGGAGGCCCACACATAAAAAGGAAAAAGAGTAAAATCAGGTACATTGGGTCTTTCAAAACGGGACAGCACCGTAAAAAAACCAAACACTTTTGGTCCTGTGCAACAACAACACTTATATCTGACAAAACCCTTTTCAAAAACTTTCTTTTTGCAGGCGCTACATAAAAACCCTCGATTAAAAAAAGACTCTTGTTCACGGGGCAAGTGTGCAGGGCACACGCGCAAAAAACCCCACACACAAAAAACAAAACCGGGCCCCCCAACCCAATCCCGAAGATTTAAAAAAAATCCCAAAAGACAGGGTTTCTTTTTCAGGGTTTTCCCCCCAAAAACACCTCCCTGCCCTGCCCAAACCCTGCCCTGCCCTGCCTCCCTACCCTGCCCTGCCCTGTGCCCTCCCCTCCCCTCACGGGCCCTTTTTTTTCCAGTTTTTCCCATGGCTGGGGCTTTCTTTCTCCTTCACTCTCCCCTCCTTGAATCTTTTCCTCTGCCCAAAAACCCCAAATTACACACATGTCTTTAGCACTTCATGACTAAAAACCCCCACTTTCCCTTTCACACATGAAAACATGTTACATTTTTAGACTTCATGACTGAAAAAACCTTAACACCCATTTTACTTATAGCACTTAAATTAATCGGAAAACCACACACAATACACACACATACATTTTTACATTATGGGCCCCTTCCCTTCATTGACGGGACTGAAACACCACTTTACACACACTTGACAATTTTTCCCTTTTCCTTCAGGGGACTGAAACAAAAAACCACACACACACATGTAAAATTTAGCACTTCCTTCATGACTGAAACCCCCACAAAACCTCCATTTACAAAATACACCCTTCTTTACTGATACACCACATACCCAAAAAACACATGAACTTTTTGCATTTTTTCCCATGCCCGGGAAACACCAATACACACACCCCACATGTACATTTATAGCACTTCCTTCGTCCTGACAGCCCTTTACTTTAAACAACCCTAAAACCCACCAAAATCAGGGTGGGTGGTCTAAAGGTAAAAAAACCCCCTCCCAAAAAACAAAAAATTTGGGGTTTTGGGAAGAAAGTGTGTGGGGGTTTCCCCACCCTTTGTTTGGGCCCTAAAACTTTTCCTCCACCACTGGGCCCTTGAAGGGTTACCCTGGGGGGAGTCTTTCGGTTGACATGATAAACTGAGGTCCTGTTTTTCACAAAATTATTTAGCGCCCCAAAAAAAAACCTTTGGCAACTGGGGAAATTTGTCCTAAAAAATTCTGTAAAAAAACCACCTCTGATGGGGAAAACCCAATACAGTTCAGAAAAGGGAAAAGAAAACAAAAAGGGGGGGTTGCTGCTCGGGCGACGCGTCCTCCCCGGGGAGGGGCCACCCGAATTTCCCCGCAGAAAAAAATTGTTTGGTTTAAAAAGTGGTGTACAAACCCCAGGCATATTTGGGATGTGGCACGCATTTGTTACTTCCACTTTTCCACAATCATCGTGTCACACAACAGCATTTTTTGTCAAAACATAAGATTTTTTTTGCTGCCCCCAACAAACCTGCAAAAACCCTCAACACAGCTGAGAAGATATGAGGAAACATGGCTGAAGGGGACTAAATTCTAAAAATGCTGCCAAGTCTAAAGTTTTTCCCCAAAAAAGGAAGCTGTTTTCCATGATTTCCCCTTTTTCATTTTCCCCCAGCTAGCTTTTTTTTATACACCCAAAAGCAAGGATTTTTTCTTTTTCGGAAAGAAAAGGAGTTTTTTTTGTTTGTTTGAAATCAGGGACCCTCTGTAAAAAAAAAAACCAAACCAGTGCCCCCCCCATACCATTTGACATAAAAGGAAACCCTGCATAGTAGCTAGAGACCCCACCTGAAAAGGGGAAGGGGCCCCAAGCCCCTTGCCAGAACGGGGAAAAGGGTGGAGGGTGCTGTTGGGGGCCCCTAAGCTCCGCTAGGAGCTAAAAAGGACAAAGAAGAATGAAAAAATGGGAAACAAAAAATTTAATCATCATTTCGGTCCTATCATTTTCAAATAATATTTTAAAGGGATCTTGGAGAAAATCATAAAGGGACCCTGGAAAAAAAATTAAACACAACCTAAACCCTTGGGATGAGCCCTTAAAAAACCCGGGGGCCCACCCCTGTCGAACGCATGCAAAAAATTTTGGGCACATATTTAAAACCCGTTCCGCTTTTTGAAAGGGCCTTTTTTGGGCGGGTTGGGAACAATGAAAAAATTTTTCAAACTGCATACCCCGGGGAAAAAAAAAAAGTTCTGACACTTGTTTGTTGTTTTACAAGATTAAACCTAATAAGTTCCATAAATTATTATTATTATTATTCTTTTTAAGATATCCCTTATCAACCAGCTATAAAGATTTCCCTTTTTCACCCAAACACAAAACAGTAAGGCAAAAAACCTTAAAACCCATTTAAAACAGAAACGCACACTAGCAATATACGGGCAGACTTCGACCCTGAGCCCTACCCCCGTAACTTTCCCTGTAATAAACCCCCCCCCAATTTTTTCCCCTTCCTCTTTTTTCTCCCCCTTAATTTTCCCAAAAGGGGGGAAAAAAAAAACCACATCACTGAAACAATCCACCATGTTTGGTGACTACGCTAAAAGAAAAGAAAATTTCTCACGGGCTTGCCCCCTGAAAACCTGTAGGAAAATAATCATCAAAATCATCATTACCCCTTACCCCCAGGGGGTGTGAAAGGGCAGAAACCAAAGCGTTCCCATTTCCTCCCTTTCCGGGGGCCAACCTATTTCACTGTTTCCCCAAAGAGTGCGGCAGGGCCCTTAAACTCTTTTTCCCTCCGGTTTCTGCCATCACATTCTTTACGAGCTCACGGGCCCCGGGGGGTCCTTCGCCCCGAAAAAAATAATAAATTTTCTCTGTTTGCTGTTGAAAAATTTACAGCAACCAGGAAATTCTGCGGGGACTTTTGGTGTTTTTCAGAGCCCTTTTTCGGATATTCTTTTACCTTGATATGTGCTTCCCTTTTTTTTGGTTTTGCTTTATCTCAAAACCCTCTACTTTTGTCAAAAAGGGAAATTTCAATAAAAGAATGCTACTTTTTTTTCCCCTGCCACCAGCAGATTTCATTTTGGGGTTAACCGGAACAGCGAAAAAAAGAACAATTCCAGAAAAAGGGCTGTGCTGAAACCCAGATTTTTTGGTGGCGGCCCTGTGGGGACGTAAAATTGGGAAGTGAATGAGTGCGGACCCTTGGCAGTGACACACCCGCAGAAAGGCCCCAACGGGTTTCGCCCCAAACCCCGGCCCACCACCCCCTTCCAGCTCCAGGGGGCTTGCCCCCCCTAAGCCCCAACCAGGTAATGGGGAGCCAGGCCTCGGGCCCCCACCCTTTGGTGGCTTTCTGAAACACACACATGAACACAGCACCCACCCAGGGAAGGGCACCATCCCAAAACACCACACATACACCATCTTTCAATGTACTCCTGCCTCCCATTTTTCATTTTCTTCTTTCATATTCGGGAGACACCCAAGGGGACAAAAATTTTAAATTTTTCTTTTGGGAAAGACTACTGTTAAAATTTACCTGATAAACCCACTGCAGGTGTCGGGTTTCTCTTAAGCCTGATTGAAAACCCAGGATTTTTTTTTTTTTTTACTTTTTAAGTCATCCCAGAGCCCCCTGTCGGGTTTAATTTCCCCAAAGGCTGGTGCACCTCCTTTCATCTTTATCAACTTTTTTCCTTTTTTGTTTTTTTTTCCGCCCAAACAGAAATAAAAAAAAAAAACCATCTCTGATTCTGGGGCCTCGGGTTAAAAAAAGGGGGCCCCCATTTTTCCTTTTCCCATTTTATTATTTTGTCCCAGCTCCCAAGTTATGAAAAAGACCTTTGGTCAAAAACCCAAAGGAAATGATTTGTCGGGGAGGGGTTTTGTGGTAAATCACTACCATGGGTGGGTGTCTCTTCTCCTACCCGACCCATAGCTAAGTGCCCTTTGGGAAAATCAGAACAGGGTTCACGGTTGTAGCCTTTTACTGAAGTTGAATCAAAACCCGGGCAGCACAAACACCACTAAAAAACGACCCGGGCAACTACACGGGGGGTTTTCCCTGTTTGGTCGTCCCCAACAGGGGCTAAACTTCATTTTAAAAGTCCCCCAGGGATTTCCTTTGCTTGGAGTATAAAAAAAAAAATAAATTATATAAAACTTGAAACCCGGGCGGGGGTAGGGTTTTTGTTCTTTGTCATGTCATTCATGCCACTGGTCATAGTGGGCCTAAATTAAAGGCAAGGGAAAATTTTTTAAATGTGTTCCAAAAACCCTTTGGTCATTAAAGGAAGCCAGTTTAACGAGCCCTCAGCTTCCCCGGGGGCCGTTTTTGAGGGCATACCCATCTCCCTCCCTCGTCTGACCTTCCCTGCCCCAAAAGAGGCAGGTCCCCTTTTAAGCGGGGGTGAACTTGGGGAACTGTACGAACCCAAAGGGTTTGTCCAAACGGTCCCCATCCAAGTGGAAACCCAAACGCTAAAATGCTGTTTTTGCCCTTACTTGGGGGAAAGCGAGGCTTGACCACTACCCCTACCCTGCCCCCTACTGGTGGCCCCTACACAGGGCCCTACTTTTCCCAAAAAATAGGGAAATTGGGTTTTTAACATGGGGCAAAAATTTAAAATTTAATTTCTGATGTTTTTTCTGAAAGGGACTTTTTTTAATACCCCCTCAAAATTCGGGGGAATGAAGTCAGTCCCAACTTTCACCTTGGGGAAAAAAATTTCCCTCACAGTTTACCGAGCAAGACCCCAATCCCTTTTTCCCTCACTACCCAGAAAATTTGTTTTGGACACTAAAGTGTAACACCAGGCTTTTCTCCCCCTGCCTTTTTAATGAAAAACTTCAGCTTCCTTTACAAGCATTAAAACACAAACTCCCAAGTGCTAGCTTTTTTCACGATCCCCCCCCACACAAATTCTAAAAACCCCTGAAAACCTGGAAAAGGGGGACCATTCAACGAGGGTCCCCGGCCTTTTTAAACTTTTTTTGCAGACACCCCCCCAAGCAGAAGGTGTGCCACATCGCACCCAACAGGGGATTTTTCCCAAAATTTCCGGGGCCCTCGGAAAACCCCCCGGTTTTTTTTCTGCCGGGAAAAATAATGAAAACATTCGTTTCAGTTTTTTGGGGCATAACCCGCACAAACCCTTGCACTGCAATTTAACTGTTTGGGGGTTTGGATCTTTAATCCCCTTTTGTTTTACTTCAAGTTTTTGGCTTGTTAAAGTTTTAAACAAAGCTTTCCCTTTCCGTTTTGTCAATTGTACTACAATTTTTCAAATAACCAAAAAGATTCAAAAAAAACGGGTTTGACTTGGGGTGTTTCACCCTTTTGCTCTTTGGGGGAAAAAAAAACTTTTAAATTTCCTCAACTAAAAGTGAGACAAGTTTTTTTGCAGTTTTAAAAGGACAATGCGTCTGAATCCCCTTTTCCCTTTTTTATAAAATCTTGAGTAACCCGGCGTGAAAAATTTCTCAAAAAAAAAAACGGGCAAAATCAGAAAAAAAGGAAAAAAACCCGGTTTAAAATTTGTATTTTGAAGAGGGTTTAAAACCCCTTTTAAATTTTTAAAAATGCCAAGACGGGACATGAAAAAAAATGGAGAAAAACCCACATCTTTTTTTTATCAAAAATAAAAATAAAAATGTTTTTCCCCCAACACAAAAAATAGCAACACCCATGGAAGTCTTCCTTCTCAAAAAAAAAAATTTTTTTTTAATGGAAGCATGAGATACAAAACATTTTTAAATGCTTTTTTGGGGAATACATCATTATCTATACTGAAATTCACTATACAGTCCACGTCCTAATTTTCAGCCCACAGACTCAAGTATAAAATCATTACAAGGGATTAAAAAAAGGCCATCTGACGACTGAAATTTTGAAACCGAAGTAAACAACCCAGTTCCTTGACTAATTTAAAGGGAAAAAAATCCCAAAAATTAGGGGAAGTTCATTTCCCTTTCTTGGCAAATCCAGCGAAAAAACCCCATGGCAAAAAAAAATCTTTTTTTTTAGCCTATTTTGGGGTTTTATTCCCTTTGATTTTTTGGCCCAAATCCTTTTCCAAATGGCTGACTTTTTCTTTTAAAAGGTATAAATAACTTTACACAGCTAAAAAATTGGAAAATTTAAAAATGAAGATAACCCCAACCAGGGCCCACAGGATGAGATGATCGTTTTAATGATTAAAAAAATAATGCTTTAAAAAAAACAAATGACTGAGTTTTTGCCGGGACTTTTGTGTTACTTTTATTAAAGATGGGGGGGTACTCAGAAAAGCGTGGTGATAAAAGAAAATTTTTTTGTCAATTTTTTACTTTTTAAACAATTTTATGGGAAAAATATAAATGCAAAATTTGTTTGAGTTTTGCCTAAAAAGAAATTTTAAAGGGAATAAAAATCAATCTTTGGGGCAAAATATCGGATTATCATTTAGTAATTTCTGAGTAAAGGGGGACATGAACATGCAAGGGTATAAGAAATTTTTTTCCCCCCGGCATAAAGGGGAAATTGCACCGGCAGTTAAGGGGGAAACGCTTTTTGGGTATCCCTTCCCAAAGACCAAAAAAACTAGATGTGTCAGGGCTTTGTTTGATGGTGGGTTTCAACAACCAGCCACTTGAAGTAAAAAAAATTTTTAAATGTAATAATAATAAAAAAAAAAGTATGGAATTTTATAGCGCTATTTTCACAAGATATTTTAAACACAAAAGCGAAAGTTTAAAAAAAAACCGAATATTTATTATCTCCCCGCATCAAACTCAAATCTCCCATCCCAATTTCCCTCTTTAAAATTACTAAATTAATAAAATGGTTTAAAATAAAATGACATTGGATATTGCAATGTTTCCACCATTTGGTTTTAATAAAAATTTTAAAGCAGTAGTTTTTGGGGAACCGGGAAATTTCTTCCCAAATCCCCAGGGTTTGGGAAAAAATAAAATTTTGGACTACAAAAAACAATCTTCTCCCTTTAAAAATTAAAACCCTGAAAAAGGGGAAATTTTTCTAAAGAAAAAAAACCCCTTTAAATTTCACTTCCCACACAGCCGATAAATTTTAACTGGAAAATTGGGGCAAATTTTTAAACCCAACCACCCCCATTAATTACATCATCTAGTTTTAATCTCTATAAATTCCAAAAATTTTAAATTTAAATCCCATCACCCCCCCCCCCCCCCCCCCCCCCCCCCCCCCCCCCCCCCCCCCCCCCCCCTTCTTTTTCTTATGATCTTCTTGGTGAAGTTTTTGAACAACGCTTTTTCCCCGCACACAGTGCATCCTTTTTTTTGACAAAATCAAAGGGTTTAAAAGGGTTCATAACCAAAAACCTGTGAGGGTTTTTATAGCGCTTAAGAACCTAAAATTTAAGTAAAAACTAAACTAAATTTGCCCGTCTTTTGTAAGTACAAGTCACAAAACTGACCCCCTTTTAACCTTGTCTGCTTAACTCCTAACAAAATGTACAGTTTTCCACCTTTTGCATAAAGTAAATATGCTTCTGGAAGCAGGAACAGGTTGGGGGCTTAAACCCCAACATAAAACAACTGCAAAAATCTTGTTTAATTTTCCTGTTAAAATTGTGAAAAGGGGAAAAACCCTTTAACTTTCTTTTGTTGAGAGCGGGAAAAAAAATTTTAAGGGGAACGGGGGTTTTTTCGGCCCTTTTTTAAAATTTTAACCCCAAAAAAAATCCCCGTAGTTTTATTTCAAAAGAAAATTTGAAACAAATCTTAAATGATAATGATTTTTTTGCTTGGTTTAAACCCCTTTTACAAAACTTTTATTTCTATGAAATTTTTTTACTTTGATAACGCTAAAAATTGAGCTACCCCTAAACGAAAATTAAAAAGAGTAGGCCCCCTTTCATTCAGAATTTTCCCCCAATTAAATCCCAACACATTGATTTGCATTTTAAATATTTGACACCATCAAAAAAGAAAAAAGAGTAGAGTTGATAGATTTGTAAAAAACGTTTATAAATTAAAAAAAAAAAAAAATTTTTTTTTTTTAAACCAAGTACTGCCGTTCCAAATAATCCCAGTTATTTTTCTGTCTGCTTTTTTTTTTTTTTTTTTTTAAAAATCAAAAAGTCGTTTTCGTTACAAAAAATTTTGGAAAAATTCCCCATTCCCAAATTTAAGGGAAAAAAAGTAATTAAAGAAAACTGTGTTTTTTCTTTTAATGCTTTTGTGGGAATTATTTTTTTCTGGGCCCGGCAAAAGCTGATATCACAGTTCCTGAATAAAAAAAAACCCCCAACAAAAAAAAACAACACCACTAAAAAGAAATTTTCCCGGTTTTTTGTCAAATTTAATCTTTGGTTACAAACAAAGAAAATCCATTTAGAAATACTTTGGGTTGTTGTCAAATGTAAGTAAATAACTGGGACACCCCCAAATTTAAAACACCCCAGTCTTGCTTTCCCCATTATTATAAATTCTCTTTTATATAAATCAAACTTTTTTTCTCTATACTCGTTAACAAAATTTATTGTGCGGCGTCTCCATTTTCTTAATTTTAAACATTTTTGTGTGCATACATGTGGGGAGTTCTGTGGCCTGAGCATAAAAATAAAACAAATGGAAAAAAAAGTACTTCAACAACGAACAAATTTAAAAACAACAGCGATAACAAAAATAATTTAAAATTTATCATTAATTCCCTTTTCCCCCCTCATCAAACATCAACATTCGCCCCCCCTTTTCTTCTTCTTTTAATTTTTATAATCATCATTTTTATTATCATTATTTTTTATTATTGCTATTATTTTATTACGGGTGTTGTTGTTGTTGCTAAATTTTGTTTATATTAATTTGTTGTTTTTTTTCTCATCATCATAAACCCTTTAGCGCATTTTTAGTAATGAAAACAAAGGGGATGACCTGGTGATAATAAAAATAATACATGGAATTTTTTTACAGCGCTAAATCCCTTTCAAAAAAAAAAAAAAACAAAGGCTCTCATTTTATCCTATTCTTTTGCAAAGCAGCCATTAAAGATTAATAGATTTTTTTCAAATTCAAATGTAAAAACACACACCGCACAATTAAAAAGTTTTTTTCAAATACCCAAAAGTAAAAACACGGGCGCGCGGGGCGCCCACACCAAAAAACACACCCCACACACAAAAGTTGTTTACAAAACGGGGGGGGGGGGGGGGGGGGTAAGGGGGGGGGGGGGGGGGGGGGGGGGGGGGGAGTTTGGGTTTTTGGGGCAGGGGCGAGATAAAGAAACCAAAAGGGGAGAATCTTAGGTTTTTAAATAAATGCGTCTTTTGGTGGGTTTTAAAACCCCTTTTAAATAAGGGTTTTTACGAAAAGGGGAGAGGGAGTTCGTTTCCAGATCACTGGGGCCCAAAAAAACAGAAGGGAAAAGCGGGGGCCAACATGGAAGGGGTTTAATCTAAGGTTTTTTTAAACACCAAAGGGATCTGCAGCAGAGCGGAGGGAAAAGAGAAGGAGTGTACAAATGAACATTCCCCCGGGTTTGGAAGGGGCGTTTTTTTGGAACCTTTTTTTAAACAGGGACAGATCTTATTGTTTATCCTCTGTGGCACAGGCAGCCCCGGGGAGAATCGCAAAGAGATTAAGTGCTCAATTTTTTCTTTCTGAGGAATAGTCGAGCTGCAGAGTTTTTTTATACGTTTTAAGAGGGTTGGGTAGATGAATTGCTTGGGAAACCAAAGGGAATTTGGGAATAGTCCGACGTGAGAGAATTGAAAATTTTGACTTGGGTTTTGGTGTTTTCCTCTTTAAAAATACGTTCGAACTGGGACTAATGCGCCCTAAATTTTAATAGTTTAAAAGGGCTTTCAGGTTTTTGGGGATGAAATTTTTTTTATGGAGAGCGTTTTTAACGATAGTACCCCAGATATTTTACTACATGGATAGAGGGGAACAATTTTTGCCGAATTTTTATTTTAAAACTTTTTTTATTGGGAAAAGAAATTTTTGGTTTTTGGGCGCTTTAAAACATGGGGTTTTTGGTTTTTTCTGCATTTTAGTTTAACTTGTTCCCCTATCATCCATTTTGGATATCTTGAAAGGCAGCAGGACATATTTGTTTAAAGGGGAAGGGAGGTTTTCGGGGGTTTCATGCTAAGAATCTGAGAGTCGTCGAAAAAAAATGATGGCTGATTTTTACGGGTTTTTTATATGGAAAGTGGGGCAGTGTAAGAGTGAAAAAAAAAAGGGCCGGGGAACGAACCCCCGGGACTCCCCTTTCCATTTGGCAGGGGCGATTGGGAAACTTAAATTTAAATGTAACCCGTGTGGAATCCCGGGCTGTAAGGGATAACTGAACCCGGGGAGGGCTTTTGTCTTTAATACAAAGTTTTGGAGCCGGTTTTGAGAAGAATTTAGTGGTCCATATGTCAAGGCTGCAGACAAGTGAGGAAAGTGAGAAGGGATATTTTTCCTGAGGGCAGAAGCGGGAAAAACCCTGTTTAAGGGGTTTTGGGCTAGGGGGGGTTTCGGGGGCGTGGTTGGCCGATAGGGAACGAAAAGGGGGAAGGAGATTGTTTGGGAAAGAAAAATTGGTATTGAGTTGTTTCAAAAAAAATTTTTTTAAAGGGCTTTAAGATAAAAGGGAGGGTTAAAAAAAGGCCTGTAAAAATTCCCTTTAGAATGTTAGGGTCCCAGGTGTGCTTTTTGAGGAAAGGTGTAACTATAGCAGTTTGGGGATCTGATGGGAAAAAAAACCCGAAAGAAGAGATGAGTTTACCCATTTTCGTGTAGTGGGTATGAGGTGGAATGCCCTTTAGTGAGAAGAAAGCAGGTATAGGATCGAGATCCAGAAATTTTTTTTCAATTTTTTTCAGGGAAATTTTCTTGATTTTATTCTCACTTTTTGGATGAAAGAAAATGAAGGGAAAGCCGTGAATTGGGGGTCAGGGGGTGGGGTTGGAAAAAAAAAGTCTGATCCAGTCTGGAGCGAAAATTTTCGGACTTTGTTTCAGAGAAGAAAAAGAAAAAAAATATAGCAGGAAGTTCGGAAGGGCTTGAACAGTGGGGAAGGGTTTTTCATTTGCGGGTCCCAAAGGGGTTGAGGTTTAGGGGGAAAAAGAGATTTTTATGGGCGTAAAACATCAAAACTTGGCAAGAGTAATATATTTTTTTGCTGGGAAAGGTTAAGGGTTTTTCCCCGTTGATTTGTTTTTTTGAAGGAGTTTGCTTTTTTTTAATTTCAGTTTTTTTTTTTAAAGCCATTTTCCCCTCGAGTTGTCCCGGGGTTTTTCGTTTTTTCGACCAAAGGATATCATGGGGTACCATGGGGGCAGGGCCCTTTAGGGAAAAATGAGGTCGGGGGAGGCGCATTCAACGAAACAGTTTTTCCAAGAACAGTTTGTAGGGGTTTAAACGGGTCATGTTGGGCAGGGGTTTGTGATTGGCCCTTCAGCAGTTTGGGTTTGAGAAAGTTTTGGGAAAACTATGGGGCTTGAAATTTCACGGGGGAGGGACTTTTTCTTTTTTAAAAGGCCCTTTCAAGTTTAAAAGAAAAAATGGCAGAAAAATCAAAAGCATTATTAGTGACGGAAAACCCGACCGATGAGAAACTAAATTAAACATCAGTGATAGCCAATCTAAAATTTGACCCCAAACTGTGTGTAGCCCTTTATTTACCAGCTGGGAAGAGAGTGGGTTTGAAAAATAAAGGAAAAAAAAGCTTGACGCAGGAGAAGAATGGTTGTCAAAGTGGAAGTTAAAGTCGCCAAAGGGAAAGATAAGTTTTTTTTGGAGAGAGGCGTATGTGATTTAAGGAAGATTGGAATTCTTTTGAAAAAGGGAAGTGTCAGATTTGTTTTTACGGGGGGAGTGGGGGGGTAAAGGGAGCAGAAGGGGACCCGAATGGGGGTTTGAATTTAGGGGTTTAGTTCACCGGGAAATTTTAAAGATTCCCGTGAGAAAAGGGGGGGGAGTTTTTTGGGGAGGGGAAAAAAAGAGCCGGGTGCAGGGGTGTCCTTGTAAAAGGGACAGCGATGCCACCTCCACGGGAGAGTGGGGGAAGGAAAAATCTTATAGCCAGGTGGGGTTAGCTGTTTTATATAGGTTCATGGCCTTGTTGTTTTTTAAACCCTGTTTCTATGAGAAAAGTTAAATCAAGGGTTTTTTTTAGAAAATAAAAAACGGAAAGGAAATACCTTTTCCCCTTGGGGAAAACCCGATTTTTACATGGGGCAGGGCAGATTTGAAGAAAAATTTTTAAAGGGGCCCGGGGATGTTTAAGGAGAAAGTGGTGATTAGGGCAAGGATCTGAGGAAGAAAATGAAGGCGAAAAGGCAGATAAGTAGTCAGTGGGAGAACCGACAAGAAATTTACAAGGTGAGCAGGTGTGGAGGGTGGGAAAGGAAAATGAGGGCAGGCGGGGATCTGAAAACTTTGTACACAGCATGGGGCACATTTTAAAATCAAGAAAAAAATCTTTTCACACAAAAGAAGATAAATTTAATTTAAAAGGGGGAAAAAGCATTCACGGGGAGATGGGGGCAGCGGGGGTCATGGGAAGGAAGTGACGGGCAAGGTGAGGGCAATGCTGCTGCTGACAACGATAATGGTGGTGGGGGTTTCCATGAAAGAGGGTAATGGTGATTGGGTATTTTACAGAGTAATTTCCCAAATTTTCAAAAAGCCTTTTACAATGTAAAAAAATCACGAAAAACACTACTTTCAAAACATGAATTATATCAACACTTAAAACCAAGAAAAACAACAGAGCAAGTCTAAACACCTTCAAAATTTAAAAATCTTTAGGTGTCCCCCGTCCCCTTTTCCAACTGTTCTTGAACAGAACCCTCTTTTGCTTGGCCATACCGATTCTAGCCTTGACTTCTTGTAGACAGGACATAGTATTCTCTTTTACAGAGCTACGTCTTCCGGGTCTGTTCCATTGAGTTTAGTTATCTGAGGGGTGACTGTACCATTAACGTGCCTCACTGTGGTCCTTTTGGCACTTAACGTAAGGCCAGCAGTGTTGCCCTCTGCATCAACTCTGTAGAGAAGTCTTTTCATGCTTGTAATATCATTGGTCATGTATCATCAGCGTACCTGAGGTTAGTGATATTTCTGCCGCTTATATTACTGCCCATGTCATCTACGTCTGAGTCATGTCCCATCCTGGGGGCCTGTCTGTCTCACTGGGAACACTTCCATGGCTGTCTTTCCTTTTTTCCCTGCATCATGTGTGGGGGTTATGGCAAAGAGATTCATGTTAGTGGTTTGCCGTTGTCTTCTGATACTGGCCCACTTCTGTCAGCGTCGCTGAGGTGGCACCACGTGGAGGTCGGAGAGGGACTGAAGAGTCTGCAATGCCAAAGCAGTGTCGGTTCCCATTTACCATATCATCATCATTATTTTGTTGTTATCATCATTATCATCATCATTAGTAGAAGTAGTAGTAGTAGTGTAATTATTATTGTTGTTGTTGCCGCCGCCGCCACCGCTGCTGCTGTTCTTGTTGCTGCTGTGTCATTCTCAGCCTAACACGTCGAACAGTGGATTCAGTAAAACTGATGTTGAATCAGTTCACTGTCCACACTCCTTGCCTGTCAACACGTACCTCCTCACAGATGTCGACATTCAGTTTCAGCATCCTCCCCCGTGGGGATGCCAGGGGCCTGTCAGTATAAGTAGCATCCCCACCTTCTGAAAACTCTGTGCTAGAAATTCCCTCTTTTCTATCCTTTTCTTTGTGTCTGCCTTGTTCCTCTTCTCCCTGTCACCTCCTTCTTGTCTACTTTCTGCCTTCTTGTACCATTCTCCTGCCTTTTTTCCAGAAAGACTTAAAAATAACAATTATCTCCCACACCGTAGTGGGATTATGCTGGGCCTGACTTGTCAGGTGCTTAACGGCAGCGCAACGCACTGCGTTCATATGACAGACAAGAAGAGTTGCTGTGTGAGCGTTAGATAGAGAAGAAGAGGAATTGTTCACATCCTGGGTACGGTTCTAGCTGTAATGAACCCGCTCACTTTCTGACTCTGTTCAGTTTTGGTGGCATAAGGGGATATCTAACACTGATTTGTGCAATATTTCCAGTGCAACCCGCGACCATTGGTGGATGGCATTTGAGTTCCATGATTCCTTCCAGCCACAACATGTCTCAATATCATGTCTAGGTATGTAATCAAGTGTGAACAAACGAATGAACAAGCACACCCAGTTTTGTGATAAAGGAATCAACACTTGTACAGGGGAACTTGTGCAGGGGAAACGTCCCACAGGACGATTCAAAGACGTGTGCAAGAGGGATTTTAAAGCCCTGAACATCGACCAGAACAACTGGGAAGCAACAGCCCTGGAACAGTCAGCCTGGAGACAGACTGTGCTGCAGAAAGGTCTCTCCAAGTTGGAAGATACACTTTCTGCTCAGCAGCACGAGGCAAAGAGAAGGAGAAGAAAGGCTGCAGCCCAGGCAGACAGACAGACCAGCGTCAGACTTCATCTGTGCCTTCTGCCATAGGCACTGTCTGTCATTCCCGTGTCGGACTGGCCAGTCACAACCCTCGCTGTACCAGAATAAACACCTAGAGCCCAACTCCATGGTCTTAGGAGAATGAAGGATGTCTACTGAATAAACATTCAACCTTGTTTAATATGAGAGTAAACACCCCCCTTTGTTTTTTATAAAAACATTAAATTCCCTCTAATAAACACACAAACTTTTTCTAATGAAATAGTAAA
>CM054145.1:1718157-1735066 GCA_028751875.1 Rapana venosa
CTAATTGAATGGAGTTTTGAGTGAAATATTTCATGTATTTGAAATGATCTTGTTTGTTAATTAATTGATTTATTCATGCTTGTCTTCAATTTTTGCCCATGAGGGCCTGGTGTAAAGAAGCCTCTGGCTTATCCAATTACCCTCATTAAAATATTCGAGTTCGAGAGTTCGAGTTCGAGTTCTCTCTCTCAACGAAGTTCATTTTGTATTATGTTGTCCTATGTTAAATGATCTTAGAACTCAGTTGATACCGCCAAAATATGTGAGCTGTCCTTCCATGTTTAGACTTTGTATACTTATGTCATCTACTAACGAACGCATTAATAAGCGACTAGCAATTTATTTGTATAAAGCTTTTAAAATTAGAAATACTATCTGTACTTGAGGTATTATTCGTCTGTTCATAAATGTTTCTTATGCAACATGTTTTGGAATGTTGATTATATACACACCACCCCTTCATGAGGAGCCAAGGCCTATAATGAATAAAACTTTCGCATTCTCTCTCTCTCTCTCTCTCTCTCTCTCTCTCACCAGCTTCTGCCGCTGTCCACGTCTTGCAGGAGTTGGGGCAGAGGTCGCCCGGCGGTCTCAGGCAGGAGGAAGGCCAGCGTGGCGGCGAGGATGGAGAGCGAGCCGAAGATGAGCATGGGCAGCACGGGCAGCAGGGACGCCGTCTCCAGGATCAGCGGAGCCATGATGCCCCCGATACGTGCCGACATGGAGGACACCCCCATGCCGATGTTCCTGCCGCGAGGTAACGGACAGTTTGTTTGTTTGTTTGTTTGTTTGTTTATTCTTTTGTATCGAGGATAATGGAATAAGCACTCTGTTTATTCTTTTATTTATATCGAGGATAATGGAATAAGCACTCTGTTTATTTTTTTATATCGAGGATAATGGAATAAGCACTCTGTTTATTCGTTTATATCGAGGATAATGGAATAAGCACTCTGTTTATTATTTTATATCGAGGATAATGGAATAAGCACTCTGTTTATTCTTTTATATCGAGGATAATGGAATAAGTACTCTGTTTATTATTTTATATCGAGGATAATGGAATAAGCACTCTGTTTATTCTTTTGTATCGAGGATAATGGAATAAGCACTCTGTTTATTATTTTATGTCGAGGATAATGGAATAAGCACTCGTGTGTGCTTTTTTTTTTTTAAACATCTAGCTCCCGTGTGTATGCGGTTTTGTCAATTTTGTCATCTGTTTCCACCGGCACACAAATGGCCTACTCTTCCCGCTTTCCGTTGTTTTTTCTGTTTGATAGGAACCACTGGTTGATTTTCTACTTCCTGAGAGAAAAAGGGTGGGTTTTTTTCTGTCTGATATGAATGATTGATTGATTTTTCACTTCCTGAGAGAATCAGGGTGGTTTTTTTCTGTCTGATATGAATGATTGATTGATTTTTCACTTCCTGAGAGAATCAGGGTTTTTTTCTGTCTGATATGAATGGTTGATTGATTTTTCACTTCCTGAGAGAATCAGGGTGTTTTTTTTTCTGGTCTGATATGAATGATTGATTGATTTTTCACTTCCTAAGAGAATCGGGTTTTTCCGTCTGATACGAGTGAAAATGTTACAGTTGGTCACTAAGAACAAGGTCGTTTCAAGAATCTGGTTTTGGTTTTATCTCATGTTATGTGTGGTTGATGTGGTTTTTCCCACAACGCGGCGCCCGTCCTGGGTTGACCCTTATGGTTGACCAGGGCGTTGATACAAGGAACGACAGTAGAGTTGGTTTTATACCCTGTTTTAATCTGTATATAGCTGTACAGTTTTAATCTGAGATTTAAAATTTGACGAGGTGACAGCCCTGAAATGGCCTCTGTGGTCGGCGGGGCTATAAACAACAGGATTGGATTGATACATGATGGGAGTCTAATATTGCGTATCAAGTGAAATGGTGAATGATTGGTTTAGGAAGTGGAAGAAGGAGGCAGGTATATACATGAGGGGAATCTGTTATGTATCAAGTGAAATAATGATGGGTTGGTTGATTGATTGATTGAAGAAATGGAGGAAGGGATATACATGAGGGCGCTCTATTATGTATCTAGTGAATTAATGACTGATAATTGATTGAGAAAGGGGGAAGCACAGCCCACAAATCCAGCATAACTCAGTCCAGGGCCCAGTGCTAAAATCACCCCCTTCCTTTTACCAAGTCCAAGTGTGGTCAGTTCCTGCTGTAATCAGCACCAGCTGGGCTGGGATGTAATGGATAGCAGCTGGGGGGAAACTGACAGCTGTGGAAAGGATACACGAGAGAATATGTTATGTATCTTGTGAAATAATGAATGATTGATTGAAGAGAGAGAGAGAGAGAGAGAGAGGAGAGAGAGAGAGAGAGAGAGAGAGAGAGAGCAATACATGAGAGGAATCTATTATGTATCTATAGTGTGGAATCTTTCACTGCAGGAGTGTGGTGGGGGTGGTAAGGGGAGAGGGAGGGATGGTTGTGTAGTGGAGGGAAGGAAGCAAGCTGGATGTCGCTTCACGATAGTCGTTTCAAAAACTTTCTTGTTTAAAAAAAAATTATTATTCTAAATGGAATAAACACTCTTGTGCTGGTTTTTGTTTTCTTTACATCCAATCCCCCCTCTTGTGTGTATGCAGTTTTATAAATTGTGTCATCCATTCCCACCGGCACACAATGACCTACTCTTCTTTCTTCTTTTGTTTGTGACCGTGTCCCAAAAAAGTGCGTAGTATACACTTATCGGTGACCGAACCAGGTTTCGGGGTTAGGGGGTCACGTGAATGTGGGGCAAGGTGACCCAGGTTTTGGATAGGTACGGGGTGTAGTAGTAGCAGGTAGAGTGCCTAGCTTGTCGTCTGCCTGAATCAGACACGGTCAGAGAGCTGGCTCCTGTCTTTTCATGAGAATTAGTAATGAACAGTAGTAGTGTGGTTTTTTGGTAATGACGACCATACTGAGCCTGCCGATCCCTTGGTTTGCTCTTTAATGTCTTCTGAGGTGGTTTGGGGTTTGTCTGTCTGTGTGTGTGTTTCTCTGTCTGTCGCTCTGTCTGTCTCTATCTCTCTCTCATATGTGTGTGTGCACTCGCACAGATACACATACGGGCACACATATGCGTGTGAATGCATACATGCACGCTAACATGCTCACGCACACACACACACACACACACACACACATATATATATATATATATATATATACACACACACACACAGTTCAGCTGTCATAATGTGTGCGTTCCTCATTGTTCATATTCTGTATAATATTATGATAAAGTGCTGACATTGTCAAGTATAACTCTTATCATCATCAACTTTGTTCCCAGGCCTATCACAGCCCTGCGGCATTCGAAGGAGCAAGGTAAATAAACTACCTTAGTACTTCTTTCACGAATTTAGAGCATGCATATTCAGGAGTAGACGCCAAAAGTATGTATATATATATATATATATATAATCTATAAGGTCGTAAAGGAGCGAGGCGTCCGAGTTATTTGCCCATGTGGCACTTTTTAATGTTTTTTTTATACTTTGAAATGTTTGTTAAAATTGTTTACACTTTTTTGTAATCAGGGGATGATAAATTAAGCGGAATGGCTGGCGTCCTCAGCACAGCCTGGTTTATCAGCCTTAAGGAATGAAAGGATTTAGGTGTTGTGTCATTTAATTTTTTTTTCAGAAGGACAGTGTTAGATATTTTGAAGGTTTTAGGTGGTGTTGGATTTGAATTTGGAATGAAAGTTATTGGAGCGATTGAAACTGATTGAGGGGATAGCCATGATATGGCTTTCGTGGTTGGTAGGCCTATAATCAATATGGAATGAATGTATGGAATGAGGTGTCAGAGACCTCAGCTTCTCTAGGAGCCAGCATACTGAGAGTGGTGCTCATCTCCTCTCCCTCGCTGCTTTACCTTCCCTGACCCTAAAGAGGCAGGTACCCATTTCCAGCTGGGTGAACTGGGTGTCTATACTGAAGCCAAGGCGCCTAAATGGTCACCCATCGACCTGGTAACCACGCTCGATGCTGCTTAACCTTAGCTTGGGGAAAGCGAGTGTTCTGACCACTGAGCTATCCCGTCCCTTAGTACAGTTTTTGGTACATGCTAAGGTGTATATATAATATATATATATATATATATAATTATATATATTTATATTATAGCCAAGGTTTTGTGAAAGAGCAGTAGTTACAGTTCATTTTCTTCATCTTTCCATTCTTGCCTCTTGAAATGTAATGTGGCCACAATAGCTGATGTACATTAATTTATTTCATAGTTTAGAGCTCAGAACTCTCTCTCTCTCTCTCTTCCTCACACACAATATTGGCGCGCACACACACACACACACACACACACACACCTCACACACACTAAAAATTGCCCATGGTCTTTCTTTCACAATCTTATTTCAGGAGTCACATCAGATCATAGAGTACAGGGTGTGTATGTGTGCGTGCGTGCGTGCGCGGGTGTGTATGCATGTATGTGTGTGCGTGCGTACATGCGTGTGTGTGTGTGTGTGTGTGTTTGAGTAGCCAATAAGGCAAACCACTCACACCATCATGGGGACTGACCCTGATCCTGACCATTATACAGTCAGCCATGCGGGCATGAAAGAAAGAAAGAAAGAGAGAGAGAGAGAGAGAGAGAGAGAGAGAGAGAGAGAGAGAGAATGACAATCTCTCTCTCTCTTCCTTTTCTCTGTCCCCCCCCCCCCTCCTCTCTCTCTCTCTCTCTCTCTCTGTTCCCTCTCTCTCTCTCTCCCCTCCTTCTTCTCTTCTCTCTCTCTCCTTCCCCCCCCATCTCTGCCCTCTCTTTCTGTCTGTCTCTGTCTCTGTCTCTCTCTCTCTCTCTCTGTTCCCTCTCTCTCCTCTCTCCCCTCCTTCTTCATCTTCTCTCTATCTCCTTCCCTCCCCCTCTCTGCCCTCTCTTTCTGTCTGTCTCTGTCTCTCTCTCTCTCTCATCCTCCTCCTCCTCCTTCTTCATCTTCCCTCCTGTCTCCCCCTCTCTCCCCTTCCCTCCCCTCTCTCCTTCCCTCCCTCCCTCCCCACCTCTCTCTCCCCCATCCATCCCTCCTCCCTCCCCCTACACACTATCAGAGCGCGTGCGCACACACACACACACATACAACACACACACACTCTAAAAGGCCCAAGGTCTTTCTTTCACAATCTTATTTCAGGGGTCAGATCATAGGGTACAGAGAGTGTGTGCGTCTGTGTGTGTGCGTGCGTACGTACGTGTGTCCGTGTGTGTATGTGTGTGTTTGAGTAGCCATTAAGGCAAGCCACTCACACCATCATGGGAACAGTCCCTGACCATGTTTGCCTTCCTATTGATTTGCTTTTGCCCCTGGGATTTGCTTCCCTTTCCTTCCTGTCTGTGGTCACATCACATTGGTCTTCTGCTTCTCCTTCTCCTTGCTAGTCTTGTTGTTATAGGATCGTTTTGTAAACACTGCAGATAAAGGGAGGGGGGAGAGAGGAGGGAGGGGGAGGGAGGAGAGTGAGGATATATATATATATAGAGAGAGAGAGAGGAGAGAGAGAGAGAGAGAGGAGAGATTAATTATCTTTATTCCCAAGGGTTAGAGAGAGAGTTAAGGGGGGAGAGAGGCAGGGAGCGGAAGAGAGAGAGAGAGAGAGAGACAGTATAAAGTATATGTGTGTGCCGATATTGTGTAGGGGAGAGGGACAGAGAGACGGACAGACAGAAAGAGAGAAATTGTCATTGTTTGTCTCTGTCTCTCTCTCTCTCTTAAGATGTAATGAGAGAATGACAATGTCTCTCTCTCTCTCTCTCTCTCTCTCTCTCTCTCTCTCTCTCTCTCTGTGTGTGTAGATGTGTAAGTAGAAGAAGGGGTGATTAATAAGAAAGTCGAGAGGGGAAAAAATAACAGCTTCAACACGAACTTTGCAGTTCATACATCTAGTAAACACCGTTAAACAATATAAAAAAAATCTGATAATAGAACCAGTGGGTTAGCACCATTATTAACTCAAACTGTGTGTATGCAGTTTTATAAATTGTGTCATTCATTCCCACCGGCACACAATGACCTACTTCTGTCTTTTTGTGTGAGACCGTGTCCAAGAAAAAAGTGCGTAGTATACACTTATCGGTGACCGAACCAGGTTTCGGGGTTAGGGGGTCACATGAATGTGGGGCAAGGTGACCCAGGTTTTGGATAGGTACGGGGTGTAGTAGCAGGTAGAGTGCCTAGCTTGTCGTCTGCCTGAATCAGACACGGTCAGAGAGCTGGCTCCTGTCTTTTCATGAGAATTAGTAATGAACAGTAGTGTGTTTTTTTGTAATGACGACCATACTGAGCCTGCCGATCCCTTGGTTTGCTCTTTAATGTCTTCTGAGGTGGTTTAGGGTTTGTCTGTCTGTGTGTGTGTTTCTCTGTCTGTCGCTCTGTCTGTCTCTATCTCTCTTCATATGAGTGTGTGCACTCGCACAGATACACATTACGGGCACACATATGCGTGTGAAGCATACATGCACGCTAACATGCTCACGCACACACACACACACACACATATATATATATATATATATATATACACACACAGTTCAGCTGTCATAATGTGTGCGTTCCTCATTGTTCATATTCTGTATAATATTATGATAAAGTGCTGACATTGTCAAGTATAACTCTTATCATCATCAACTTTGTTTTCAGGCCTATCACAGCCCTGCAGCATTCGAAGGAGCAAGGTAAACAAACTCTTTACCTTAGTACTTCTTTCACGATTTTAGAGCATGCATATTCAGGAGTAGACGCCAAAGATATATATATATATATATATATATATATATATATAAGGTGTCCCATAGATCTGTAAGGGAGCGAGGCGTCCTAGTTATTTGCCCATGTGGCACTTTTTAATTTATTTTTGTTGTACTTTAAAGTGTTTGTTAAAATTGTTTACATTTTTTGTAATCTGGGATGATAAATTAAGCGGAATGGCTGGCGTCCTCAGCACAGCCTGGTTTATCAGCCTTAAGCAATGAAATGATTTTGGTATTGTGTCATGTAATTTTTTTTCAGAAGGACAGTGTTAGATATTTTGATTTGAATTTGGAATGAAAGTTATTAGAGCGATTAAAACTGATTGAGGGGATAGCCATGATATGGTTTTCATGGTTGGTAGACCTATAATCAATATGGAATGAATGTATGGAATGAGGTGTCAGAGACCTCAGCTTCTCTAGTGGCCAGCATATTGAGGGCGGCGCCCATCTCCTCTCCCTCGCTGCTTTACCTTCCCTGACCCTAAAGAGGCAGGTACCCATTTCCAGCTGGGTGAACTGGGTGTCTATACTGAAGCCAAGGCGCCTAAATGGTCACCCATCGACCTGGTAACCACGCTCGATGCTGTTTTTAACCTTAGCTTGGGGAAAGCGAGTGTTCTGACCACTGAGCTATCCCGTCCCCTAGTACAGTTTTTGGTACATGCTAAGGTGTATGTATATATATATATATATATATATATATATATATATATATATATATATGCCAAGGTTTTGTGAAAGCAGTTAGTTACAGTTCATTTTCTTCATCTTTCCATTCTTGCCTCTTGAAATGTATTGTGGCCACAATAGCTGATGTACATTAATTTATTTCATAGTTTAGAGCTCAGAACTCTCTCTCTCTCTTTTCCTCACACACAATATTGGCACGTACACACACACACACACACACACACACACTAAAAAAGGCCCATGGTCTTTCACAATCTTATTTCAGGAGTCACATCAGATCATAGAGTACAGGGTGGGTATGTGTGCGTGCGTGCGTGCGCGCGCGCGTGTGTGTATATATATATGTATGTGACAGTGTGCGTGCGTACGTGTGTGTGTGTTTGAGTAGCCATGAAGGCAAACCACACACACCATCATGGGGACAGTCCCTGATCCTGACCATTACACGGTCAGCCATGTGGGCATGAAAGAAAGAAAGAGAGGGGGAGAGGGAGAGAGAGAGAGAAACAATGACAATCTCTCTCTCTCTCTCTGTCCCCCCCCCTCTCTCTCCTCTCTTCTTTCCCTCTCTGTTCCCCCCCCCCCCCCCTCTCTCTCTGTCTTCCCTCTCTCTCTCTCTCTCTCTCTCTCCCCTCCTTCTTCATCTTCCCATCTTCCCTCCTTGTCCCCCCCCCCTTCTCTCCTTCCCTCCCCCTCTCTCTCTCTATCTGTCTCTCTCTCTCTATCTCTCTCTCTCTCCTCCTCCTCCTTCATCTTCCCTCCCTGTCCCCCCTCTCTCTCTCCTTTCCTCCCCCTCTCTCCGTCCCTCCCTCTCTCCCCCCCCTCTCTCTCTCCCCCCATCCCTCCCTTCCCCATCACCCCTACACACTATCAGAGCGCGTGCACACACACACACACACATACAACACACACACTCTCTAAAAGGCCCAAGGTCTTTCTTTCACAATCTTATTTCAGGGGTCAGATCATAGGGTACAGAGAGTGTGTGCGAGCGTGTGTGTGTGCGTGCGTACGTACGTGTGTGTGTATGTGTGTGTTTGAGTAGCCATTAAGGCAAGCCACTCACACCATCATGGGAACAGTCCCTGACCATGTTTGCCTTCCTATCGATTTGCTTTTGCCCCTGGGATTTGCTTCCCTTTCCTTCCTGTCTGTGGTCACATCACATTGGTCTTCTGCTTCTCCTTCTCCTTGCTAGTCTTGTTGTTATAGGATCGTTTTGTAAACACTGCAGATAAAGGAAGGGGGGAGAGAGGAAGGAGGGGAGGGAGGAGAGAGAGGGATATATATATATATATATTTAGAGAGAGAGAGATTATCTTTATTCCCAAGGGTTAGAGAGAGAGCGAGATAAGGGGGGAGGGAGGCAGGGAGCGGAAGAGAGAGAGGGAGAGAGAGAGACGGTATAAAGTATATGTGTGTGCCGATATTGTGTAGGGGGAGAGGGACAGACAGAGAGACGGACAGACAGAAAGAGAGAGATTGTCATTGTTTGTCTCTGTCTCTCTCTCTCTCTTAAGATGTAATGAGAGAGAGAATGATAATGTCTGTCTCTCTCTCTCTCTCTCTCTCTCTGTCTCTCTCTCTGTAGATGTGTAAGTAGAAGGGGTGATTAATAAGAAAGTCGAGAGGGGAAAAAATAACAGCTTCAACACGAACTTTGCAGTTCATATATCTAGTAAACATCGTTAAACAATATTAAAAAAATCTGATAATAGAACCAGTGGGTTAGCACCATTATTAAATCAAACTGATAGATATTTTTCAAATGATTAAGGTGCCTCTGTCATTGTGACATTCATCCACATACAGATGTCATCAGCATACTGGACATGGATAGCATTACTTGAAAGACACTTAGGGAGATCATAAAGAAGAAGTGTCTGTGTGTAAGTGCGTCCATATGTATGTATGTGTGTGTGTGTGCCCATGTGAGAAGAAGAAGGAAAAGAAGAAGGAGGAGGAGAACAAAAAGAAGAAGGTGGTTTAATTCTATTTGGAAGGTAAAGAAGGATGAAGAGAAGAAGAAGAAGAAGAAGGTGGTTTAATTCTATTTGGTACAAGATCAAACTTAACATGAGGGCAAAGCTCATGACAAGTTGTTCCCATATATCCCCTTCTCTCACTCTCCTCCCCTCCCCCCCCTCCCTTGGAAAAATAAGTTAAATCCTAGAGCAAACATTGTTATCAAGCGCAAACATGTCAAAGACAAGACCCTGTGTGTGTGTGTGTGTGTGTGTCTGTCTATCTCTCTCTGTCTCTCTCCGTCTGTCTGTCTGTTTCTGTCTCCCCTTCTCCCTCCCCCCCCCCCCCTCTCTCTCTCTCTACCCTCCTCAACTCTCTCCCCCGTCTCTCCCTCTCTCTCTCAACTCTTTGAGAATTATGGGATGGGGGGGGGGGGGGAGAGGGGGGACACAGAAAGAGTGAGAGACAGACAGCCAGAGTGAGAAAGGGAGGGAGGGAGGGTGAGAGAGAACAATGAACAAAATGTATTGCTATTTAGCAATCAAGCCATATAGCACTGCGGCGCGGTAACAAACGATATCGAACGCGACACGATTACAGTGACATGGAAACCATGGCAGTAATGGTATGTACATCTAGATCTGATACATTATTGTCCGTGTCTCGGTTTTCAAACGGCCTTTCCCTGTTGAGTCTGCAGCCAGCCAAGTCAGCCCATGTAAAACCGGATCAGGTCCCGAAGAAGATGTAATTCCCGTTCAGCACCTGCCACTGTCTCTGCGTGTTGTGTGTTAGGAGGCTGCTTCCCTTTACGAAGTCTGGCAAGCCTGACACGTTCTTCTGGCAACATGTTTTTGTCTTCTTGCTTGATGTACCAGAACACACTTAATTCCTCGCCAGTATCTCCATTACAAGAGTATTCCAGGGCGATGTCATCCGATTCACACATCACAATGTTTTGATCGCCTGAACCATGTACCACAACCTTTCCAAACCGTGTGTTTCTCTTGCTATCCCGTAATCGACGCTGCACACGTTTGTCAGAGTGGACACATACTGTTTCACAATACCAGTATCAGAGTCATCCACTTGTGCAGCCAGCTGTCAGCTCTTCCTGCACATCAGACACCTCAGAAGACACACACATCTTGCTCCTGTTTCTAGATCACAAAGTAGATCAAGTGAATCTGGTGTGGCCGAGGCATTCACTGCACTGTTGACACACAACTCTGTGTATACACTGGTTTGTTTTTCTTCTGTCTCTACTCTGTCTCGATGCAGGGAGCCACTGTCACACAAGACCGGCTCTTCCAAGACACTGTCATTGTCACATTGGCGACTTGCCTGTCTTTCTTGGTGTTGTCTGGTTCTTTGGAGGTCGCGACGGATTTGGCAAGGCGGATTTTCGCGATAGTACTGAACTCTCGAGTTATGGTTCAGCACCAGGTCCGCCATTTCTGTTGACACTGACTTGTCAGCTGGCTTCATTCGCAAGACGAACACAAGGCTGCCGCTCTCCCCTGCGACTTTCCAACTCAATACCACGTTGTCGATCAGCAGGGCGTTTTAAGGTTGTTACTACAGCTGCTGTAAGGCCAGTAACTGGCATTTTGAAGCTTAAATGCACAAATTTGCAGCAGCTTACTAACAGCACGCCTGAACAGTTCTCCGAGGGTGTGTGTGAGAGAGAGAGAGAGAGAGAGAGAGAGAGAGTTCAAACTAGACTGTGAAGCCTACCATGAAGGCAGCCGCAGGTAGCCGTATTCCGACTTCGGGTCCAATGTGGACTTATTTATTTAAATGTAATTGTTAATTTCCACTCACCTGATGACGGTAGGGAAGACTTCAGCAGCGGCCAGATAGATGATGCCGTAGGATGCTGTGATGCCGAACTTGCCTATCATGGCTAAGACTATACGTGCAGTCTCCATACCTGTAATTAATTTATCATTATTATTATTATTAATATTATTATTATTATTATTATAATGATCATCAATCATTATTATATCATTGCAGGGAAATCATCAGCAGTCTTAAATCGGTAACTTGTCTTTGTCCTTGTCTCTCGCGCACACACACACCAGCACATACACCAACACATACACACACACCAGCACATACACCAACACATACACACACACCAGCACATACACCAACACATACACACACACCAGCACATACACCAACACATACACACAACACTAGCACATACTACACACACAGCACATACCTCACACACACACACACAGCACATAACACACACACACACACCAGCACATACACCAACACATACACACACCACCCAGCACATACACACACACACAACCAGCACATACACACATACCAGCACATGCACACGTACCAACATGCACACACACCAGCACATACACACACACACCAGCACATACACACATACACCAGCACATACACACACACACCAGCACACACACACACACACACACACACACACACACACACACACCAGCACATACACACACACCAGCACACACACACATACACCAGCACATACACACACACACACCAGCACATAAACACGCCCGCGTGCGCCAACACACCCAAACACACACCACCACGTCACAACACAAACACACCACAACGTACACCACCACAACACAACATAAACATCACACCCCCTCACCTCCCCCCCCCCCACACACACACACACACACACTCCCCACCTCCCCCACACCACACCACGCACACATACCTGCACCTCCAGACACCACAACCACTTCTCCACGCCCACCCCGTCCCCTTCACACACTACAACCCACCCCAACCCCCACCCACCCTCAACCCCACACCCATTCCCCTTCACACACTACAACCCACCCCAACCCCCACCCACCCTCAACCCCACACCCATTCCCCTTCACACACTACAACCCCCCCAACCCCCACCCACCCTCAACCCACACCCATTCCCCTTCACACACTACAACACCCCCAACCCCACCCACCCTCAACCCCACACCCATTTCCCCTTCACACACTACAACCCCAACCACCTCAATCCCACACCCACTCCCCACCCTCAACCCAACCCACCTCTACCCAGCCACCTCCACCCGCACCCCACACACACCCCCACCCCACAAACCCATCCCTCCCACCAACACACACACCAAGCACATACACCACCCCCTCCACACACTACAACCCCCACCCACTCTCAACCCCACACCCACTCCCCACCTCAACCCACCCCCACTCCTACCCAGCCACCTCCACCCGCACCCCCACACACACCCGTACCCCACAAACCCATCCCTCCCACCACCCCACCAACACACACACCAGCACATACACCACCCCCTCCACACACTACAACCCCCCACTCCCCACCCCTTCAACCCACACCCCCTCCCCACCTCAACTCAACCCACCCTCTACCCAGCCACCACCACCACCACACCCTTCACCCCCCCTCACCCCCAAACCCCACCTCCCTCCCTTCCCCCCCCCCCCCCCCCCACACACACACACCACACCATACCAGAAGAGGTGTTGGGCAGGATCCCACTGACGATGCAGGCCACACCGCCCAGATACATGGTGGTGATGAGGGGACCCCTTCTGCCCACGCGGTTCAGGAGGAGGATGCAGAGGACGTAGGCGGGGATCTCCACGGCCCCCGCCAGCATGAAGTTGAGGTAGGGAGACCCCGCCAAGTTCTCCGTGTTCAGAGACAGGCCGTAGTACACCAGGGCGTTCACCAGCCTGGAGTCGTCGGACAGAGAAGAAAACTAATTCTGCAGAGAAAATTACATTTATCTACCCCCCACGGGGACGGGATAGCTCGGTGGTCAGAACACTCGCTTTTCCTCCAAGCTAAGGTTAATTTTAATTTTTATTTTATTGTTTTCTATCGAGGATAATGGAATAAGCACTTGCAGCACCGAGGTTGGTTACCAAGCGGATGGGTGACCGTTTGCGCGCCTTGGCTTCAGTACAGTCCCCCGCCCCAGTTCCCCCAGCTGTAAATGGGTACCTGCCTTCTTTCGGGTCAGGGAAGGTAAGCAGCGAGGGAGAGGAGATGGGCGCCGCCCTCAACATGCTGGCCCCTGGAGAAGCTGAAGTATCTGACACATCGCTCCCCTACGACAACGTAGGTTATGGGACACCTTTACCTTTACCTACGGTGGTCTGATACTTAAGGGCTCCCTGTGGAGATTCCGACTCTGAGAGTGAGACATAATAAATCTAGGTATGGCTGGTAGGCTGGAGAGATTGGAATGAGCGACGTGGGAACAGCAGGACGGGGCCGTCACAGAAGATGAGGCAGCAAAAAAGAAAGAAATATGTAGTCAGAGTTTAGCATCGGTCCAAACGTATTTTGTACTTTATTTTCTTCTTCGTTAGATATTCAGTGTCGTAGTCGGGTTGTTGTGGGGTTGGCTGGCTGGCTGGGGTTTTTCGTGTGTGTTCCTCGGCTAGAGCCCCGAGGTTTCCAACTTTGGGAATGTAGTCAGTGTTATGTAATCAGCCCCCCCTCTCTCTCTCTCTCTCTCTCTCTGTCTAATCATTATCATCACTTGATAATGCGAACAGATTTAAAACCATCACCACTAAACAACCGCCCCACCACCACCCCTACCATCATCACCACCATCGACACAATTACCGCCAACCACCACCAACCACCCTCCCCACCCTTCTTCTCCTCCCCTCCCCATCCCCCCTCCCTCTCCCCTTCCTCCATCACCTTCCCCCCCCCCACCCTTTATCTCCTTCCCCACCCCCTCCTCACCTCCACCCCACCCCACACCCCCTCTCCTCCCCCACACACCCAAACCCCTCCTCATCAGCTAAACCACAAGTTCATCGACAGTCGGGCCATGTTCCGGGTACAGAAGCATCCAGCAAGGACTACTGACGGCTTCCCTTCATGCCTCCTTTCCACCTTTCCTCACCTCCACCCCAACTCCCTCCCCCACCCCTCCACTCCACTCCACCCCAACCCCACACACCCCTCTCCCTTCCACCCCTCCCCCACTCCCTCCCCCAAAACCCTCCTCACCAGTCAAACCACACAGCTTCCTTCATGCCTCCTCCCCTCCCCAACCCCACCCCTTCCCACACTTTCACCCCTCACCCACCCCACCCCTCCCTTCAACCCCTCAAAAACCAGGCCATGTTCCAGGTAGGATGCAGACCAGCACCGAATACTTGTCAACCTGACACACCTCCCCCTTCCTCCACCCCACCAACCTCCACTACCCACCCACCCACCCAAAACCCTCCTTCACCAGTTAAACCACACGTTAAGGACAGTCGGGCCATGTTCCAGGTAGGGACGCAATTCAGCACCCCTCCCCTCCCCCACACCCCTCCATCCCCACCCCTCCCCCACTCCCTCCCCTCAAAACCCCCTCTCACCAGCTAAACCACACTTTCAGGAACAACTGGGCCATGTTCCAGGTACCAACGAAGTCCAGCAAGGAATACTGACAGCTTCCCTTCATGTCTCCTCCCTCCTCCACCATCCCACCCCTTCCCCACACTTTCACCCCTCCCTCACCCTCTCCCTCCCCCACCATCTCCCCCCCTTCAACCCCTCAAAACCAGGCTATGTTCCAGGTAGGATGCAGACCAGCACGGAATACTTGTCAACCTGACACACCTCCCCCTTCCGCACCCCCCCTCCCCTCATCCCCCCCTCCCTCCACCCCACCATCCCCCACTACCCACCCACCCAAAACCCTCCTTCACCAGTTAAACCACACGTTAAGGGACAGTCCAGCCATGTTCCAGGTACGGACGCACCATCACCCTCCCCCCCTTCCCTTTCCTCCTCTCCCCCCCCCTCCCTCCTGCCCCCCACTCCCTCCCCCTCTCACCAGTTAAACCACACGTTAAGGGACAACTGGGCCATGTTCCAGTCCAGGTAGGGACGCAATCCAGCACGGACCCACCAGCACCTTCCCCCACCCATCCCCCACCCATCCCCATCCCCAACTCCCCCCACACCCACCCCGGGTTCGATTCCCGTTCGAGTGGATTTTTCCTCTGGAGTTAACATCAGTGCCGACTCCCCAAAAGTCCAGTACAGAAAACTTGTCAACCTATCACACCCCACCCTCCTCCTTCCCCACCTCCACCCCTCCCTACTCCCACCACCCTCCCCCACCCACACCCTTCCCTCAAAACCTCTCTCACCAGTTAAACCACACGTTAAGCGACAATCCGGGCCATGTTCTGGGTACCGACGCATTCCAGAACGGACCCATCACCACCTTTCCCCATCCTCTCCACCTCACCCACACCCTCTCCACCACCTCACCCCCAACCCCACCCCACCCCTACCTCTCCACCCCAGAACCGGGCCATGTTCCAGGTACGGACGCAGTCCAGCACGGAGTACTGACGACTTCCCTTCATGCCTCCTCCCCTCTCCCCCACCCCACCCTTCCCTTTCCTCCCACCAACTCCCTCCCCTCCCCACTCCCTCTCTTCCCCTCCTTTCCCACCCACCCACCCAAACCCCCTCCTCACCAGGTAAACCACACGTTCAGCGACAGTCGGGCCATGTACCAGGTACAGACGAAATCCAGCACCGGACCCACCACCACCCTCTCTAACTTCCCCACCCCCCACCACCCCACTTCACCCAAAAACGCCTCTCACCAGTTAAACCACACGTAAAGCGACAAACGGGCCTTGTTCCAGGTACCAACGAAGTCCTGCAAGGAATACTGACAGCTTCCCTTAATGCTTCCTCCCCCCTCCCCCACCCTTCCCTTTCCTCCGCTACCCCCCCCCCCCTCCCACACCAGTTAAACCAAACGTTCAGCGACTGTCAGCCATGCTCCAGGTAGAGACGCAGTCCAGCACGGACCCACCATCACCTTCCCCCACCCCTTCCCCCTCCCCACACTTTTACCCTCCCCTGCCACCTCCCCTCCACACACCCTCACCCACACCCCTTCCCCACACTTTCACCTCCCCCCCACTCCCTCCCCCCCCTCCCCTCAAAACCCTCCTCACCAGTTAAACCACACATAAAGGCCACTACCGGGCCATGTTCCAGGTACCAACGAAGTCCAGCAAGGAATACTGACAGCTTCCCTTCATGCCTCCTCCCCCACCCCACCCTTTTCTCCTCTCCCTCCCCTCCCATTCCCTCCCCTCACCCCTCCGACCTGTCTCCCCCTCCCCTCCTCCCCCAAACCCCTCTCACCAGTTAAACCACACGTTAAGGGACAACCGGCCCATGTTCCAGATAGGGACGCAATCCAGCACGGACCCACCATCACCCTCCCCCACCCCTTCCACTCCCCACACTTTCACCCCTTCCCTACCACACCCCACTCTCCCACCATCCCCTCCCTCCCCACCATCATCCTTCCCCCTACCCACACTTTCACCCCTCCCCTACCACCTCCCCTCCACTCCCCCTCTCCCTCCCTCCCCACCATCATCCTTCCCCACC
>CM054145.1:1735566-1828066 GCA_028751875.1 Rapana venosa
TTAGCATGTAAAACACACACACATCGTGGCGGAATTTAGACTGTAAAACTCACACACATAGTGGTGAATTTAGCATGTAAAACCACAATGTGCGAAAATTTAGCACTGTAAAACACACAACACACATCGTGGCGAATTTTGCACGGTAAACACACACCACACATCGTGGTGAATTTAGCACTGTAAAACCACACATCGTGGTGAATTTAGCACTGTAAAACACACACACATCGTGGCGAATTTAGCACTGTAAAACCACACATCGTGGCGAATTTAGCACTGTAAAACACACACACACATCGTGGCGAATTTAGCACTGTAAAACACACACACATCGTGGCGAATTTAGCACTGAAAAACCACACATCGTGGTGAATTTAGCACTGTAAAACCACACATCGTGGCGAATTTAGCACTGAAAAACCACACATCGTGGCGAATTTAGCACTGAAAAACCACACATCGTGGCGAATTTAGCATTCTCTTTTTCAGAACATCACGAACAAAGCACGGCATGTACATGCAAACACCACACACACACATACACCACACACGCGCGCGCTATTTATTTATTTATTTATTCTTTTACTTCGAGGATAATGGAATAAGCACTCGTGCTTTTTTTACATCCAGTCCCCGTATGTATGCAGTTTTATCAATTTTGTCACCCGTTCCCACCGGCACACACACAATGGCTAGTTTCATCCGAAGGACTTTTGGGGGTTGTGAGGTCGGCATGATGTTAACTCTAGAGGAAAATTACTCTTGAACGAGATTCGGAACCCGGGTCAGCAGAGCACGCGCGCATCACTCTAACCACCAGGCTATCCTGACAGGCCCCCCGACATCCCCACAGGGGAATACGTACATACAGTTTTCTGTGACAAAAATCAACAAAAACAACAAAAAGATGTAGTTATTACCGGTGGACATAATAACTGGTAATATCTACATTCATTTTGTTTTTGTTGATTTTTGTCACCCCCCCCCCCAGAAAAACAATCCCTAGACCCCCCCCCACCCCCCCCCCCCCCCCCCCCCCCCCCCCCCCCCCCCCCCCCCCCCCCCCCCCCCCCCCCCCCCCCCCCCCCCCCCCCCCCCCCCCCCCTTTCCTATCCTCTGACCACAAACGCCAGTTCCACACACAAACAACATCAACTGTCCTCCTTTCTCACCAGCTTCGTCCACTATCCACGTCATCCAGATACTGCGGCAATGGCCGACCAGCCGTTTCCGGTAGGAGAAAGGCCAAGGTCGCGGCCACCAGGGAGGATCCTCCCAGGATGAGGAGGGGCAGCACGGGAAGCAGGGAGGCCGACTCCAGAATGAAGGGCGCCAGAATGCCCCCCACACGAGCCGAGATGGAAGCGGCCCCAATCCCCACGTTTCTGCAAGCACAGCGATAGATAAGAGAGAATCAACACTCTAGTAATAATAATAATAATGTATGGAATTTATATAGCGCTGAATCTTGTAAAGCAACAAATCAAAGCGCTCAAGTGTCGGAGCCTCCTCCCCAACCCCCTCCTTAAAAGAAGATATTTCTTAAGGTGTTGATTTTTGAGTGTTGTTTTGTTGTTTGCATCACTGAGTAAATTCTTTTCCTTTTTTTTTGTCATAAAAAAATATGATAACATCAACTAATACTTTAAAAATTTTTTTTAGCAGAAGGAAATATGGAACGCGTCTTTGTCATTATCAACATAATCAAGAATGTTGTTATCGTTACAATCTTTCTGTCAAGTTAATGCCAATAAAAAAGGTAAAGGAGTCCCATAACCTATAAGGTCGTAGGGGAGCGAGGCGTCAGAGACCTCACTTCTCTAGGGCCAGCATATTGAGCCCATCTCCTCTCCCTCGCTGCTTTACCTTCCCTGACCCTAAAGAGGGCAGGTACCCATTTCCAGCTGGGTGAACTGGGGGAACTGTACTGAAGCCAAGGCCGCGCAAAACGGTCACCTATCCAACTGGTAACCACGCTCGACGCTGCTTTAACTTGGTGGGGGAAAGCGAGTGCTCCGACCACTGAGCTATCCCGTCCCCTATAATGCCAATATCATTTAAAAAAAGAAAAGAAACATGTCTTTGTAATCATTATCGACATAATCAACAATCTTATTATCGCTATGATCTTTTTGAGAAGTAATGCTAATATAATTTTTTATGGTCTCTGATAAATAGGGCACCATAATGAGTCGTTGTATGGATAAGCGTACTACCAAATTAATTTCTAATGTTATTATGGCTAATATCTTTGTGACAAACATTTTCATACTAAAGTATCCAATTTTATGTCTCATTTAAAATTGGTCGCCATAAAGTAGTCTCCCTGTGTGGTACTCAAGTGCGTTTTCACACACACCAACTCACACCAACACACCACCACACTCACAACCACACACGACACACACACACGTACACACACACACACACGCAACACGCACACACATACAGGAACCACGCACACACACAACACACACACACGCACACACACACACGACACACACACACGCAACCCACGCACACACACACACACATGCAACCACGCTCACACAACACCACACGGCAACCACGCACACCAACACATGCAACCACGCACACACCACATGCAACCACGCACAAACACACAACATGCAACCACGCACACACACACGCAACCGCGCACAACACACACAACCAAATATGCAAACCACGCACACACACACACATGCACACGCGGCACACACACACACTCATGCACCACGCACACACACATATGCAACCCACGCACACACACACACACATGCAAACCATGCACACACACATGCAACCATGCCACACACACACACAATGCAAAACCCCCGCACACACCGCCGCAAACATGCACACACACACACGCGCGCGCGCGCAACCATGTACAACACACACACACAAGAACCATGCACACACACACACACATGCAACCATGAACACACACACACACATGCAACCCCGCACACACACACACATGCAACCAGCACACACACGACATGCAACCCGGCACACAACACACATGCAGCCACGCACACACACAACACGCAAACATGCAAACCATGCACACACCCACACACACACACGCAACAATGCACCAACACGCAACATGCACCACGCCCACCACAACACACAAACACACACACACACACAACCACGCAAACATGCAGCCACGCACACACACGGATGAGCTACAAAACGAGGCACCGTGTTCGAACGCATGCTGAATCTTGCGCACACGTTAAATCCTGTTCGCTTATTCGGAAGAGTAGGCCATTGTTGTGCGGTTGGAAACGGATGACAAAATTGACAAATCTGATTACACAGGGGATGGATGTAAAAAGCACATGAATGCTTATTCATTATCCTCGATATTAAAAGAATAGATAAATAAATAAACACACGCGCAACACGCATACCCCGGTTCCAGGTGGAAATCTACAAAAACGCAAAAAAACACACAGGGACTGGATGTAACAAACAAAAAAGCATACGAGTGTTTATTCCATTATCTCAAAATAAAAGAATTAAATAGATAACTTAAATTTAGATACACACACACATCACACAAACACACACACGCACACAAACACGCACACACCACACACACACACCACACACAAAACAACCCCCCTACCCTCACACACCCACACACCCGTCCATCCATGCATGCATGTATGTCTGTATGTCTGCGTGCTGAATGCATTGATGCCCTGCCAGGCTTACTGATGACGGTGGGGGGAGACTTCAGCAGCCATCAGGTTAGACGATGTTGTAGGAGGCGGGTGATGGGGAATTTCCCCACCATCGCAACACCACAGTCACCGTTCTGCAGGGGTGGTATGTCAGTCACCTCAGTGAGTCACTACAGTTGGAGTCACCACAGTGAGTCCACTACAGTGAGTCACCACGGTCAGTCATCAGTCAGTCACCGCAGCGATTCACCAACAGTCAGTCACCACAGCGAGTCAACACTGCGAGTCGTTGGAGTCAGTCAGTCACCACAGCGAGTCACCACAGTCAGTCTGTCACCACAGCGAGTCACACGTCAGCCACCACCAGCGAGTCGTTGAGTCAGTCAGTCACCACAGCGAGTCACACAGTCAGTCAGCCACAGCGAGTCTCCCACAGTCAGTCAGTCAGTCACCACAGTAAGTCCAGTCACCACCGTGCTTCACTACAGTGAGTCACCACAGGTCATGTCGCACACAGGCGAGTCAACACAGTCAGCAGTCCCACAGGCGAGTCACCACAGTCAGTCAGTCACCACAGTGCTTCACTACAGTAAGTCACCCCAGTGCTTCACCACGTGAGTCCACCACAGTGCTTCACTACTAGTGGGAGTCACCACCGTGCTTCACTACAGCGCTTCACCACCAGTGCTTCACTAAGGTTAAGTCACCACAGCGAGTCACCACAGCGAGTCACCACAGCCAGCCACTACAGTCAGTCACTACAGCCAGTCACCACAGCGAGTCACCACAGAGAGTCACCACAGCCAGCCACTACACTACAGTCAGTCACCACAGCGATCACAACAGTCAGTCACCACAGCCAAGTCACGACAGCCAAGTCACCACAGCCAGTCACTACAGTCAAGTCACCACAGCCAGTCACTACAGTCAAGTCACGGCAACCAGTCACTACAGGCAGTCACCACAGTGAGTCACTGACTCACCACAGCCAGTCACCACAGTGAGTCACTACAGTCAGCCACTACAGTCAGTCACCATAAAACATAAAGTTGCGGGTGTGTGAGTATGAGGAGAGAAGGTTGGGGGAGCGAGGGGGGCGAAAACTAAGAGTAGGGGGGGGGGGGGGGGCAGGGGCTAGTTGTAGTAGGATTGGTAATGGCAGTAATAATTAATAATTATTAACAATTATATAATAACAACAATAATGATGATGATGATGATCGTAACCAATAATAATAAAAATAGCAATAATAATAATAATAAAGTTGGAATTTATATAAGCGCTATATCTTGCAGAGCAAATTTAAGTTGCTTGCACTAAACCCATTCTTAGCAGTCGCGCAAACAATAAGCCATTAATTTTTTTTTTAGTCCCAACAAGTCCAAATGTGCCCCCCCCCCCCCCCACACACACACAGAGGCCCCGTAGGGGGTACCAGGGGCTGTCAACATCAATAGCATTCCCAACTTCTGGAAATTATGTGCTAGGAATTTCCCTCTTTTCTATCCCTCTCTTGGTTTCTGCCCCTGTTCCTTTTTCTTACTTTCACCTCCTCCTTGTCTATTTTCTGTCCATTTCTTGGTCCCATTCTCCTGCCTGCCTTTCGTTTCCCAGACAGAATTCAAAGATAACCATTCTCTCCCACGCCAAAGTCGGATGCGCTGGGTCTGACTTGTCAGTCACTTAACGGCAGCGCAACGCGTTTGTGTTCACATGACAGACAACAATAGTTCTTATCTGAGCGTTCGATGAAGAAGTAGTAACGGTTGTAGTAACCATAGTGCATTTAGTGGCCGTATCATCATCATCATCATCAGCAGCAGCAGCAGCAACTACACCCCCCCCCCCCACCCCCCATTCACATAATTAGAAGTAGCAGCAGCAGCAGTGTAGTTGTTGCCGTATTGTGGTAGTAGTAGTTGTAGTAGTAGTAGCAGTCAGTTAAGGGCAGTAGCCTGTAGTAGTGGTAGTAGTGTAGTAGTAGTTAGCAGTAGCAGTAGTAGTGGTAGTAGTTGGTAGTACGTAGTAGCAGTAGCAGTGGTAGTAGTAGTAGCGGAGAGTTGTGGAAGAGAGGTAGTCAGTAGTAGTAGTAGTAGTAGGAAGTAGTAGTAGTAGTAGTTGTTAGTAGTGCAGCAGCAGCACAGCTGCAGCAGTAGTAATGGTAGTTGTTGTAGTAGTAGTAACAGTAGTAGTAGTAGTCAGTAACACCAGTAGTAGTGTAGTAGTAACAGCTGCAGCAGTAGTAGTAGTTGTAGTTGTAGTAACAGCAGCAGTAGTGTAGTAGTAGTAGTAGTAGTAGTAGTAGTTGTAGTTGTTTTTTTTGTAGTTTGTAGCAGAAACAGGCAGCAGCAGCATAGTAAGTAATTGTGGTAGCAGGACAGCAGTAATGATAGTAGAAGCAAGCCGTGTGTTAGCAATAGCAGAAGCATAGTAACAATTGCTGAAGTAGAATTAATAGCAGCAGCAGCAGAAGTAGTAGTAATAGTAGTAAGAGGAGGAGGACAGAGGAGGGCGGAAGGAGAAAGAGAAAGGAAAGAGAGAGAGAGAGAGAGAGAGATGAGAGAGAGAGTGAGGAGAGTGAACAGGACAGAGAGTGAGAGAGACAGGACAGACAGACGCACGCGCCCCGACACACACAACACACACAACACCACACCACAACACGCATCACACACTTACATCACACACACAAACACAACACACTTTGCTGTGGTAGATCACCTTGATGAAGCCTTTCCGGCATAATTATGGCATGCAGATCAACGCAGAGAAAAAACAAGTTGATGACAAATTGTGCCCATGGCATCAGCTCTAACATTATTATAGACAGTAGGAAAACCGAGACTTTCCGTAGCTTTGGATATCTGGGATATCGGAGGAAGGATCAAAGCCTGAAATTGTCTCCGGGACAGCCCAGACCACAGCTGCAGTGACCAACCTGAAAGTCCTCTGGAGCGACAAGAACATGGCCTTCAGCTTCAAGATCAGACTTATGCAATTCCTGCTCATGTCCATATTTTTGTACGTGGACCATGACAGCAGACATTGAAAGAAGGATACAAGCAATGGAGATGAGGTGCTTTCGCAAATTTCTTGGTATCTCATACAGAGATTACAGTTCTAACAAGGAGGTAAGAACCAGAATCGAAAATAACTGATTTCAATGGAAAAAACGCACGTCACACGGACTTTAAAAAGGCGTTCGACAGAGTCTGGCATGCCTTTGTGGGAAACCGTGAGGCTGTATAACAAGGAATGCACCTGGCCAAGATGTCCTACACAGAAGGAGACGAAGAAGCACACAGAGAAAACTGTGAGAAGACATCAAAGAGTGGACTGGCCTTGATTCGGAAAGCTGAGAACAGCGAGGAGTAAAGGAAGCTGGTTGCAAACTCTTCAGTGGTGCCTCCAAAGTCTACTAGACTAAGGGACGGGTAACGGTGAAGGGTACACTACATTTCAACACTCACCAGGAGAGTCTTTAGGCAAGACTCCGCACACGATGCAGGCCACACCGCCCGGTACATGGTGAAGATGAGAGGACTGTTGCCCACGCGGATCAGGGAGGAGGATGCAGAGGAGTAGGCGGGATCTCCACGGCCCCCGCCAGCATGAAGTTGAGGTAGGAGACGCCCCGCCAACTGCCCGTGTTCAGAAGAAGCAGTGTACACCAGGCGTTCACCAGCCTGGAGTCAGCGACAGAGAATGTTCGGTAAGGGTGGGGTGGTTTTTGTTGTTTGTTTTAGTTTTGACATCTGTGTTGAGGGTGTCGCCGTTGTCATCATCGTCATCATCATGGCAGTTATTGTCGACATCCTAAGTATCATCATCGTCATCATCATCAGCAGCAGCAGCAACAGCATCAGCAGCAGCAGCAGCAGCACTACCATCATCATTATTCTCATGATATTGCCATTGTCATCCTTTGGATGACTTTCATCATATCGGCAAACTTGATCACTGTTCTTCTTTCTCTTTGTTTTTCAACTATTGTCTGTCATTTGAGCGAAAATGTGTTGCGGTGCCGTTAAGAGCCTAACAAGTCAGGCCCCGCACATCCAACTTCGGTATGGGAGAAAAATGTTCAAAGTCTTTCTGGAAAAAAGGGCAGCGCCCATCTCCTCTCCCTCGCTGCTTTACCTTCCCTGTCTCGTCTGAAGTGGCAGGTAAACAATTTACAGCTGGGTGAACTGGGGAACTGTACTGAAGCCAAGGCGCGCAAACGGTCACCCATCCACTTGGTAACCACGCTCAATGCTGCTTAACCTAAGGCTGGGGAAAACGAGTGAGTGCTCTGACCACTGAGCTATCCTGTCCCTTGGTGTGAGTGCTCTGACCACTGAGCTATCCTGTCCCTTGGTGATGTTAAACCATCTGACAGACCCCTGAGCGGGGATCGCCCATGGTATGAAGAGGAGGAGGTGGGTCTTCTCACCTGGTGAACAGACGTTGAGGGAGAGACGGGCACTCGCCAGGTTCGGAGGCAGTCCAGCAGGGAGTACTGGCGGCCTCCAGTCTGGTCAGGGTCCTCCTGCAGGTCCTTCAGCAGCTCCGGGTCCAGGCCTTTCCCGTTGGACTCGGCCGCCTGGCTCAGGATGCGCCGGGCCTCCTCCGGCTTGTTGTGTGACAGCAGCCAGCGGATCGACTCTGGGAGAAACCTGGGGGAGGGGTTAGAAGGTGTGATATTTTATAAATAGAAGGATATTGATGATGATGATGATGATGATGATGATGATGATGACACTGATAATTGAGGAGGAGGGAGGGGAGGAGAACGAGATGAGAAGAAGACGAAGCAGAAAAAAAGAAAAAAGGAGGAAAGGAGGAGGAGGAGAAGGAGAGGAGCAGAAAGGAAGAAGGGAAAGAAGGAAGTAGTAGAAGGAGGAGGAGGAGGAAAGAAGGGAAGAAGAGAAAAGGGAGGAGGCAGAACAAGACCACAACAATAGGCAATTTGTCCACCGCCTGTCTAAAAAACTTTTTAGCGCTTTACAATACTTTTTGCCTATTCTGATCACACACACACACACACACACACATACCACACACACACACACACACACACACACAGAGGAAAACAGAAGACTGGCAAAACAGGATTTTATTTTCCAAATATGGGTGGCGCTGGTCTTACGGCGACGCGCTCTCCTCTCCTAGAAGAAGCAGCCCGTATTTCACGAGAGAAATCTGCATAGCTATTAAGTGGTATTCAGGTTCAATTTGATTCATTTTACACAACACACACACACACCACCACACACACACACACAGCACACACACACAACACACACTCACACAAGAGGAACAGGCTTCACGCACAGGTTAAATCCTGTTCCGCTTTTCGGAAGAGTTAGGCCACTGTGTGCGGTGGGAAAAACAGATGACAGGATTTACAAAACCGCATTATACACACTGGTGACCGGATGGTAAAAAAGGACATAAGTGTTATTCCATTATCCTCGATATCAAAGAATTACGAAAAAAAAACACATACACACAACATTTTTCCCTCTCTGTTTCTTAATCTGTCTCTCTCCCTTTTCTCTCTCTCTCTCTCGCGCACACACACACCACACACACACACATACACACAACACACACACACCCAACCCCCCCACACACACACGCGCTCGCACACACACACTTATATTTGATCAAGTTGTTTTTCGTTCCTAGATCGACGGCTTTGATGAAAAAAAGCAAATTGCATTGCTTATTCAAATGGTACCATCTGGGGAAATAAAGATTTGACATGACTTTACACACATTCTCTAACTTTCACACACCACACACTCACACACACACACACACACACACACACACACACACTTAAACACACCACCACCACCCAACCATCACCACCACCCACTTCCACCCACCACCAACCCTAACCACACCACCACCACCCAACCATCACCACCCACTACACCCAACACCACCCACCCAACCACCACCCCCACACCCTCCAACCCCACCAAATACCCAACACCACAAACCACCACCACCACCAACCACACCACCCACACCACCACCCCAACCCACCCCCCCCCCCCTAACCACCACCCCCACCCAACACCACCACCACCACCACCCCAACCACCACCCACCAAACCACCACACCCTAACCACCACCACCCCACGGACACAACAACTTAACAGTAAAGCTCATCCACCAGGATAGGGCCTATAAAGAGCAGGGCGGGGGCATTGATGGCGATCTCCCAGGTATCTCCAGTGGCGGAATGAATAGGGCTATGCCGGCCATGGACATGTACCCGAGGCTGTAGAAGATGGAGATGACGGTGCTGGCCAGTACCCGGTATTTCACCCCCACCAGCTCCGTGGCTGAAACCCGCACGCAGTAGGAAGAAAACCGGGTAGATGTGACGCTCCACCAGAAAATGAGTCGCATTGCACCAAATATAATTTTTAGTTGTTGACACGTGATTCATCAGCAATTACAGGGGCTATACAACGCAAAAGACAGATTGAAAATAATAATAACAATAATGATAATGTATGGAATTTATATAGCGCTGAATCTTGTAAAGCAACAAATCTGAGCGCTTTGCTCAAATGACTTTTGTTTTTTACATCGAGGATAATGGAATAAGCACTCATGTGCTTTTTTTACATCCAGTCCCCGTGTGTATGCGGTTTTGTAAATTTTGTCATCTGTTTCCATCAGCACACAATGGCCTACTCTTTAGAAAGGCAGAACAGGATTTAACGTGTGCGCAAGATGTTCTGCATGTGTTCGCACACGGGGCCTCGGTTTACAGTCTCATCCGAAGGACAATCCGGACAATTCTATGAACAGTTATCACAAATGGAAATCATAGACTTCGGGAAGTGACACAATGAGAAAGTGACAAGTTTAACATCGTAACAGGTGGTCAGAATGAGGGGCTTGGGTATCTTAAAACACGTTTTAAAAGCAACAGGACACAATCTTGCGCCCTGATATTTCAATACAAGGTAGAATATTGGCTATACTTCTGAAATCACTCAAAATCGACAACCTGACCCCCACCCACCTAAAACTGCTTCTAGCAGAACAGTGGTCAGGTGCAAAGCGACTCATGTCGTGGCTCGTCTAATATCACTTAGAGTGAACAGACGTTAAATTGAAGACAACAACAACAACAATCATTTCCTGGTGCAGCGTACACAAGGTAAAGGTGTCCCATAACCTATGGGGCTGTTGGGGAGCGAGGTAGATGTCACAGACCTCAGCTTCTCCAGGGGCCAGCATCTTGAGGGCGGCGCCCATCTCCTCTCCTTCGCTGCTTCTACCTTCCCTGACCCTTAAGAGGCAGGTACCCATTTACAGCTGGGGGACTATGCTGAAGCCAAGGCGCGCGCAAAAGGTCACACCCATCATCCTCAGTATAGTATCTTTGAATCAGTTGTTTTAAACATATGACGGCTGGCCTATTTGTACTGTCCTTAAGTGATTTACTTGTCCCTGACTGGCTCAAGAAGTTCAAATGTGGAAAAACCTGGTTCAAAATCAATTGGTAATAGTTTTTAAACTGCTAAACACATCGCTTTTAATATATCAACACAGATGGAAAACTCGACGAGCCGTTTGTGGATACTTTCCCGAAACTACGTGATGAATGAGAGATGCTCATATCCAGAAGAAACCATTTTATCGTGTGTGCTTCCTTTAAACCATGCTTAACTCTCTCTCTCTCATCTCTCTCTCTCTCTCTCTCTCTCTCTCTCTTCTCTCTCTTCTTCTCTCTCCTTCTCTCTCTCTCTCTCTTTCTCTCAGAACAAATCACTTCCAAGCCCATCTTCATTACCACAATTGGTAGACTGGGTCCCACAATCTGATCCTTTTTGCTTTTTTCTATTCGATGTTATAGATTTTAGCAAAAATTGTTGGTATATTCTTTTTGGTGCAATGTAAAATGTCTTGAGGAGACTGAAGCGGTTCTTGAGCACATGGAAGATGATTTGTTGAATGACTGCGCGCGCGCGCGCACGCACGCACACACACACACACAAACACACACCCATCCATCCACGCACACACAGACACAAACACACACCGATCCATCCACACACACACACACCCATCCACTCACACACACTGGAAGCACATGGATGATGATTTGTTGAATGACATACTCGTGTGCGCACACACACCACACACACTCATCCACCCACCCCTCCCCCTCACCTACCCACACACACCCACACTTTACACACATTAACACTTTCCAGCCAGGATGAATCCAGACCTCACACCACCACCCTCGCTTACTTTAACTCACTCATGATGTAGGTGACCAGGTAGACCCCAGTGTGTGCCGCCCCTTGCAGAAAGTAGAAAGGCAGGAAGACCTGCATGCTGGGCGCAGCGGCCGCCACCCTTCCCGCCAACAGCAGCATGGCTAGGCCCACAAAGAACATGGGCTTTCGGCCAAACCTAGTCCGGAAGAAAGAGTTAAATCCCATCCCACAGTCAAAAACAAGGGAAAGGAAAAAACAGGGTGAAGTGTTCATCCCGAAATTCAAACTAAGCCAAAGGAAAATGGAAACCAGGAAAGACAAGTTATTGAAGACTAAGCAAAAGGAAAAAGAAAACCAAGGGAATAAAAGAGTTAATCCCACAATTCAAAACTAAGCTAAAGGAAAAGGTGGACAGAAAAGAGTTAACTCTGCAACTCAAAACTAAGCAAAAGGAAAACAAGGGGAGAAAAGAGTTAATCTTGCAATTCAAAACTAAGGGAAAGTGAACAGAAATACCAAGTGAAGAAAAGAGTTAATCCCACAATTGAAAACTAAGCAACAGGTAAAGGAAAACCGAGGGAAGAAAAGAGTTAATCCCACAATTGAAAATTAAGGGAAGCCAAAAGGAAACCAATGGAAGAAAAGAGTTAACTGACCAAAATTCTAGTCAATGGAATCAAACAAAATGTATACAGAAGAGAGTTAGTTTCCCAATGTATACTTAACAATATCAAAGGAAAAGAAAAGGTGGACAAGAAAAAAGAATTCCCCTGTGTTTATTGAAACAATATAAAGTGAAAAGAAAAGATGGGCAAAAAAAATTTAAATGTCTGGTGTTTATGAAACAATATCAAACCAAAAGAAACGGTGTATGAAAAGTAATTAGTACTCCAGTATTTTCTAAACAAAATCAAACGAAGAAAGGACTTACAGAAGTCCCCAAGTATTGGAAATTCTGTGCTAGAAATTTCCTCTTTTCTATCACTACCAGCTGCATATTACTGGATCAACTAGTCACACACACACATTCACACGCAGGCACGCACATACACACACACACACACACAACAAACACTCTCTCTCTCCACTCACACCCATACATGCACTCACACACCTACCCCACACACCCACACACAACCCACACCTTCCGCCCCCCCTCCCCCCCCCCCCCCCCCCCCCCCCTCCCCCCCCCCCCCCCCCCCACCCCCACCACCCCCCCCCCCCCCCCCCCCCCCCCCCCCCCACCCACCCCCCCACCCCCCCCCCCCCCCCCCCCCCCCCCCCCCCCCCCCTCCCCCCCCCCCCCCCCCCCCCCCCCTCCCACCCCCCCCCACACCCCCCCCCCCACCCCACCCCCCCCCCCCCCCCCCCCCCCTTGCCCCCCCCCCCCCCCCCCCCCCCCCCCCCCCCCCCCCCACACACAAATATCTACCTGTCGGAAAGCTGACTTATCACCCATACCGCCGACAAGTGCTGCCAGCAAAGAAGGATGGATTTCGATGTGCTCCGCCAGTGCTTGCGTGTGCACACCAGGTCAAACTGAAACAAAAGATTCATGATTTGTTGTTGTTGTTGATGTTGTGCGTTCCCCAGCTTAACACTCTAGGGGGTCACCCAGAATGTGCGCTCCTACTCACTCATCATCCCCTACGACCACATAGGCTACGGGACACCTTATCCCATGTTTTATTTTGAGGCATACACGTACTTTTTCGGGACGGGATAGCTCAAGTTTTCGGAGCACTCGCTTTCCCCCAGCGTTGAGCGTGGTTGCCATTTGAATGGGTGACCGTTTGCGCGCCTTGGCTTCAGTACAGTCCCCCCAGTTCACCCAGCTGTAAATGGGTAACTGCCCTCTTTAGGGTCAGGGAAGGTAAAGCAGCGGAGGGAGAGGAGATGGGCGCCGCCCTCAATATGCTGGCCACTAGAGAAGCTGAGGTCACTGACGCCTCGCTCCGCTACGACCTTATAGGTTATGGGACACCTTTACCTAACTACTCCACTCCCCATTAAGTCTTTCGGATGAGACTTTAACCGAGGTCCCGTGTCCTTCTTCTTCTTCGTCGAACGCTTAGACAGCAACTATTGTTGTCTCTCATATGAGCGAAAATGCGTTGCGCTGCCGGCGTTAAGCGCCTGACAAGTCAGGCCCAGCGCATCCGACTTCAGTTTGGGAGAGATATTGTTATCTTCGAAGTCTTTCTGGGAAAAAAGGCAGGAAAACGGACCGAGAAGGCAGAAAATAGACAAGAAGGAGGTGACAGGAAGAAAAGAAACAAGGCAGAAACAAAGAGAGGGAAAGAAAAGAGGGAATTCCTAGAATAGAATTATCAGAAGGTGTGGATGCTATTTTATACTGACAGGTCCCTGCATCCCCACAGGGGAGTCCCATGTGGTAACACACGCAAAACATCGTGTGCACACGTTCAAGTCTGTTCCGCCCTTCATTCCAGAAATATAAATGCAAAAGAGCAACCATGGATATTACCCTCCCTCTCTCTGTGGGTCACTGGGCTACACAAATACGTGCCTGTTTGTGTGAACTCGGGTTTGGATTTGTTTGGCTCAATCAAGGAGTCGGAAATTGTAGAGAGTTTATAACGCTTTCACAAGCAAAGATTGATTGACTGCCGATGGCAGCAAGTGGTGTGGATCAATACAAAGCAGTGAAAGATTTCAAATGTACAGACAATTTATAAGTTGACATGATTGTCAAACCTTATCTTAAAACTTGATATGATATGCATTTGAAAAGAATTATGTCCAAGTTTAGGACTTGGAGTATCAGATATAAGTGTTCATAAAATTCAGATATAGAGAACATGATTATGATGACCTAACTGCAAATGGCCATTATGTAAGCAAGCGTCGGAGGTTGAAGTACATTTTGTGTTGTGCTGTTCAGTATTAGAGGATGTTAGGCAGAATTACATCCCTGTTAAATAGACAGCCTAATTTATTTAGACTCTGTTTACTCCTTGCATCAAGTCATCCTGAGGTTGTGCGCAGCCTCACTTTATATTTGTGTAAAGCTTTCAGAATAAGAGAGATGTTATCTTAAGTCATATTTTTGTAGCTGACTTTTTGTTACACAGTAATATTTTGTCGTCACTATTGCTTTTACCCCCACCAAAATACTAAGCAGTTCGGCAATCTCCTTCATGTATGGGCCAATGACCTTTTTGTGAATAAATCATTCGAGTTCGTGTTCGAGTTCTCTCTCTGGGGTCAGGGAAGGTAAAGCAGCGAGGGAGAGGAGATGGGCGCCGCCCTCAATATGCTGGCCCTAGAGAAGCAGAGGTCTCTGACACCTTCGCCCCCCTACTACGACCGCATAGGTTATGGGAACACATTTACCTGTTTTTGTCAATAGGTGTGACGCCAGTGCTGTTGCATGCTTTTCCTTACTTAGCGTTTTCATAATATGCCCGATACACCTTGTGTTGTGGGGTTGTTGTTTTTTTAATCTCGTCCCTGACCCCCCTTCTATAATTCTCCACCCCCACCTTCTCCCTCCATCCCATTATATACAGTAAAAGGTGAAGGTGTCTCATAACCTATGCGGTCGTAGGGGGGCGAGGCGTCAGAGATCTCACTTCTATAGGGGCCAGCATATTGAGGGCGGCGCCCATCTCCTCTCCCTCGCTGCTTTACTTTCCCTGACCCCAAAGAGGGCAGGTAACCATTCACAGCTGGGTGAACTGGGGGACTGTACTGAAGCCAAAGCGCCCACCCATCCAAGTGGTAACCACGCTCGACGCTTTCCTTACTTAGCGTGTCTAATTTATGCCCAATACCCCTTGTTTGTTTGTTAGTTTGTTTGTTTGTGTGTGTGTGTGTGTGTGTCGTGTGTGTGTGTGTGTGTGCGTGCGTGTGCGTGCCGTGCGTATGTGTGTGTGTGTGTGTGTGTGTGTGTGTGTGTGTGTGTATTGTATCATGTCCCTAACCCCCTTTTTATATTTCTCTCTCAGCACACCCCACCCCCTACTCCTCCCTCATCCCTTATATTTAGCATGTAAACACAACTGTGTTCAGGCTTCATTTATCTTTATTTTTAGTCATCAAGCAAATTCCGCTTCTATTCTGAAGTCATCCTCAGTGAATGGATAAATCAAAGTAAAACCAGCTTTAAAACTAGCAGTGTTGTGAATGCTTTTGTTCAGAATCATCACCTTCCCCCCAGTGAAATAAATAAGCCAATCTCTGAAATCTGGTCCTGTTTCCCTGGATTTCCTCCCTCCCCCTCTCCTTCCCCATTCTCCATACCTTCCACTCCTCACTCCACTCTTCTCTCAACTCAACTCTCCAAGGCGAATTTAGCATGTAAAACACACACACATCGTGGCGGAATTTAGACTGTAAAACTCACACACATAGTGGTGAATTTAGCATGTAAAACCACACATCGTGGCGAATTTAGCACTGTAAAACACACACACACATCGTGGCGAATTTAGCACTGTAAAACACACACACACATCGTGGTGAATTTAGCACTGTAAAACCACACATCGTGGTGAATTTAGCACTGTAAAACACACACACATCGTGGCGAATTTAGCACTGTAAAACCACACATCGTGGCGAATTTAGCACTGTAAAACACACACACACATCGTGGCGAATTTAGCACTGTAAAACACACACACATCGTGGCGAATTTAGCACTGAAAAACCACACATCGTGGTGAATTTAGCACTGTAAAACCACACATCGTGGCGAATTTAGCACTGAAAAACCACACATCGTGGCGAATTTAGCACTGAAAAACCACACATCGTGGCGAATTTAGCATTCTCTTTTTCAGAACATCACGAACAAAGCACGGCATGTACATGCAAACACCACACACACACATACACCACACACGCGCGCGCTATTTATTTATTTATTTATTCTTTTACTTCGAGGATAATGGAATAAGCACTCGTGCTTTTTTTTACATCCAGTCCCGTATGTATGCTGTTTTTTTATCAATTTTGTCACCCGTTCCCACCGGCACACACACAATGGCTAGTTTCATCCGAAGGACTTTTGGGGGATGTGAAGTCGGCACTGATGTTAACTCTAGAGGAAAAATCCTCTTGAACGAGATTCGAACCCGGGTCAGCAGAGCACGCGCGCATCACTCTAACCACCAGGCTATCCTGACAGGCCCCCCGACATCCCCACAGGGGAATACGTACATACAGTTTTCTGTGACAAAAATCAACAAAAACAACAAAATGATGTAGATATTACCAGTGACATAATAACTGGTAATATCTACATTCATTTTGTTTTTGTTGATTTTTGTCACCCCCCCCCCCAGAAAAACAATCCCTAGACCCCCCCCCACCCCCCCCCCCCCCCCCCCCCCCCCCCCCCCCCCCCCCCCCCCCCCCCCCCCCCCCCCCCCCCCCCCCCCCCCCCCCCCCCCCCCCCCTTTCCTATCCTCTGACCACAAACGCCAGATCCACACACAAACAACATCAACTGTCTCCTTTCTCACCAGCTTCCGTCCACTATCCACGTCATCCAGATACTGCGGCAATGGCCGACCAGCCGTTTCCGGTAGGAGAAAGGCCAAGGTCGCGGCCACCAGGGAGGATCCTCCCAGGATGAGGAGGGGCAGCACGGGAAGCAGGGAGGCCGACTCCAGAATGAAGGGCGCCAGAATGCCCCCCACACGAGCCGAGATGGAAGCGGCCCCAATCCCCACGTTTCTGCAAGCACAGCGATAGATAAGAGAGAATCAACACTCTAGTAATAATAATAATAATGTATGGAATTTATATAGCGCTGAATCTTGTAAAGCAACAAATCAAAGCGCTCAAGTGTCGGAGCCTCCTCCCCAACCCCCTCCTTAAAAGAAGATATTTCTTAAGGTGTTGATTTTTGAGTGTTGTTTTGTTGTTTGCATCACTGAGTAAATTCTTTTCCTTTTTTTTTGTCATAAAAAAATATGATAACATCAACTAATACTTTAAAAATTTTTTTTAGCAGAAGGAAATATGGAACGCGTCTTTGTCATTATCAACATAATCAAGAATGTTGTTATCGTTACAATCTTTCTGTCAAGTTAATGCCAATAAAAAAGGTAAAGGAGTCCCATAACCTATAAGGTCGTAGGGGAGCGAGGCGTCAGAGACCTCACTTCTCTAGGGCCAGCATATTGAGCCCATCTCCTCTCCCTCGCTGCTTTACCTTCCCTGACCCTAAACGAGGGCAGGTACCCATTTCCAGCTGGGTGAACTGGGGGAACTGTACTGAAGCCAAGGCGCGCAAACGGTCACCTATCCAACTGGTAACCACGCTCGACGCTGCTTAACTTGGCTGGGGGAAAGCGAGTGCTCCGACCACTGAGCTATCCCGTCCCCTATAATGCCAATATCATTTAAAAAAAGAAAAGAAACATGTCTTTGTAATCATTATCGACATAATCAACAATCTTATTATCGCTATGATCTTTTTGAGAAGTAATGCTAATATAATTTTTTATGGTCTCTGATAAATAGGGCACCATAATGAGTCGTTGTATGGATAAGCGTACTACCAAATTAATTTCTAATGTTATTATTGCTAATATCTTTGTGACAAACATTTTCATACTAAAGTATCCAATTTTATTGTCTCCAGTTAAAATGGTCGCCATAAAGTAGTCTCCCTGTGTGGTACTCAAGTGCGTTTTCACACACACCAACTCACACCAACACACCACCACACTCACAACCACACACGACACACACACACGTACACACACACACACACGCAACACGCACACACATACAGGAACCACGCACACACACAACACACACACACGCACACACACACACGACACACACACACGCAACCCACGCACACACACACACACATGCAACCACGCTCACACAACACCACACGGCAACCACGCACACCAACACATGCAACCACGCACACACCACATGCAACCACGCACAAACACACAACATGCAACCACGCACACACACACGCAACCGCGCACAACACACACAACCAAATATGCAAACCACGCACACACACACACATGCACACGCGGCACACACACACACTCATGCACCACGCACACACACATATGCAACCCACGCACACACACACACACATGCAAACCATGCACACACACATGCAACCATGCCACACACACACACAATGCAAAACCCCCGCACACACCGCCGCAAACATGCACACACACACACGCGCGCGCGCGCAACCATGTACAACACACACACACAAGAACCATGCACACACACACACACATGCAACCATGAACACACACACACACATGCAACCCCGCACACACACACACATGCAACCAGCACACACACGACATGCAACCCGGCACACAACACACATGCAGCCACGCACACACACAACACGCAAACATGCAAACCATGCACACACCCACACACACACACGCAACAATGCACCAACACGCAACATGCACCACGCCCACCACAACACACAAACACACACACACACACAACCACGCAAACATGCAGCCACGCACACACACGGATGAGCTACAAAACGAGGCACCGTGTTCGAACGCATGCTGAATCTTGCGCACACGTTAAATCCTGTTCCGCTTTTCGGAAGAGTAGGCCATTGTGTGCCGGTGGAAACGGATGACAAAATTGACAAAACTGCATACACACGGGGACTGGATGTAAAAAAGCACATGAATGCTTATTCCATTATCCTCGATATAAAAGAATAGATAAATAAATAAACACACGCGCAACCACGCATACACACGGTTCCAGTGGAAATCTACAAAACTGCAAACACACAGGGACTGGATGTAACAACAAAAAAGCATACGAGTGTTTATTCCATTATCTCAAAATAAAAGAATTAAATAGATAACTTAAATTTAGATACACACACACATCACACAAACACACACACGCACACAAACACGCACACACCACACACACACACCACACACAAAACAACCCCCCTACCCTCCACACACCCACCCACCCGTCCATCCATGCATGCATGTATGTCTGTCTGTCTGCGTGCATGCATGCATCTGATTGCCTGCCAGGCTTACCTGATGACGGTGGGGAAGACTTCAGCAGCCATCAGGTAGACGATGTTGTAGGAGGCGGTGATGGCGAATTTCCCCACCATCGCCAACACCACAGTCACCGTCTGCAGGGCTGGTAGTCAGTCACCACAGTGAGTCACTACAGTGAGTCACCACAGTGAGTCACTACAGTGAGTCACCACGGTCAGTCATCAGTCAGTCACCACAGCGAGTCACCACAGTCAGTCACCACAGCGAGTCACCACAGCGAGTCGTTGGAGTCAGTCAGTCACCACAGCGAGTCACCACAGTCAGTCAGTCACCACAGCGAGTCACCACAGTCAGCCACCACAGCGAGTCGTTGGAGTCAGTCAGTCACCACAGCGAGTCACACAGTCAGTCAGCCACAGCGAGTCTCCCACAGTCAGTCAGTCAGTCACCACAGTAAGTCCAGTCACCACCGTGCTTCACTACAGTGAGTCACCACAGGTCATGTCGCACACAGGCGAGTCAACACAGTCAGCAGTCCCACAGGCGAGTCACCACAGTCAGTCAGTCACCACAGTGCTTCACTACAGTAAGTCACCCCAGTGCTTCACCACGTGAGTCCACCACAGTGCTTCACTACTAGTGGGAGTCACCACCGTGCTTCACTACAGCGCTTCACCACCAGTGCTTCACTAAGGTTAAGTCACCACAGCGAGTCACCACAGCGAGTCACCCCCCCCCCACAGCCAGCCCCTTCAGTCAGTCACTACAGCCAGGCACCAAAGCGGAGTCACTCACAGAGAGTCACCACAGCCAGCCACTGTACACTACATGTCAGTCACCACAGGATCACAACAGTCAGTTCACCACAGCCACGTCACGACAGCCAAGTCACCACAGCCAGTCACTACAGTCAAGTCACCACAGCCAGTCACTACAGTCAAGTCACGGCAACCAGTCACTACAGGCAGTCACCACAGTGAGTCACTGACTCACCACAGCCAGTCACCACAGTGAGTCACTACAGTCAGCCACTACAGTCAGTCACCATTAAAACATAAAGTTGCGGGTGTGTGAGTATGAGGAGAGAAGGTTGGGGGAGCGAGGGGGGCGAAAACTAAGAGTAGGGGGGGGGGGGGGGGCAGGGGCTAGTTGTAGTAGGATTGGTAATGGCAGTAATAATTAATAATAATAACAATTATAATAATAACAACAATAATGATGATGATGATGATCGTAACAATAATAATAAAAATAGCAATAATAATAATAATAATAGATGGAATTTATATAGCGCTATATCTTGCAGAGGCAAATTTAAGTGCTTGCACTAAACCCATTCTTACGCAGTCGCGCAACCAATAGCCATTAATAGTCCCAACAAGTCCAAATGTGCCCCCCCCCCCCCCCACACACACACAGAGGCCCCGTAGGGGGTACCAGGGGCCTGTCAACATCAATAGCATTCCCACCTTCTGGAAATTATGTGCTAGGAATTTCCCTCTTTTCTATCCCTCTCTTGGTTTCTGCCCCTGTTCCTTTTTCTTACTTTCACCTCCTCCTTGTCTATTTTCTGTCCATTTCTTGGTCCCATTCTCCTGCCTGCCTTTCGTTTCCCAGACAGAATTCAAAGATAACCATTCTCTCCCACGCCAAAGTCGGATGCGCTGGGTCTGACTTGTCAGTCACTTAACGGCAGCGCAACGCGTTTGTGTTCACTTGACAGGACAACAATATTCTTATCTGAGCGTTCGATGGAAGAAGTAGTAACGGTTGTGGTAACCATAGTGCATTTTAGTGGCCGTATCATCATCATATCATCAGCAGCAGCAGCAGCAACTACACCCCCCCCCCCCACCCCCCATTCACATAATTAGAAGTAGCAGCAGCAGCAGTGTAGTTGTTGCCGTATTGTGGTAGTAGTAGTTGTAGTAGTAGTAGCAGTCAGTTAAGGGCAGTAGCCTGTAGTAGTGGTAGTAGTGTAGTAGTAGTTAGCAGTAGCAGTAGTAGTGGTAGTAGTTGGTAGTACGTAGTAGCAGTAGCAGTGGTAGTAGTAGTAGCGGAGAGTTGTGGAAGAGAGGTAGTCAGTAGTAGTAGTAGTAGTAGGAAGTAGTAGTAGTAGTAGTTGTTAGTAGTGCAGCAGCAGCACAGCTGCAGCAGTAGTAATGGTAGTTGTTGTAGTAGTAGTAACAGTAGTAGTAGTAGTCAGTAACACCAGTAGTAGTGTAGTAGTAACAGCTGCAGCAGTAGTAGTAGTTGTAGTTGTAGTAACAGCAGCAGTAGTGTAGTAGTAGTAGTAGTAGTAGTAGTAGTTGTAGTTGTTTTTTTTGTAGTTTGTAGCAGAAACAGGCAGCAGCAGCATAGTAAGTAATTGTGGTAGCAGGACAGCAGTAATGATAGTAGAAGCAAGCCGTGTGTTAGCAATAGCAGAAGCATTAGTAACAATTGCTGAAGTAGTATTAATAGCAGCAGCAGCAGAAGTAGTAGTAATAGTAGTAAGAGGAGGAGGACAGAGGAGGGCGGAAGGAGAAAGAGAAAGGAAAGAGAGAGAGAGAGAGAGAGAGATGAGAGAGAGAGTGAGGAGAGTGAACAGGACAGAGAGTGAGAGAGACAGGACAGACAGACGCACGCGCCCCGACACACACAACACACACAACACCACACCACAACACGCATCACACACTTACATCACACACACAAACACAACCACAATTTGCTGTGTAGATCACCTTGTGATGAAGCCTTTCCGGCATAATTATGGCATGCAGATCAACGCAGAGAAAAAACAAGTTGATGACAAATTGTGCCCATGGCATCAGCTCTAACATTATTATAGACAGTAGGAAAACCGAGACTTTCCGTAGCTTTGGATATCTGGGATATCGGAGGAAGGATCAAAGCCTGAAATTGTCTCCGGGACAGCCCAGACCACAGCTGCAGTGACCAACCTGAAAGTCCTCTGGAGCGACAAGAACATGGCCTTCAGCTTCAAGATCAGACTTATGCAATTCCTGCTCATGTCCATATTTTTGTACGTGGACCATGACAGCAGACATTGAAAGAAGGATACAAGCAATGGAGATGAGGTGCTTTCGCAAATTTCTTGGTATCTCATACAGAGATTACAGTTCTAACAAGGAGGTAAGAACCAGAATCGAAAATAACTGATTTCAATGGAAAAAACGCACGTCACACGGACTTTAAAAAGGCGTTCGACAGAGTCTGGCATGCCTTTGTGGGAAACCGTGAGGCTGTATAACAAGAATGCCAACCTGGCCAAGACTGTCCTACACAGAAGGAGACGAAGAAGCACACAGAGAAAACTGTGAGAAGACATCAAAGAGTGGACTGGCCTTGATTCGGAAAGCTGAGAACAGCGAGGAGTAAAGGAAGCTGGTTGCAAACTCTTCAGTGGTGCCTCCAAAGTCTACTAGACTAAGGGACGGGTAACGGTGAAGGGTACACTACATTTCAACACTCACCAGGAGAGTCTTTAGGCAAGACTCCGCACACGATGCAGGCCACACCGCCCAGGTACATGGTGAAGATGAGAGGACCGTTGCCCACGCGGTTCAGGAGGAGGATGCAGAGGACGTAGGCGGGGATCTCCACGGCCCCCGCCAGCATGAAGTTGAGGTAGGGAGACCCCGCCAACTGCCCGTGTTCAGAAGAAGCAGTGTACACCAGGCGTTCACCAGCCTGGAGTCAGCGACAGAGAATGTTCGGTAAGGGTGGGGTGGTTTTTGTTGTTTGTTTTAGTTTTGACATCTGTGTTGAGGGTGTCGCCGTTGTCATCATCGTCATCATCATGGCAGTTATTGTCGACATCCTAAGTATCATCATCGTCATCATCATCAGCAGCAGCAGCAACAGCATCAGCAGCAGCAGCAGCAGCACTACCATCATCATTATTCTCATGATATTGCCATTGTCATCCTTTGGATGACTTTCATCATATCGGCAAACTTGATCACTGTTCTTCTTTCTCTTTGTTTTTCAACTATTGTCTGTCATTTGAGCGAAAATGTGGGTGCCGTTAAGAGCCTAACAAGTCAGGCCCCGCACATCCAACTTCGGTATGGGAGAAAAATGTTCAAAGTCTTTCTGGAAAAAAGGGCAGCGCCCATCTCCTCTCCCTCGCTGCTTTACCTTCCCTGTCTCTCTTAAGTGGCAGGTAACAATTTACAGCTGGGTGAACTGGGGAACTGTACTGAAGCCAAGGCGCGCAAACGGTCACCCATCCACTTGGTAACCACGCTCAATGCTGCTTAACCTAAGGCTGGGGAAAACGAGTGAGTGCTCTGACCACTGAGCTATCCTGTCCCTTGGTGTGAGTGCTCTGACCACTGAGCTATCCTGTCCCTTGGTGATGTTAAACCATACTGACAGACCCCTGAGCGGGCATCCGCCCATGGTATGGAAGAGGAGGAGGTGGTCTCTCACCAGTTGAACCCAGACGTTGAGGGAGAGACGGGCCACTCGCCAGGTTCGGAGGCAGTCCAGCAGGGTGTACTGGCGGCCTCCAGTCTGGTCAGGGTCCTCCTGCAGGTCCTTCAGCAGCTCCGGGTCCAGGCCTTTCCCGTTGGACTCGGCCGCCTGGCTCAGGATGCGCCGGGCCTCCTCCGGCTTGTTGTGTGACAGCAGCCAGCGGATCGACTCTGGGAGAAACCTGGGGGAGGGGTTAGAAGGTGTGATATTTTATAAATAGAAGGATATTGATGATGATGATGATGATGATGATGATGATGATGACACTGATAATGAGGAGGAGGGAGGGGAGGAGAACGAGATGAGAAGAAGACGAAGCAGAAAAAAAGAAAAAAGGAGGAAAGGAGGAGGAGGAGAAGGAGAGGAGCAGAAAGGAAGAAGGGAAAGAAGGAAGTAGTAGAAGGAGGAGGAGGAGGAAAGAAGGGAAGAAGAGAAAAGGGAGGAGGCAGAACAAGACCACAACAATAGGCAATTTGTCCACCGCCTGTCTAAAAAACTTTTTAGCGCTTTACAATACTTTTTGCCTATTCTGATCACACACACACACACACACACACATACCACACACACACACACACACACACACACAGAGGAAAACAGAAGACTGGCAAAACAGGATTTTATTTTCCAAATATGGGTGGCGCTGGTCTTACGGCGACGCGCTCTCCTCTCCTAGAAGAAGCAGCCCGTATTTCACGAGAGAAATCTGCATAGCTATTAAGTGGTATTCAGGTTCAATTTGATTCATTTTACACAACACACACACACACCACCACACACACACACACAGCACACACACACAACACACACTCACACAAGAGGAACAGGCTTCACGCACAGGTTAAATCCTGTTCCGCTTTTCGGAAGAGTTAGGCCACTGTGTGCGGTGGGAAAAACAGATGACAGGATTTACAAAACCGCATTATACACACTGGTGACCGGATGGTAAAAAAGGACATAAGTGTTATTCCATTATCCTCGATATCAAAGAATTACGAAAAAAAAACACATACACACAACATTTTTCCCTCTCTGTTTCTTAATCTGTCTCTCTCCCTTTTCTCTCTCTCTCTCTCGCGCACACACACACCACACACACACACATACACACAACACACACACACCCAACCCCCCCACACACACACGCGCTCGCACACACACACTTATATTTGATCAAGTTGTTTTTCGTTCCTAGATCGACGGCTTTGATGAAAAAAAGCAAATTGCATTGCTTATTCAAATGGTACCATCTGGGGAAATAAAGATTTGACATGACTTTACACACATTCTCTAACTTTCACACACCACACACTCACACACACACACACACACACACACACACACACACTTAAACACACCACCACCACCCAACCATCACCACCACCCACTTCCACCCACCACCAACCCTAACCACACCACCACCACCCAACCATCACCACCCACTACACCCAACACCACCCACCCAACCACCACCCCCACACCCTCCAACCCCACCAAATACCCAACACCACAAACCACCACCACCACCAACCACACCACCCACACCACCACCCCAACCCACCCCCCCCCCCCTAACCACCACCCCCACCCAACACCACCACCACCACCACCCCAACCACCACCCACCAAACCACCACACCCTAACCACCACCACCACCACGACACAACAACATTAACAGTAACAGCTCACCACCAGTAGGCTATAAAGAGCAGGGCGGGGGCAGTGATGGCGATCTCCAGGTATCTCCAGTGGCGGATGAAGTAGGCGATGCCGGCCATGGACATGTACCCGAGGCTGTAGAAGATGGAGATGACGGTGCTGGCCAGTACCCGGTATTTCACCCCCACCAGCTCCGTGGCTGAAACCCGCACGCAGTAGGAAGAAAACCGGGTAGATGTGACGCTCCACCAGAAAATGAGTCGCATTGCACCAAATATAATTTTTAGTTGTTGACACGTGATTCATCAGCAATTACAGGGGCTATACAACGCAAAAGACAGATTGAAAATAATAATAACAATAATGATAATGTATGGAATTTATATAGCGCTGAATCTTGTAAAGCAACAAATCTGAGCGCTTTGCTCAAATGACTTTTGTTTTTTACATCGAGGATAATGGAATAAGCACTCATGTGCTTTTTTTACATCCAGTCCCCGTGTGTATGCGGTTTTGTAAATTTTGTCATCTGTTTCCATCAGCACACAATGGCCTACTCTTTAGAAAGGCAGAACAGGATTTAACGTGTGCGCAAGATGTTCTGCATGTGTTCGCACACGGGGCCTCGGTTTACAGTCTCATCCGAAGGACAATCCGGACAATTCTATGAACAGTTATCACAAATGGAAATCATAGACTTCGGGAAGTGACACAATGAGAAAGTGACAAGTTTAACATCGTAACAGGTGGTCAGAATGAGGGGCTTGGGTATCTTAAAACACGTTTTAAAAGCAACAGGACACAATCTTACGCCCTGATATTTCAATACAAGGTAGAATATTGGCTATACTTCTGAAATCACTCAAAATCGACAACCTGACCCCCACCCACCTAAAACTGCTTCTAGCAGAACAGTGGTCAGGTGCAAAGCGACTCATGTCGTGGCTCGTCTAATATCACTTAGAGTGAACAGACGTTAAATTGAAGACAACAACAACAACAATCATTTCATGGTGAAGCAAGCGTCCACACAAGGTTAAAGGTGTCATAACCTATGGGGCTGTTGGGGAGCGAGGTAGATGTCAGAGACCTCAGCTTCTCCAGGGGCCAGCATCTTGAGGGCGGCGCCCATCTCCTCTCCTTCGCTGCTTCTACCTTCCCTGACCCTTAAGAGGCAGGTACCCATTTACAGCTGGGGGACTATGCTGAAGCCAAGGCGCGCGCAAAAGGTCACACCCATCATCCTCAGTATAGTATCTTTGAATCAGTTGTTTTAAACATATGACGGCTGGCCTATTTGTACTGTCCTTAAGTGATTTACTTGTCCCTGACTGGCTCAAGAAGTTCAAATGTGGAAAAACCTGGTTCAAAATCAATTGGTAATAGTTTTTAAACTGCTAAACACATCGCTTTTAATATATCAACACAGATGGAAAACTCGACGAGCCGTTTGTGGATACTTTCCCGAAACTACGTGATGAATGAGAGATGCTCATATCCAGAAGAAACCATTTTATCGTGTGTGCTCCTTTAAACATGCTTAACTCTCTCTCTCTCATCTCTCTCTCTCTCTCTCTCTCTCTCTCTCTTCTCTCTCTTCTTCTCTCTCCTTCTCTCTCTCTCTCTCTTTCTCTCAGAACAAATCACTTCCAAGCCCACTTTCATTACCACAATTGGTAGACTGGGTCCCACAATCTGATCCTTTTTGCTTTTTTCTATTCGATGTTATAGATTTTAGCAAAAATTGTTGGTATATTCTTTTTGGTGCAATGTAAAATGTCTTGAGGAGACTGAAGCGGTTCTTGAGCACATGGAAGATGATTTGTTGAATGACTGCGCGCGCGCGCGCACGCACGCACACACACACACACAAACACACACATCCATCCCGCTCACACAGAGACAAAACACACAACGATCCATCCACACACACACACACCCATCCACTCACCACACACTGGAAGCACATGGATGATGATTTGTTGAATGACCATACTCGTGTGCGCACACACACACACACACACTCATCCACCCACCCCTCCCCCTCACCTACCCACACACACCCACACTTTACACACATTAACACTTTCCAGCCAGGATGAATCCAGACCTCACACCACCACCCTCGCTTACTTTAACTCACTCATGATGTAGGTGACCAGGTAGACCCCAGTGTGTGCCGCCCCTTGCAGAAAGTAGAAGGCAGGGAAGACCTGCATGCTGGGCGCAGCGGCGCCGCCACCCTCCGCCAACAGCGCATGGCTAGGCCACAAAGAACATGGGCCTTTCGGCCAACTAGTCCGGAAGAAAAGAGTTAATCCCACCAGTCAAAACAAGGGAAAGGAAAACAGGGGGAAAGTGTTCATCCCGAAATTCAAAACTAAGCCAAAGGAAAATGGAAACCAGGAAAGACAAGTTATTGAAGACTAAGCAAAAGGAAAAAGAAAACCAAGGGAATAAAAGAGTTAATCCCACAATTCAAAACTAAGCTAAAGGAAAAGGTGGACAGAAAAGAGTTAACTCTGCAACTCAAAACTAAGCAAAAGGAAAACAAGGGGAGAAAAGAGTTAATCTTGCAATTCAAAACTAAGGGAAAGTGAACAGAAATACCAAGTGAAGAAAAGAGTTAATCCCACAATTGAAAACTAAGCAACAGGTAAAGGAAAACCGAGGGAAGAAAAGAGTTAATCCCACAATTGAAAATTAAGGGAAGCCAAAAGGAAACCAATGGAAGAAAAGAGTTAACTGACCAAAATTCTAGTCAATGGAATCAAACAAAATGTATACAGAAAGAGAGTTAGTTTCCCAAGTATACTTATCATATCAAAGGAAAAGAAAAGGTGGACATGAAAAAGAATCCCCTGTGTTATTATTGAATACAATATAAGTGAAAAGAAAAGATGGGCAAAAAAAATTTAAATGTCTGGTGTTTATGAAACAATATCAAACCAAAAGAAACGGTGTATGAGAAGTAATTAGTACTCCAGTATTTTCTAAACAAAATCAAACGAAGAAAGGACTTACAGAAGTCTCCAAGTATTGGAAATTCTGTGCTAGAAATTTCCTCTTTTCTATCACTACTAGCTGCATATTACTGGATCACTAGTCACACACACGCATTCACACGCAGGCACGCACACACACACACACACACACACAACAAACACTCTCTCTCTCCACTCACACCCATACATGCACTCACACACCTACCCCACACACCCACACACAACCCACACCTTCCGCCCCCCCTCCCCCCCCCCCCCCCCCCCCCCCCTCCCCCCCCCCCCCCCCCCCACCCCCACCACCCCCCCCCCCCCCCCCCCCCCCCCCCCCCCACCCACCCCCCCACCCCCCCCCCCCCCCCCCCCCCCCCCCCCCCCCCCCTCCCCCCCCCCCCCCCCCCCCCCCCCTCCCACCCCCCCCCACACCCCCCCCCCCACCCCACCCCCCCCCCCCCCCCCCCCCCCTTGCCCCCCCCCCCCCCCCCCCCCCCCCCCCCCCCCCCCCCACACACAAATATCTACCTGTCGGAAAGCTGACTTATCACCATACCGCCGACAAGTCTGCCAGCAAAGAAGATGGATTTCGATGTGCTCCGCCAGTGCTTGCGTGTGCACACCAGGTCAAACTGAAACAAAAGATTCATGATTTGTTGTTGTTGTTGATGTTGTGCGTTCCCCAGCTTAACACTCTAGGGGGTCACCCAGAATGTGCGCTCCTACTCACTCATCATCCCCTACGACCACATAGGCTACGGGACACCTTATCCCATGTTTTATTTTGAGGCATACACGTACTTTTTCGGGACGGGATAGCTCAAGTTTTCGGAGCACTCGCTTTCCCCCAGCGTTGAGCGTGGTTGCCATTTGAATGGGTGACCGTTTGCGCGCCTTGGCTTCAGTACAGTCCCCCCAGTTCACCCAGCTGTAAATGGGTAACTGCCCTCTTTAGGGTCAGGGAAGGTAAAGCAGCGAGGGAGAGGAGATGGGCGCCGCCCTCAATATGCTGGCCACTAGAGAAGCTGAGGTCACTGACGCCTCGCTCCGCTACGACCTTATAGGTTATGGGACACCTTTACCTAACTACTCCACTCCCCATTAAGTCTTTCGGATGAGACTTTAACCGAGGTCCCGTGTCCTTCTTCTTCTTCGTCGAACGCTTAGACAGCAACTATTGTTGTCTCTCATATGAGCGAAAATGCGTTGCGCTGCCGGCGTTAAGCGCCTGACAAGTCAGGCCCAGCGCATCCGACTTCAGTTTGGGAGAGATATTGTTATCTTCGAAGTCTTTCTGGGAAAAAAGGCAGGAAAACGGACCGAGAAGGCAGAAAATAGAATAGCAAGAAGGAGGTGACAGGAAGAAAAGAAACAAGGCAGAAACAAAGAGGGAGGGAAGAAAAGAGGGAATTCCTAGAATAGAATTATCAGAAGGTGTGGATGCTATTTTATACTGACTGGTCCCTGCATCCCCACAGGGGAGTCCCATGTGGTAACACACGCAAAACATCGTGTGCACACGTTCAAGTCTGTTCCGCCCTTCATTCCAGAAATATAAATGCAAAAGAGCAACCATGGATATTACCCTCCCTCTCTCTGTGGGTCACTGGGCTACACAAATACGTGCCTGTTTGTGTGAACTCGGGTTTGGATTTGTTTGGCTCAATCAAGGAGTCGGAAATTGTAGAGAGTTTATTAACGCTTTCAAGCAAAGATTGATTGACTGCCGATGGCAGCAGTGGAGTGATCATATACAAAGCAGTGAAAGATTTCAAATGTACAGACAATTTATAAGTTCGCATGATTGTCAAACCTTATCTTAAAACTTGATATGATATGCATTTGAAAAGAATTATGTCCAAGTTTAGGACTTGGAGTATCAGATATAAGTGTTCATAAAATTCAGATATAGAGAACATGATTATGATGACCTAACTGCAAATGGCCATTATGTAAGCAAGCGTCGGAGGTTGAAGTACATCTTTGTTGTTGTGCTGTTCAGTTTTTAGAGGATGTTAGGCAGAATTACATCCCTGTTAAATAGACAGGGCCTAATTTTTATTTAACTCTGTTTACTCCTTGCATCAAGTCATCCTGAGGTTGTGCGCAGCCTCACTTTATATTTGTGTAAAGCTTTCAGAATAAGAGAGATGTTATCTTAAGTCATATTTTTGTAGCTGACTTTTTGTTACACAGTAATATTTTGTCGTCACTATTGCTTTTACCCCCACCAAAATACTAAGCAGTTCGGCAATCTCCTTCATGTATGGGCCAATGACCTTTTTGTGAATAAATCATTCGAGTTCGTGTTCGAGTTCTCTCTCTGGGGTCAGGGAAGGTAAAGCAGCGAGGGAGAGGAGATGGGCGCCGCCCTCAATATGCTGGCCCTAGAGAAGCAGAGGTCTCTGACACTTCGCCCCCCTACTACGACCGCATAGGTTATGGGAACACATTTACCTGTTTTTGTCAATAGGTGTGACGCCAGTGCTGTTGCATGCTTTTCCTTACTTAGCGTTTTCATAATATGCCCGATACGCCTTGTGTTGTGGGGTTGTTGTTTTTTTAATCTCGTCCCTGACCCCCCTTCTATAATTCTCCACCCCCACCTTCTCCCTCCATCCCATTATATACAGTAAAAGGTGAAGGTGTCTCATAACCTATGCGGTCGTAGGGGGGCGAGGCGTCAGAGATCTCACTTCTATAGGGGCCAGCATATTGAGGGCGGCGCCCATCTCCTCTCCCTCGCTGCTTTACTTTCCCTGACCCCAAAGAGGGCAGGTAACCATTCACAGCTGGGTGAACTGGGGGACTGTACTGAAGCCAAAGCGCCCACCCATCCAAGTGGTAACCACGCTCGACGCTTTCCTTACTTAGCGTTGTCATAATATGCCCAATACCCCTTGTTTGTTTGTTTGTTTGTTTGTTTGTGTGTGTGTGTGTGTGTGTCGTGTGTGTGTGTGTGTGTGCGTGCGTGTGCGTGCCGTGCGTATGTGTGTGTGTGTGTGTGTGTGTGTGTGTGTGTGTGTGTATTTTATCATGTCCCTAACCCCCTTTTATATTTCTCTCTCCGCACACCCCACCCCCCTAATCTCCTCCCTCCATCCCCTTATAATAGCAATGAAAACACAACTGTGTTCAGCTTCATTTCTCCTTTTATTTTTAGTCATCAGCAAATTTCCGCTTCTATTCTGAAGCTTCCTCAGGCTGAATGGATAACATCAATAGTAAAACCAGCTTTTAAAACTAGCAGGTTAGTGAATGCTTGTTCAGAATCATCACCTTCCCCCCAGTGAAATAATAAGCCAATCTCTGAAATCTGGTCCTGTTTCCCTGGATATCTCTCCCTCCCCCCTCTCCTTCCCCCATCTCTCCATACCTTCCACCATCCTCACTCCCACTCTTCTCTCACTCCAACTCTCCAAACGTAGAAATAATTGGTTTTACTACTGAACATTTATATCTGATGCACCAAGTCTAAACTTCGACATAATTCTTTTCAAATGTATATCCATTCAGCCCGAGGAAGCTTCAGATGGAAGCGAAACTTTGCTGATGAGAGGAATAAAAGGTGAAGTGAAGCTGAACACGGTTGTGTTTTTAGTGCTATTTTACTGTCTTACCTCAGCTGTGTGCTTGGAGGGAGTGGTGCCCAGTAGAATTCGAGTTTTTGTCAAGACAATCTCTCTCTCTCTCTCTCTCTCTCTCTCTCTCTCTCTCTCTCTCTCTCTCTCTCTCTCTCTCACACACCACACACACACACACACACACACACACACACACACACACACACACACACAAGTGGGCATACGGACAGTCAGCATTGGAGATGTTCTCCAAAGGCCAACTAGCCCCAGGGCTGCAGCACATAAGGACTGTGCGAGTCAAGCCTCCTAGTCAGAGAGTCATAGTAAGACTAAGCTGTAAAGTGCAAAGCCACTGATCATACAGCCTCTCACTTTGCTGTTGCCCCCAGCGTCAATGGTTTAATCAAGAACTGTGATAAAGCCCAGGCGCTGACGGCGTTATACACACATCATGCATATTCATGAAGGCGTTATACACACATCATGCATATTCATACACACATACATAAGTACACACAAACATATATCTGAAAAAACGAAAACACTTATCTACTAGATTTTACACTCTAGACATCTTATATATATATATATATATATATATATATATATATATATATATCTGTCCCGTAGTCTGACGACCGTGGGGGCACCCTCAAAGACTCAACAACCAGTTCCCTCCATTCCTCTCTCTGTTCTGCCTTTCTCAGGGTTTTGTTAGAGTTCTAGGCCTGTCCATTCGCTGATGTTATCCTCCCAGCTCTTCCTTGGTCTGCCTCTTCTTCTTCCTCCTTGGACAGTGCCTTGTAAAACTGTCTTTGCAAGTCCTTTGGATCTTGTGACATGCCCATACCATTTAAGTTTACGCTTTTTCACGATCGTTAGAAGGTTCTCATAGGGTCCAATGGTTTGCTGGATTCTGTTATGCACGCTTTCGTTGCTTATGTGGTCTTTGTAGGAGATGCCAAGGAGTCTCCGAAAACATCTCATCTCCACCGCCTGTACTCTTCTCTCCAAATCTGCAATCAGGGTCCATGATTCACAGGCATACAGAAATATGGATATGACAAGGGAGCGCATTAGTCTGATCTTGGAGATAAGTGAGATATTTTTATCTCTCCAGATGGTGTTTAGTTTTGACAAAGCTGTTATTGTCTGTGCAGTCCTGCATACTACTTCTGGCTTGGATCCCTGGTTTGATACAGCAAGCGAGCTTCTTGGCAAACACCGACCAGTCAAAAAACCATGGGTCACACCTAACATCCTACAACTATGCGACAAGCGTAGAGAGTTGAAGAAAAAGAAAAATGAAACAAAAGAAAGATCAGAATATAGGGCAGTCAACAAAAGAATCAGGAAGTCCATGACGGAGGCAAAAGAGAAATGGATCGGTGAACAGTGCCAAGACATTGAAGAGAACATCAAGAAAAACAATAGCAAGAAAGCATATCAGCTGGTGAAAGACCTGACTAGCACAAAACAGAAAAGGTTACAATCCAAGACAAAAATGGGAAGTGTCCCTCACTGACGACCAGATATTCTGAACAGATGGACAGAATACTGCTCCGACCTTATAACTATAGAACCACAGGAGATCCAGAATCCTAATGTACCCGCAAGCAAGACACAGACAGTCACCCTATCCTCCAGAAAGAAGTGGAAAACAGCAGTCAGATCGCTGAAAAAGGGGAATCAGCAGGGGCTGACAACATTCCAGCTGAGTTGGTTCAAGCTGGAGGGGAAGCCATGATCAGCGCCCTACTAAGAATCTGCAACAAGATCTGGCAGACAGGAAAATGGCCAACACCATGGACACAGTCACTCATCATCACCCTCCCCAAGAAAGGAAATCTACAACAATGCCATAATTACCGCACAATCAGCCTCATATGCCACCCAAGCAAGGTCATGCTGCAGATAATACTGAAGGCATTATACACACATATTCATGCATATTCATACACACAAACATAAGAACACACAAACACATAATATCTGAAAAAAACTAAAACACTTATCTACTAGATTTTACACTCTATACATCTTTATATATAAATATATATATATATAATTATATATATATATATATATTTAATATATATATATATATATATATATAGTTTACGGTCAATTAGGTTGTCAGTAATTTTCTCAGCCATACTTTGCATAATATTCACCTTCAACATGTCCCCCAAGTCTAGACCACAGTTTGGGGACCACTGAAGATTTTGCAAACCAGCTTCCTCCATTCTTGACTTTTCATAGCATGTCGTTCTGTTCAAGGCCAGTCCACTCTCTGATGCTATCTTCCCATCATTTTCTCTGTCTGCCCGTCTGTCTCCCTCCTTGTACAAATCCCCGTATGACAGTCTTGGCCAGTCCAGATGTTCGTGTGACGTGGCTGTACCACTTCAGTTTGCATGTTTTCAATGTGGTCTTCATATGGCCGGATGGCGTTTTTATTTCTTTTTTTCACTTCCTCGTTGGTGATGTGATCACTTTATGAGATACCAAGGAGTTTTCGGAAGCACATCATATCTACTGCCTGCATCCTTCTTTCAATGTCTGCTGTTACATAGTGCACGTTTTGCATGCGTACACAAAACATGGACATGATCAGGGAACGCGTCAGTCTGATCTTGAAGGTGATGGCGAAGTTCCTGTCCTTCCAGAGGACTTTCAGTTTGGTCATTGCAGCTGTGGTCTGTGCTATCCTGGAGAGAATTTCAGGTTTTGATCCTTCATCCGATACTATAGCTCCTAGATATTTAAAGCTGTGGACGGTCTCAATTTTCTTCTTGTCTATGGTAATGTCAGTGTTGACGCCATTGGCACTATATTTCCTCAATATATTTATATACAAAGAAAGAAAGAAAGAAAGAGAGAGAGGGAGAGAGAGAGAGCTACATAATGACTGAAGGGATTTATTGCATTAAGCTTATTGAGGGCGGCGCCCATCTCCTCTCCTTCGTTGCTTTACCTTCCCTGACCCTAAAGAGGCAGGTACTCATTCACAGCTGGGTGAACTGGGGGAAATGTACCGAAGCCAAGGCGCGCAAACGGTCACCCATCCAAGTGGTAACCATGCTAGATGCTACTTAACCTTGGCTGGGGAAAAGCGAGTGCCCTGATCACTGCGCTATCCCCAACACACATAATTATTACACCCATCACAATACTATTCCCACACACAGTGACTTACCTCAGAGATAATCGTGGACTCGTACTCATCCTTGGAGAACACGTATCCCGCCACACACTCCTCCCGGTCAGCCTCGGTCGCATTGGCATCCTCGTTGTCCGACCCCAACAGCTTTGCACTGGGCACATAACGGTAGCAACTTGCGCCTTCCGGGATTAAGATTTCTCTCAAAGCCGATTGGTTCAAATTGTACTGCGTGGCGTTGACGTCATCCGTGGAGCATTCAAAGCCAGGCTCGGCGCCTACGAAGACCATGTTGAGGGCGTGCCATGCTGACAAAATGGCGAACGTGCTCAAGAGGAAGAGCCTGGTTTTCTGGTACCGTCCGAATTCTCCGATGAGCTTCAAGGCCTGGTCCACGTGCATACTGCTTCAATCTGTGAAACGAACAACAAGAAATTATTCATTTTTCGCTCCTTCGTGGTTACTGAGTGGATGGGTGACAGTTTGAGCGCCTTGGTTCAGTACAGTTCCCCCCCAGCTGTCAATGGGTACCTGTCCTCTTTAGGGTCAGGGAAGGTAAAGCAGCGAGGGAGAGGAGATGGGCGCCGCCCTCAATATGCTGGCCCCTAGAGAAGTGAGGTCTCTGATGACCACATAGGTTATGGAAACACCTTTACCCTTTCCTTCGAAAATGATTAAGCTGGTCCTGTGTTTGGTGAAAAAAAGACTGCGTTTGTAGGGTTTATTTTATTTTATTCTATGTTATTTATAAAGTTTAGTACTAATTGAATGGTCATTGATAATATTGTTCGCCTTTTTTTCTTTGTATCTGAAAGAAATAATTGCTTTTTTTTAAAAAAGAAAAACAAACAAAATCTTCGGTAGCATTATCTTTCCAATAAGTTCTGATTATTCATTTACAAGAAGAAGAGTTTTTGTAGCGGCAAATTTTTAATGAATAGGGATAATGTGATAGGTAGGTGGGTAAGGGGTGTGATGAAGAGGTGGGGGAGCATTCACAACAGCAGAGACAGCAAAACGGCTGATGGTGTATTGTATATCACTTATTCTGTTGTTGTTGTTGTTGGTGTGGTGTGTTGTTGTGTGTGGTGTGGTGTGTGTAGTGTGGTGTGGGTGGTGGTGTGGTGGTGGTGGTGGTGTGTGTGTGTGTTGTGTGTTGTGTGTGTGTGTGTGTGTGTGTTTGGGAGAGTGGTGTGTGTGTGTTGTAAGGCTCTCTCTCTCTCTGTATGTATGTATATGTGTAAGTGTGGTGTGTGAGTGTAGTGTGTGTGAGTGTGTGTGAGAGAGAGAGTGTGTGTGTGAGAGAGAGAGTGTGTGTGTGTGTGAGTATGTGTGAGTATAGTGTGTAGTGTGCGTGCGTGCGTGCGTGCGTGCGTGCGTGTTGTGTGTGTGTGTGTGTGTGTGTGTGTGTGTGTGTGTGTGCGCGCGCGGTGTGTGTGTGTGTGTGTGTGTGTGTTGGTGTGTGTGCGCGCGCGGCGCGCGTGCGTGTTTAATTAACAGAACCTGTTATTAGCGCTACTCTGGGTTATTTTTTGCAGTGTGCCATTGCATAAAACGGGGACAGACTTAGCGATAACAATGTTTCCATAATGCAACAGATAAAGATAAAAATGACACAATTACTGGTAAAGTCCATAACCTGTAATGGTTTGAGGTGAGGGGGAACGGGGGTGGGGGTGGGTGTCCAGAAATGAAGCAAAGTATTCCAGTAGTTTAAAAATCCCACAAAGATAATGATAAAGATAATAAAAATAATGATAATGTTAATAATAATAACAACAATAATAATAACAACAATAATAATAACATATGGAATTTATATAGCGCTATATCTTGTAGAAACAAATCAAAGCGCTTGCATTCAATCTATTCTTACACATACAACCAATAGCAATTAACAGAGTTAACAAATTAAAAATGTACTTACACACATACACACACACGAACACACAAACACACACGTACACACACACGCTTGTGCGCGCACGCACACACACACACACACACGCACACACACACACGCACACAGTCTTCTGTTTAGTGTCAAACAAGCCTCGTTCTGACTTAATGGCATTAAAGTGTTCTGATTCTGATTCACACATAAAGGCAGGGTGGTGGTGATTTCGGCTGTTGAAGGCAAGGACAGATATGAGACGAAACAAGAGGGAAAACTCTTGGGTTTGAAATAAATATGTCTTGAGGCAGGATTTAAGTGTCATAAGTAGGCTTTTGGCGAAGGGAGAGAGGGAGGTCATTCCAGATCGCCGGACCAGAAATAGAGAAAGAGCGACGGCCAACGGTGGACGGGCTGAATCTAGGAATTCGTAAGCACAGGGTATCTGCATCCCAGAACTGAGTACAAAACAAATGCAAACTTATATTTGTTCAAGACCTCACTTCATGAAAAAAAAAAAGATTTGCATTACAATGTCAAAATAGTATTCAACAAAACCAACAAGCAAACAAAAGACAAACAAAGAAGAAAATTTTTTTTAATTAACAAAAACTACCAGTAATATTTTTTAAACCCGCAAAAAACAAAACAAAACAATTTACCGTCATCTGGAATAACAACAAATAAACAAGATATAAAAGGAAACAGTAAAAACAAACAAGTAAAACAAGCATAACAAACAAAAACACACACAGGCCTTACCACAACCCCCCCCCCCCCTACACACACACACACACACACGCATACACACACAAAACACCCGATAGATTACAAATAATTAAATACAATAAAGCGAGACTGACCTCGTAAGTTGAAGCTGTTTGTAAATTCTTGCGAATTTATTGTAGACGGAACGGAGTGCACATGAGAAACCGCGCGCAGCCTAATGTCAGTTTTTAGCTCCTGACACGTGATTGCAGCAGCCAATCACAAGCCGGACAAGGTGCTCTCGTTAGCTTCATGTCTGTGTCACACTATATATAACAGGATCATCATATAATTAATAAACATTGTTATCATTCTTTTCATTTACTTTGGGTGGGATGTCTTACTATTTGCACGGTGTGCAAGAACACTGATGGCAATTCTTCATTTTTCCAGTGGTAGTATTTTGTTTGCATGGTATGCATTTCATTTTACTTGCAATGTATGCATGCAGACCATTGCATGGGTGGGCATGTGCACTCCGTTCCGGTCTACAATAAATTCGCAAGAATTTACAAACAGCTTCAACTTACGAGGTAAGTCTCGCTTTATTGTATTTAATTCTTGCTTCCAGTGCCAAAACTACAGGACAATCAGCCTCATAAGTCATGTCAGTAAAGTCATGCTGAAAGTGATCCTGAACAGGCTGAAACCACAGGCAGAAGAGATCATCGCCGAAGAGCAGGCCGGTTTCCGCCCAAATAGAAGCACCACAGAACAGATATTCAACCTGAGGGTTCTGTGTGAGAAATACAGCCAGCATCAACAAGACATCTTCCACGTCTTCATTGATTTTAAGAAAGCCTTCGATAGAGTATGGCATGACGCTCTGTGGGCCACCATGAACAAATTCAACATGGGCCAGAAGCTGATCCACACCATCAAGGAACTCTACTCAAAGGCCACCAGTGCAGTACTCGAACAGGGCACGGTAGGGGAATGGTTCCGTACCTCAGTTGGGGTCCGACAGGGATGTCTGCTGTCGCCGACACTATTTAGCATTTTCCTCGAACGCATCATGACTGACGCCTTGGAAGACCACACAGGCACAGTCAGCATTGGAGGGCGAACAATCACCAACCTCAGGTTTGCCGATGACATTGACGGTCTGGCAGGAAATGAAGAGGAACTGGCCAACCTAGTGAAGCAACTGGACGAAATAATCCTCACGATACGGCATGGAAATCAGCGCCGAGAAAACCAAGCTCATGTCCAAACAGTGCCCAGCCAATCACCACCAAGATCACTCTTAGCGGAAAAGAACTGGAGACAGTTACCATTTCAAGTACCTTGGAGCCATCATAAGTGAGGAGGATCGAAGACCGAAATCCTAGCAAGAGCAGCACAAACAGCAGCAGCAATGGCAAGACTGAAGACCATATAGAGAGACAGAAACATCCCTCTCGGAACCAAGGTAAAGTTACTAAACCGCTAGTCACCTCAATCATGCTTTACGCATGTGAGGCATGGACACTGAACGCAGACCTACAAAGAGGATCCAGCAGTAGAAATGAGATGCCTCAGAAGACTCCTTGGCAATCTCATACAAGGACCATGTCACCAACAATGAAGTCCGCAGAATGATCACTCAACAGGTGCGGGACTATGAAGACCTACTGACCACGGCGAAAAAGAGAAACTCAGATGGTATGGCACGTAACACGCATCAGAAGGACTTGCAAAGACCATCCTGCAAGGAACAGTCCAGGGGAAGAGAAGACGGGGCAGACAGAGGAGAAAGTGGGCCGACGACATCCGTGATTGGACAGGGGAGGACTTCAGTGTCACCCAGGCACTCGCCCACGACCGTGCTAAGTGGAGCCAGCTGGTCCACCGTTCGTCCACCATGCAGCGCCCCTACGACCCTGGCGGGTTACGGGACCAGTGAACAGTGAGTGAACATTTCCTGTATACCTCCACTACAGGCACATGAGATTTGAGAGCCACAGTGTTCTCGAGACAAACACATCCATCACATGAAAAAAGAAACATGTCCTACCTTACTTCTGTGTTAGGAAACGCTCCATGATGGACTGGCCCATGGTCAGTGTTGGTCCCATATTCTTATTATAAAATTTTGCAAATGTGGAAACATTCGTCCATCCAGCTGCTTTCATTATGATGTTTATTGGAGCGTCTGCAAGTTTTGCTGCTGAAGTACTGGCTGACCTGGTACTGTGCGCTGTGAAGCGTGTAATGTCTATGCCTGCCCTCTCCAGCGCCCATTTCAGCCAGCGAGAGATGGTATCGCTGGTAGCTCCTCTGTGCGGTGCTTGGAGAGTGATAAACAAATGTCTGGTGGAAATCTGAGCCCTCATTTCCTTCTTTCCTTTCTAAGGTATTCTTTCAATGTGTGAAGTACACACAGAGCCTCCTTATCCACAAAAGCCAGGAGTTCAATCGGTGATTGATGGGCTCCTCTTCTTGATTGTTTTAATAAACTATTTACATAAAATACACATTTTTGCCTCGTTAGTAGCATAATTATCATCGATGTCAAATGCAGCAGTAGTTTGACACCTCTGACCTGACAGAAGCGCAATTAACATCACAAGTTTCATTGTCAGTTCTTTGAACTGGAACCCACGTTTCTAGCATTTTAAGCACATTATTTACATCCCAAGTTTGGTGATACTTTGGTAGTGGTGGTTTTCTTTCAAAAACACCCTTCATAAATCTTTTTACAAGTTCATGTTGACCGAACGTAGCCCCTTCATAGTTGCAGAGAAAACAACTTAGCGCAGAACGAGCGGTGCCCACAGCGCTATATGAATATCCCTCTTTCAACAGATGCCAGAAAATTTACAGCTGTGGCTAGAGGCGGTGAAACTGAATCCACTTGTTGCTCACACGCGTACCTCTCCACTTTCGTATGTACACATCATACATCTGTTTTGTTGCGGTTGCCATGAGGACATGAGAATACTGGTAGTGTCCTCAGAAAAAACCTTGTGTTCTGAATCTATCCCTGACACTTTGCAGACTAACAGAGTCAAGCTTTTCCTTAGTGGGTGTTTCATCTCCTTTTGACTTGGTTGTGTCAGTAGAGTGTTTCTGGCTGACAAGAGGACTGGCCTGGCTGTGAGGATTTTCATTTGTGCTGGCCAAAAAGGCTGTTTTTTTCCAGGCTGGTGCTACTATAACCCCTCTTGCTTTGTCTTTCTTTAACTTTGCCAGGACACGGGATAGAATGCTGAAAGGGGGAAAGCAACAGACAGTTTCATTACCCCAATACATGCTAAATGCGTCAATAGCACATGCTCCTGGGTCAGGCAAAAAAGACACATATCTGGAAAGCTGAAAATTTAATCTAGAAGCAAACAAGTCAATGTCAGGTTTTATATCTAGAATATTCAGAGCCTCAGAGAGAAGCAGTGAATCAAGTTTCCATTCTGTGTCTATGTGGCCCTGTCTAGACAGCCTGTCAGCTTCAATATTATCAACTCCAGGATGTGGGCAGCACTGAGCCATGTGTTTTCCTGCTTTCACACCAATGCCAGATTTGCTGAGACACGTCATTCAGCGTTTTGATCTGTTTTAGAACCCATGTTGTTAATACAACCAACTGTGCTTGTGTTTATCAGACATGATTTTATGTGAACATTCATTGGTCATGGCAACAAAGATTTTGAGACCAAAAAAGACAGCTAATAGCTCCAATGTGTTTTTTATATGTCCTTCTTTGTCTTCTCACTCCACCAGCCTTGTGTTTGGCTTTGGTCTCAACAATCCAAGCACCCCATCCTGTACCTGAGCTGTCTGTCTTCATAGTAATAGTGGGATCTGATCTCTGAGTAGGAGCCTTTTGTTATCTATGTTATTGATCCACCATCTAGCTCTGTTTTCCCTTCAGCTGATAATAACACTGCAGACTTATCCCAGTTTCCCTTACTTATTTTAAGTGCGAAACATTTGTCTTGTTCAAGTGCTCTGTAGTACAAAGGGTCCATTGGCACAGCAAGAAAACAAGAAACCATTAGTCCAATACAAGATGCCAGAGATCTTATGGTAACATTTTTCTGACTAAATAATTATTTGCATGCACACAACAGTTTCTGTTTCCGTTCATCTGTCAGCATGACGGACATGTCTATGAAGTTTATTTTGAAACCCAGGTATGTGATTTCTTGCACAGGTATGAACTGAGATTTCTTTTCATGTACATAGAATCCTAGATAGTCTAATAATTTTATCGTGTCTGTCACACACTGTACAACTTCTGTTTCAGACTCTCCAACAATTAAACTATCATCAATGAATGAAGTTATCTGGTGATCCATATCATGTAAGCATGCTAGGACAGGTTTCATAAGTTTTTGTGAATTTTCCGGGAATCGGACTGAGTCCCATGGCAGCTGCCTGAAAACAGTACAGTTTTCCTCTCCATCTGAATTTTCAGGTATTTCTGAAAAGTCTCCTCTACTGCTATGACATAATAGGCATCTCTCAGATCAATTGATGCAAAAATAACAATTTTGCGTCACTAGATCAAAAGCTGTATGTATTGTTTCCATCTTAAATTTCTTATATTCTACCTTTTCATTTAGAGCTATCAAATTCAAAATCATTCTAAATGATCCATCTTCTTTCTCTCTAACAAAGATAGGTGAGACAATATTGTCCTGATTTCTGGCAAGGATCTTTAATTCACACCTTTGTTCCAACAGTTTTCTATTTCAGAAGTCAATAGCATAATTTTCATGCTTGTTAAATGACCTTTGCGAACTTTGCTTTATATCTTCTGGGCAATCATCAAAAGTATTTTAATTCCTTCAACTGTTTCAAGTACATCAGGTCAGAAGTTAACACATTCCAGCAAGACAACTTTTCCTTAATGCTTCCTGCTGTAAATTTATCATGCTTGGCTTTAAGATAAGCACACAGAGAGGGCAAGCAAAGTTCAAATTCACTAAACCTTGTTTCCAGAAGGGAGGGGTGGTTCAGTCAGGGATCGAGTTTACTGCCGGTGGCTGTTTTTCTGACCCTTCTTCCAAAAAATCTTGTTTGTCTGCCCCTGCCTCCATGGCTTCCGGCCTAAAAAAGAGCTGGTGTTGTTGTGCTGCCATGTGGGTTTTTTTTGCTGGCCACGCATGCTCTGACCGAGTTTCTGGGACTCCTGTACTTCTTTCAATGCTTTGTGAAACTCGGCGCCGTACAGTAGTTCTGGTGTCATGGCAACATGCGGTGCACATATGCCAGAGAGTTCACCGGGTAGGCAGGGTCGGTGCATTTCTCTCCGTTTCTGGGACAGGTCATGGTTGGCATGACCTGTGAGGGCTAGGGCATCTGAAAGATAGGCTAGTTCACGGTGTACTTTAGCTGCATCCTGCCCTGAGATGGTATCTCTTACTTTCAGAAGTCGGTCAGTGCAGAGCGTTATTGCTTTGGCAGCTTTTGACAGGGTTTTTTGTGTATTTGCCATCCTGACATCTGTCTTTCGTGAGAAGGGCTTGAGAAGGGAAAAAACTTCCTGGTTTGTTCAGGGAACACCCAGGTAAGAACATTTTTCGGAAATAGGATACTTGGTAAGTTTTTCCCTCAGTTTCCTGTCTAGGAGTTTAGATCCAAATCTGGACTCAAGCAGCTTTGCCAGTTTTTCAGAAACGGGTGGCCCTTTTTCCTCATTATCATCAAAGGATGATGCCATTTTGGCGAAAATGTCGTCATCTTCTGTAGATTCTGCCATCAGTTCTTTCTCCAGCTCCTCTGCCCTCTCATCAGAAACACTGTCAGTAACAGTTTCTGAATTGCTGCCTGCCTTCTTTCTTTTCCCTTCATTTTCCACAAGGGGTTCTATGTCTGAGCCAGCGCTCATTTTTCTCTTCCTGGAGTGCAGTGCACTTCTTTCAAAATTTTCCATTCTTCTAGAAAGATTTTTGATTGTTGTCAAAATATCTCGGAGAGATGGTTCCCTTTCAGTAGAAATGGCAGCTTGTGGTTCTTCTTCATTAGACCAATCCATCACCAATTCCTGGTCACTAGAGTAATCAGCAGCACAGACCTCCATCCCCCCCCCCCCCCCCCCCAACACTTATCCACAATACACAGTATTTCACCAGCACTACAAAACAAACCAAAACAGGTGGTGATAAAAAGCAAACAGCTTTAAACACAATTCAAAAGAAACCAAGAAAGGCTCGGACTAGAACTATTGATGCTCAGATTCCTGATAGTGATGGGCGTTGTGGACACAGCAAGAGGCGATATGATAACACGTCTGGACAAGACCGTGGCTGCGCACTGTTTCTCATGTGCCTGTAGTAGAGGTATACAGGAAATGAGCAAGACTTATAATAAAACTGACAAAAACAACGAAAATTCACAGACATACGATCTGCCATGCACGTGGTGACCGGAGAACAAATTAACTCGAAGGAGTAGACTGTTGTATGTTTTCTCATTAAAATGTCATTACTGGCTTGTGACATGTTTGTGCTTATGACATTTAGGTATATGGACATTACATGGGAGGGAAAGGGGGGAGGGTGAAGGTAGACATAACTGACAGTCAGTTGACAAAGCTCATAATAACATATACTGTAATATTGTATGATCATTTTAAGGAGATGAGATAGCTCAGTGGTTAGAGCACTCACTCGCTTTCCCCACGCTAACCTTGAGCGTAGTACCAAGTGGATGGGTGACCGTTTGTGCGTGCGCCTTGGCTTCAGTATAGTCCCCCAGTTCACCCAGCTGTAAAATGGGTACCTGCCTACTTTAAGGTCAGGGAAGGTAAAGCAGCGAGGGAGAGGAGATTGGGCACCGCCCTCAATATGCTGGAGAAGCTGAGGTCTTGGACACCTCGCTCCCCAACGACCGCACGGGTTATGGGACATCTTTACCTTATGATTGGTTTGGTTGCCATGTCAGATAATGTTGAACTAAAATTTCTGAAACCACTGTCATTTGTGATCGTATGCAATAAGGAAAACGACCAAGTTCACGGCATATTCTGATATAATACTTAAACGTGTGTGGTGTGTGTGTGTGTGTGTGTGTGTGTGTGTGTGTGTGTGTGTGTGTGTGTGTGTGTGTGTGTGTGTGTATGGTGTGGGGGGTGGTGTGTGGTGGGGTTTTTGTGTGTGTGTTGTGGGGGCACATTAATTTGGATTTTTGGGGACTATTCTTTTGTTTTTGTTTTGTAGGACTCTGAAAAAAGGGTTGATGCAAGCGCTTGATTTATTTTTCAAAATACAGCGCTATAAATTCCCTTATCATTTTTTCCTTCTACCCCTCTCTTTTTTCTCCTTGTTCCTTTTTTTCCCACGCCCTTCTTGTCTATTTTTTTCCTTTGGGGATTCTCCTGCCCTTTTCCCCCCCCCCACCCCCCCCAAAAAAAAATAAAAAATTATCCCCCACGGGCCCAAAATCAATGCACTAGGCCTGATCGTCAGGCGCTTTAAAAGCAGCGTCAACGCATTTTTTCCCCAAGACAGACAACAAATTGCTGTCGGTGTTCGTGAAAAGAAAAAAGAAGAAGAAGAAACGCGCTTTTAACAAAGGGAAAACCCTTCACCCCTTTTTTTTCTTTTCCCTTTCCCTTTGCTCTTTCCCTTTCTTCCTTTTTCTCCCTCCCTCTCTCTCTCCCCCTCTCCAAGTTCTCCTCTTTTTCATTTTCAAGTTTCCTCTCTCTTTACCCCCCTCCTTTCTTTTCTTTCTTTTTCTTTTTTTAGCTTACCCCAACAAGGACAACGGGAGTGAACAGAAAGACCCACTCGTTATATAAAAAAACAAGTCCAAACCAGCAACGCAAGAACAAGAAAAACAAAGCCCCCCCCCCCCCCCCCCCCCCCACACCAGCATCTCACACTGACACCGAAAAAGAAAGATGACGAGAGAGGAGGGGTGATGGTGGGGACGGTGGGAGGGGGGGGGGGAGAGGAGGCGTGAGGGTTTTTTAAAATTTCATTTCAGGTTGTCCAGTAGCCCCCCCCCCCCCCCCCCCCCCTTCCCCTCCCACCCACCCCCCTTATCCCCCAACCAACCACACAAAGACCACGCTTGGTAGTCACCCCCATTGTATTAAAACGAACAAAAACAACGTGTGTGTGTGTGTGTGTGTGTGTGTGTGTGGTGTGTGTGTGTGTGTGGTGTGTGGGGTGTGTGTGTGTGGTGTGTGTGGTTGTGTGTGTGGTGTGGTGTGTGTGTGTGTGTTGTGGTGGTGTGGTGTGGTGTGGTGTGTGTGTGTGTGTGTGTGTGGTGTGGAGTGGTGTGGTGTGTTGTGTTGTGCTGTGTTGTGTTGTGTGGTGTGAAGTGGTGTGGTGTGGGTGTGGTGTGTGTGTGTGTTTGCAGTGGACACTGTCCACGTTTAAAATGCACACGTGGTGATTTGATGATATAATATTCCTCAGCCCCCCTCCCCCCGTCCTTCCCCCCCCCTCGCCCGCCATCCCCCCCCCCCCCCCCCCCCCCCACCCACCCCCCAACAAAAAAAATGACCCACTATCTCAAACATTTAGTCGCTAAAGGAGAAACCAACAAGCAAGTCTTTAGCTACTTCGCCCATGGCCTAATTCATCACCCCTAGATTACTTAGGGGACGGGATAGCTCAGTGGTCAGAGCACTCGCTTTCCCCCCAGCTAAGGCATCAAGCGTGGTTACCGAGTGGATGAGTGACCATTAGCGCGTCTTGGCTTCAGTACAGTCAGTCCCCCAGTTCACCCAGCTGTAAATGGGTACCTGCCCTCTTTAGGGTCAGGGAAGGTAAAGCAGCGAGGGAGAGGAGATGGGCGCCGGCCCTCAATATGCTGGCCCTTAGAGAAGCTGAGGTCTCTGATGCCTCGCTTCCCTACGACCACATCGGTTATGGGAACATACTGCTACTACATTGCTTAAAAAGGCGTAAAAAGATCAACGCGGCAAAGTAAACGAGAAAAACAACCCCAAGTAAAGTTACTACACTGAGGGAAAGGACTGACACCCTGTACACATTCCAACTCCACTTGGCAATTGTTCACAGCTGGGTTGGCAACTCAACACGGTGCAGTGTGGTACGGACTGTCCCTGGTCATTTTCAGAAGAAGAGGAGAAGGAGGAGGAAGAGGAAGAGAAGGAGAAAGAGGAAGAAGAAGAGGAGGAGGAGGGGAAGAAAAGAAGAAGGAGGAAGAGAGGAGGAGGAGAAGAGGAGGAGGAGAGGAAGAAAGAAGAAGAAGAGGAAGAGGAGGAGGAGGAGGAAGAGAGAGGAGGAAGAAGAGGAGGAGGAGAAGAAGAGAGAGAAGAGGGAGGAGAAGGAGGAGAAAGAGAGAGAAAGAGGACGAAGAAGAAGAAGAGGAGAGGAGGAAGAAGAAGAAAGAGAGGAGGGAGGAAGAAAAGAGGAGGAGAGAAGAAGAAGAGGAGGAGAAAGGACGAAGAAGAAGAAGAAGAGGAGAAGGAGAATGAAAGGGAGAAGAAGGGGAGGAGAAGAAGAAGGAGAAAGCGGAGAAGAAAAAGAAGAAGGAGGAGGAGGAAGAAGAAAAAGAAGGAGGAGAGGAGAAGAAGAAAGAGAGGAGGAGAGGAAGAAGAAGAAGAAAGGAGGAGGAGGAAGAGGAAGAAGAGGGAAGGGGGAGGAGAGGAAGAAGAAAAAGAAGAGGAGGAGGAAGGAGAAGAGGAGAAGGATGAGGGGAGGAGGAGGAGGAGAGGAAGTGAAAGAGGAGGAGGAGAAGGAAGAAGAAGAGGAGGAGGAGGAAGAACAAGAAGGAGGAGGGGAAGGAGGAGGAGGAGAGGAAGAAGAGGTGAGAAGAAGAAGGGAAAGAGAAGAAAGAAGAAGAAGAAGAAGAGACGAAGAAGAAGACGAAAAGAAGAAGAAAAGAAGAAGAAGAAGAAGAAAAGAAGAAAACACAACAACAAGAAACTAAGACATGTTCCAAAAAAACATCGAGGAAGAAGATGCTATGCCTTACGGGGAAAACAGCACCGCCAAATGGACAGTCGCTGCCCATCCCAGTGTCGAGTTCTCAATCCCGTTATCTTAGCACCACTGGAAGGCAACAGCACAGCCAACATGTCACATTCTTGACATTTAGTTTTGGTGCCTTCCTTACAGCTCCGAGGATCCCCCGATGGTGAGATTTCATCCACCGTCTTTTCTCCCACCAAGAAGGTAGCCCCATTCCGACTTGGGGGAGGGATCGGGGGATGTGGTGTTTCCGAAACCCCACCAAATGCTGCAAAGAATGAATTTTTAACTAAATTTTTTAAAAATCCCTGTGTTTTAAACCAAGGAAAAAGGGGTCAGGCCATTCAAAGGCCAGGAGACCGCCCAAAAAAGAAAAGAAAATCACCCCCCTTTTTAATTCCCAACGCCTGCAATGGAGTTTTAAACCTTATGACCCGGGGATTGGTAAAATTCTCCCTCGGCTAAGCGCCGCTTTTTTTTTCTGCTGAAATTTTTGTTTTGTATTTTTTATTTCCCCTTTGCAGCAGATTTCTCTGGTTTCGGGTGCCTGGGGAACCGGGAAAAAAAAGGAATTTTTTTTGGAAAACGATAGAGGGTTAAAAAAAGGCCGGGGAATTTTTGCCGGGGAAAGGCGAAAAAAAAAGGAAAAAAAGACCTGGGTTCACGTCTCATCGAAGACTAGCACCCAGACCATCACTCAGGGTCTAATGGGGGGGGGAAAATTTAAATTTTTGGGGGTCCAAGGGGATTCGAAAAAACCCATACCTCCGACCGGGATTTTTTCACTTTCTAGGCAGGGGGGTTTTTTTTTTTACCTCTAGACCACCCGATCCACCATGAAAAATCGGGCAAACCTCTGCAATTTTAAATTCCGACCCAAGCAGAAAAGGACAACTCCCACCATCCCAAAAGAGAACAAGTCATTTCAAAACCTCGAAAAGGGCACAAAGCTAAATCCCACACGTCCACAAAGCTGAAACTCGTTCCTTCTCCCCGGGGCAAAAAAAAACCAAAAACGGCCGCACCCCTTCAAAGATACACGTATTCAGCAACCTGGGGAAGATTGTGGGGCCGACGGAATAACCCTACAAACCAAGCTGTACGGCCCCCGAGAGGAGTACGGAAAGGAAAATGCCATTATTTTTTTTCTCCTTAACACATCTGCGGTTAAAAAGCGAACGAGAGAAAAGGTGATTTCTTTGGTTAGCTGAAACGAGAATACAGAAGTTGGCTTTGGGGCAAAATCGTTTCGAAAAGAAGCAACAACACCTTTTAGTATCATCCCCCCCTCTTGGGAGCATGCCGAACCCTTTGCCTCCCTCGCCCGGCCTTTGGCTTTTCTCCACACATTCTTGGACATGCTGTGTAAGCTGTAAAAACAAAGGGGGCGTGAGTCTTAAACAAGTCCTCGGATCTACCTGCCCTTTTGGGGTTTTTTTTTTTGGGGGGGGGGCGGGGGGTTTTTAGTTATTGTATGCCATTACTTTATTGCCTTTTCACATAAGACAAAAGGAACAAACAGCAAGCAAGCAAGAGGGGCCGAGAGAGAGAGAGAGAGAGAAGAGAGAGAGAGAGAGAGAGAGGGGAAGAGGCGTGTGTGTGTGTGTGTGGTGTGTGTGTGGGGTGTGGTGTGTGTGTGGGGTTTGGGGGTGTTTTGGGGTTGTGTGTGGTTTTGTGTTTTTTATGTGTGTGTAAATGAACGCTTGTTTTTTCGTTCCTGTTATATTGGTATTTTTTTTGGGTGTATTGCTTTTAATAACATAAAAATAATAACTTTATCATCATCATCATCATCAAGTGTAGGGAATTAATAAGTATGGAATGTATACGGCTATACTTAAAAAAAAAAAAAACCAAATCAAAGCGCATTGGTTAGGTTTTTTCTCCTGAGATTTTTAATCCTCCATACCCAAAAGGGGTAAAAGGAATTAATTTTGAATCGTGTGCGGCCGCGCCCCGGCCGGGTGTTGTGTAATTTTGCGGGGGGGGGGGTAGGACAAAGAAAAAAAATGATAAAATATGTTGCTTTTTAAAAAGTATTAGCCCATTTGTGTTGTTTATTCAGGGGTGGGTTTGGGGGTTTGTCTTTGTTTGGGTGTGTTTTGTGTGTGTGTGTGGTGTGGGGTGTGTGTGTGTGTGTGTTGTGTGTGCGTGTGTGTGTGTGTGGTTTATTATTTAAAGGGGAAAGCCCTTAAAAAAAAAGAACAGCGAGCACCCAGGTTCGCGCGCACGACGGCACGCCCCAACACCACCCCCACAAACCCCAAACCCCACACACAACAAAAAACCCACACACACACAACAAAACAAAAACAAAACACAACACAAAAAGGAGACAAAAATTTTCAAAACAAAGACACAAAAAAACCCCCAAAAAAACCAAACAAAAAAACAAAACACCACATCCCCCCCCCCCCCCCCCCCCCCCCCCCCACCCCCCCCCCCCCCCCCCCCCCCCCCCCCCCCCAAAAAACCCCCCCCCCCCCCCCCCCCCCCCCCCCCCCCCCCCCAACAAACCACCTTTTTTTTCACCAAGAAAAACACACAAAAACACCCAAAAAAAAAAACGTCCCCGAAAGCGACGGGGGAAAAGTGGAAAACTGGCAATGGTTCCAAGGGGGTTTTTTTTTTATGGGAAATTTTGCCATTGGATTTCTTTTTTGGTTCCCAACCCAAAACCCTCCAATGGGTTGGGTTTTTTTTTTTTTAATTAAAATTTTTTTTTTTAAGCCATCGTTTAGGTATAAACCCACCCCCACCCACAATAAAAAACTTTGAAAAAAAACTTTTAAAAAAATTTTTTTTCGAGGTAATGGTGCCCCATTTGCTTCCCCTTTTTACACCTTTCCCGTTGATAGAGAAATTTTTTCTTCCCCCCCTCTCCTCCTACCTTTTCCCCCTTTTTTCTTCCAAATTTTCTCTTTAACCCCCCCTTTCACATTTTTCCCTTCCCCCCCCTTTTCTCCCTCCTTCCCTCTTTTTCCCCCTCCCCCTCCCCTTCTTCTTCTCCTCCCCTCCCTTCTTCTCCTTCTCTTCTTCTTCCCCCCCTCCTTCTCCCCTCCTCTTCTCCCCCTCCTCCTCCTCTTCTTCTTTTTCTCCTCCTCTTCTTCTCCTCCTCTTCCTTTTCTTCCCTCCTCTTTTTCTTCTCCTCCTCCTTCTTCTCCTCCTCCTTCTTCCTCCTCCCCCTTTTTTTTCCCTCCTCCTCTTTTCTTCTCCCCTCCTCTTTTTCCCTCCTCCTTCTTCCCCTCCTCCTCCTCCTTTCTCCTCCTCCCCTCTTCTTCTCCTCCCTTCTTTGCACCCTCCCCCTCCTCTTTTTTTTCTCCTCCCCTCTTCTTTTTTTGTTCTTCTCCTCCCCTTTACTTCTTTTTGTTGTTGTTATTCTTTTGTTGCTCTTTTTTTCTTCCTTCTTCTTCTTTTTTTCTTTTTTTCTTCTTCCCTCCTCCCCCCTCCTTCTTCTTCTTCTTCTCCTCCTTTTCTCTTCATGTGGAGCGCTCAGACAGAACTCTTTTTGTCTGTATAACAAAAACCGGTGCACCCCCCTCTCTCCCAAAGCGCCAAAAGTCAGACCCTACAATCTACTTCGCGTGCGACAAGGTCTTTTTTTAAGTCTTCTGCAAAGAAATCGTCTAATGCCCGCTTTTGATGAACAGACGTAAAATCGAAGCAACAACGGGAAAGGTAGGGGGGGGGGGGGGGGGGGGGGGGGGGGGGGGGGGGGGGGGGGAAGGCAGAAAAGGCCCCAAGAAAGGGGGGAAAAATAGACAAGAAAAAAAACCCGGGCAAAAAAAAAAAAAAAGGGCGCAGAAATAAACGGGGGGGATAGAAAAAGGGAATTCCTACACAAAATTTCCAGAAGGTAGGGTATGCTTTTTTTTAAAATTTTTAAGTTTCCCTGGGACCTCGGGCGGGGAAAAATCTAAAAAACAAAACAAAACAAAAAAGCCTCCTATCCCACCCCCCAAAAAAATAAAACCGGGTGTCCGTACAAAGATACCATCCCCGGATGGGAATGGGGCTACCATAAGGGGAAAAAAAAAAAAAAAAAGTTTTCATTTGTAAAAATCTCCCCTCGGAGCTCAAAACTGGGAACAAAAAACACAAAAGGAAAGAAATGAAAAAAATAAAAAAAAAACAAGAAAATAAGAAAAAAAATGCGAAGATCAGGCGATATGCGAACGTAGTACAGTCCCTAACTTTGCCGGGGAATCTGGAATGTGACCAGAACGAAAACGCTCGGTTTGTTTGGCAATTGTAGTCAGTATTTTTGGGACGATACCAGTGGTCAAGCATCGCTTTCCCCAACCAAGGGTTTACAGCACGAAGTGGTTACAAGGAATGGACCGTTTGTCCCCCTTTGGGCTTCAGTGAGTCCCCATTCACCCGCTGAAAAGGGGTACCTCCCTTTTTGGGGTTAGGAAGGGTAAAGCACGGGGAGGGGAAATGGGCGCCCCCCCCCTTCAATATGGGGGCACCTTGAAAGTGGGCCCTCTGATGCCCTCGCCCCAAAAAAACACACATAGTTTGGGACCCTTTCCCTTTTTTAAATTCAGTGCATTGGCAGCCCCCCGGGTAAAAAGGAAAGCGTATTCTTTTTTGAAATTTAACAAAAACAAAATACTTTCACTCGGCCTAAATCTTTTTTATCAAAACAGATCATTGGGGGGAAAAAAACTTTGACCTTTGAAAAATAGCCCTTGACAAAAAAACCTTGACCTAAAAAAAAACCTTGGCCTTAAAAAAAAAAAACCCTTTTCCCCCCTTTGAAAAAAAAACCCCTCGAACCCAAAATTTTACCCACTAAACCGGACAACAATCTCTATTTTCTTTTAAAGAAATTTCTTTCTTTTTTTAAAATTTCCCCCCCAAAGCCCTTGTGTAGCTACAACGACCCTTTCACTATAAGATCTCAAGCAATACCCCCGACATCTACAAAGCAGGGAAAACGCACTCGAAACGACTTTCTTCTTCCTTCAGCAACGGCCGTTTACCCGGTTGGCCCTCAGAGATAGGGGCCTTACAAGGATCCAAACGACCCACCCAGTGACACATTTAAAAGGAAAAGAAACCCAAAAGTGAAAAAAATCCTCTAAAGCGTATAAATTTTTTTTGGGTTTTTTTTAATATATTTAGTTTTTTGGGTAACTGGGCCCCCCAGAGATACAACAAACCTGCTGTTTTTTGGGGGTTTTTTTTTGGAAGGGGGGGCAATAAATTTTTTTAACAAAAGTTTTTTTTTTTCTTTTGAAAAGATTAAACTTTGATAACCAAAAAAACCTTGTACTTTTTTTTTTTTTAAAACAGACCCGTTCCACCTTTATTGACTTCCAAAACAAAAAAATTTTCCATATTACAACTTTAAAAGATTTAAACAATTTGGAATTCCCACCCCCCCCCCCCCCAAAAACCCAAGGGCCCAAAACCCCCCCCAAAGATTTCGGGGGAAAAAAAAACCCCCCCCCCCCCCCCCCCCCAAAAAAAAAAAAAAGGGAAACCCCCCCCCCCCCCCCCCCCCCCTTTTTTAAAGTCCGTTGGTTCAGTCAGTTTCCTTTTTGATTAATGTTATTGTTTTTTTTTTTGCATTTACATTTTTTGTTGTTTCTCAATATCGATCTTTTTATTTTTTACTTGCATTGCTAGGGTTGTTTTTTTCCAAAAATTCAACATTTTTTTTCCCTTTTTTGGTGGTCTTAAACAATTCTTATTATCATCTATAAAAACTGAAACAACACAAACATGCGGGGGGCATCACACACCAAACATCACTCACAAAAATAAAAAACCCCCGGCGCCTCACTCACCACATATGTTATAGTTGTACCAAAAGCTATAATAGCATTTCTCAATTTTAAAATTGTTATCTTTGTTTGGGCTTTTTTGTGTCGAAGTTTTTGGGAAAATAGATTCGATTTACGCACAAAATACATCAAATTAAGTCTTCCCCCCCCCCCCCCTTCCCTTCCCTCGCTAATATCAATTTGAAAAACAAGTACAAAGAAACTGCACACACACACAAATTGCCCGAATAAAAAATAAAACATACACCTGCCGTGTTTTGTTTAAAACAAGTTAAATTTTTCCCTCCTTTGTTCTGTTTTTGCTTTTTCATTGTTTTAACATTTAAATGAGTTTTATGCTTAGATCTTTTTTCCCCCTTGTATCATTCATTAAATTCACAAAAACAAACTCACTTATTTTCACTTCTTCCCCCCTCTCTGTGCTCGCTAAAAAAATTTTTAAGTTAAAAGTTAAAACGAACACAACCCCAACACACACACAACACACACACACACACACAACACACCCCAACAACACAAGGGGGGACAGTTTCCTAGTGTCAGAACTTTTGCGCTCGCATCTGACAACCCGGGTTTCGATTCCTTTAAAGGGGATTTTTTTCCCTGGAATTAACATCAGTGCAGACTCCACTCCCCCCAAAAGGCCTTCGGATGAGACTATAAACCGACCCCCCCGGTGCGAACGCACCAGAACACTTGGCGCCGTTAAATCCGGGTTCCGTTTTTTCGCAGAAAGTAAGTCTTAAATTTTAAAAACGTCTTTTCCATTTTAAGATACCAGCGATCCTAAGTGGGGCGAAATGAGAGAGAGAGAGAGAGAGAAGAGAGAGAGAGAGAGAGAGAGAAAAATCTACTGGGGGTTGTGTGTGTGAGTGGGGGTTGCGGGTGGGGGCGGCTATCATGCGCACTTGTGGGTAAAAAATGTAATAAAAAAGGGAAATAGTATTCTTAACATGAACAAATCAAGAACAATAATTTAAACTTTAAAAAATTTTTTAAAAAATGAAATTTAAAAATAATTTCAAGAACTCAATAAATGCCCTTAGGCTTAACAATCACCCTTTGCAATGTCAATTTTTAACTTAATCTATTTATCTTCTATCGCCCCCGTAGTCTGACGACCGGGGGGGCCCCTCAAAGACTCAACAACCAGTTTTTTTCCCCTCCATTCCTCTTTTTCGTTCTGCCTTTCTCAGGTTTTTGGGTTGATTTTAAGGGCCTGTCCCTTTTTCGCTGATTTTCCTCCCAGGCTTTTCCTTGGTCTGCCTCTTTTTCTTCCCCTCCCTTGGGGGGAACAGTGCCTTGTAAAGGGGCTTTGTCCTTTGGTTTTGTGCTTGATCCTTTGTTGTTTTTGTTTTAAAAGGGGGTTCTCATGGGGGCCCAATGTTTGGGGATTGTTTGCCTTTTTTGTTTTTAGGGGTTTTGGGAAATCAAGGAGTCCCGAAAGCACTCATTCCCCGCCTGAAAATTTTCTTAAATCTGCAGGGGGGTTGTTGGGGGTTGTTTTGGTTTGGGGGAGGCATTAGCTGGTCTTGGAGGTGAATTTATTTTTATTTTTTTAAATTTTTATTTTTAATCTTTTTTCTTGCACTCCCCTCATATCCCTTCTTATCCCCGGTCTTAAATTCCCAATTTACTAACTTTTTTTTCCCGCTTTGGTTTCCCTTTCATCAATCCGTTTGTTTTGAATCGTTTGTCTTCTCTGCAGTTTCCATGCCGTATTTTTTTGGGAGGCCCTTATTAGGTGTTCTTTTTGGGCGGGGCAAGCTCTTTTTCTGATCCGCTGCATCCCTCCCCCGTCAAAATGCCTTTTTTAAAACGATAAATACAGGGGTAAAGGCTTGTTTTTGTTGAAGTACCGCCACATATTTTCTGGGGTTGAATTCGTTCTGTTGTGCTGCCCCTGCTCTGAAACCTGCTTGTTCCCCAGCAAAGATGGGCCGCTTGGGCTTCTCTTTAATATTATCTGCAGCTGACCTTGCTTGGGTGGCATATGAGGGTGTTTTTGGGGGTAATTATGGCTTTTTGTAGATTTCCTTTTTTTGGGGGGGGTGTGATGATGCTGTGTCCATGGGGTTGGCCATTTTCCGTCTCCGTCTTTTTGCAGATTTTAGTAGGGCGTGATCATGGGGTTCCCCCCCACTTGAACCAACTCACTGGAATGTTTTCGCCCCCTGTGACTTCCCCTTTTTCAGCGATCCCGACTGCGTTTCCCCTTTTCGGGGGTAGGGGGACTGTCTGTGTCTTTGCTTGCGGGTACATTAAGGGCTTTGGATCCCTGCGGTTCTATAGTTTAAAAGGTCGGAGAGTTTTCTGTCCATCTGTTTAGAAAATCCCGGTCGTCAGTGAGACACTTTCCCCCCTTTTTTTCTTGGGTTTTTAAAACCTTTTCTTGTTTTTTTGCTAGTCGATCTTTTTACCAGCTGATTCTTTTTGCTATTGTTTTTTTTGATGTTCTCTTTTAATGTCTTGGGACTGTTTACAACTGTTCAAAATTTCTTCAATGGAATTCCAAAAAGGCGGGAGATGAGGTTTTAACTTCTCTCAAATTCAATTTGATAGGGGGATTTGAAAAATATTCACCCCCAAAGCATTTTAAAATCCTTTTGAATTTTGTCTAAATGCATTTAATTTTCCTGAAAAAAAATGCCGCTTTTCGTAAGAGTAAGCCACTGTGTGTGGGGAAAAAGATGACAAATTTCAAAACTGCATACCACGGGGGGGATGTAAAAAAAGTACACAAGTGCTTATTCCTTATCCCCGGGATAAAATAATTTTTTAAAAACACAAAACACACAACCCGCCGCACGCCGCACGCACGCACGCCGCACGCACCCGCACCCCGCACACACAAACACACACAAACCCAAAAACAAAAAAACACAAGTGAAAATTTTTCTTGTCGTGCTCATTAAAAAACGACGCCAGTTTCCCCCAAAAACTTGGCTTTGTCATCCCCCCCAATTGTACCTAGAGACATTGGAAAAAACTTTTATTGCCCCCTTCACGAGTTTTTTTGTTTTTTATTTGCACCCGGTTGTTACTACCTTTGGGGTTTCGTTAAGCTGCCATGTGAAGATTCGGCTATGTCATATTAGTTACGTTAAACTAGTTTTGTTATTCAATTTGGTTTTTCGCTGTTTTTTTGCCGTCTGGATTAAAAAAAAAAAACTTCTTTAATTCTTCTTCAAAACTTTACTTACACACCACACACACAAACAAGAAAAAAACACCTCTCTGTCCCCCTGCTTTTTTCCTCTGTAGGCTTTTCCAACTTCCATGCTCCCTTATACAATTTTTTGTTCCCTTTTCCTTTTCCCCCCCCCCCCCCCCCCCTAATCCCTTTTCCCCTATCACTAATATCACTTAAAATGAAAGCATCAAAAAGAAGTTAGTTTAGTGCAAAATTTTGTAGTGTAGTGGAGGCATGTGTAATGTATGGAGTGCTGGTAGTCAGTAGATGTGGCGTGTTTGTGTATGCAGTGTGGTGGGAGTGTATGCAATTTTTGTAGTGCAGTGTGTAGGTAGTGCAGTGTGTAGCAGTGTGAGTGTAGCAAGTGTGAGGTTCAGTGTTATGTGGTAGTGCGTGTGGTGTTTTAGCGCAGTGTTAGTGTGTGGAGTGTGGGCAGTGTGTAGTGTGTGCGGGGTGTGCAGTGTGTAGTGTGGTGCAGTGTGTGGTAGTGTAGCGCAGTGTGTAGGTAGTTCAGTGATCTGTGTGTTGTAGGATGTGTGTATGATTAGTGCGGTGTGAGTGAGTGTGTGCTGTGTGAGTGTAGTGCTGTGAGTGTAGTGCTGTGTTGTGGAGTGTGTAGTGAGGGGCCAGTGTGTAGTGTAGTGCAGTGTTATGCAGTGTAAAATGTGTGTAGTGCATTTGATTAGTGCGTGTAATGTGTTGTGGTATGCAGTGTGGTTAGGGGAGTGTGCGCTGTGTAGTGTATGCAGTGTGTAGTTTCTGGTACTGAGTGCGTTGTATGAGTAGTTAATGTGAGGGTTGTGATGATGTGAGTGTATGCAGTATTAGTGTAGGGTATGCAATGTGTATGTAGTGCAGTGGTAGTGTTTGTGGTGATTTTTATGGTAGTGTGGTGCATTGTGTAGTGTAGTGGATGCATTGTGGGTTTCAGTGAAATGTGTAGTGCAGTGTGTAGTGCATGTGTAGTGTAGTTCGTGTGTGATGTGTATTTTGCGTGTGTAGGGAGTGCAGTGTTAGTGTAGTGCAGTGATGTAAGTGGGGTTTTGAGTGGTTCAGTGTGTGTGTGGGTGCAGGTGTAGTGTAGTGCAGTGTGAGTGCAGTTGTAGTGTGGTGAGTGGTATGATGCGTGTGTTGTAGTGCGTGGTAGTGTGCGCAGGGTAGTTAGTGCAGTGTTAGTTAGTTTGTTGTAGTGTTGCAGTGTGTAGTGTTTAGTGCAGTGGGTTAGTGTTAGTGGGGCTTGTTTAGTGTAGTGCAGTGTGTTTGCTGTGTGTGTGCAGTGTGTGTGTAGTGCAGTGTGTGTGGGATGCTGTGAGTGTATGCATGTGTAGGGAGTGCGTTGGGGAGTTGTAGTGGTTCAGGGGGTAGTGTGTCAGTGTGTTGAGTGGTGTGTATTTTAGGCGTGGTATGTAGGCAGAGTGTAGTGTATGCAGAGGTAGTGTTAAAGCAATTTTAGTGTACTGTGGTGCAGGTTTTTAGTGTAGTGCAGAGTTAGTGGAGTGCAGAGGTAGTGTAAAGCTTTTTTGTGTACTGTGGTGCGTGTGTATGTAGTGAGTTGTGATGGTGCAGGTGTGTGTATAGTTGTGTAGTTTTTGTAGTGCAAGTTATGCATTTTGTGTGTAAAAGTAGTGTGTATTTAGGCAGTGTGTAGTCAGGTGTAGTGTAGTGCAGTGTGTAAGTAGTCTTGTGTAGTGCTGTGAGTTAGTGAGTGTGTAAGTGTGTGTGTGTATGAAAGGGGTAGTGTGTATGCATGGTAGTGTGTAGTGCAGTGTGTGTGTAGTGGTTGTAGGGAGTGGTGTGTTAGTGTTTGTGCAGGGGTAAGGGAGTAGTGTGTAGTCAGTGTGTATTTTTCATGTGTAGCGCATGTGTAGGTAATTGGTGCAGTGTTAGTGTAGGCGTGTGTTGTTGATTGTATTTAGTGCAGTGTTGTTTAATTGGTGCATTGTTTGTGGTGAGTGTGTATGTAGGCAGGGAATTTTAGGGAGTGTGTGTGTTGAGGGTGTGTGTAGTGTAGTGAGTGTGAATGTATGAGTGAGTGTTATGTATGCATGTGTAATGTAGGCATGGTGTGTAGTGTTGTGTTGCAAGGGGTTTTGTAGGCATGTGTAGTGTAGTGCAGTGTGTATGTGTGATTTTGTATGAGTGAGTGTGTAGGTAGTGCAGTTGTATGTATGCTGTTTTGCGTTTTATTTGTGTATGTGGGGCGTATGTAGGGGCGTGGGCAGTTGTAAGGTCGTGTGATTGGGAGGGATGTATGGGAGTTATGTAGTGCAAAGTGTAGTGAGTGCTGGTGGTTTTGCTGGTGTAGTGCAGTGTGTAGGTAGTGTTTTAGGTAGTGCAGAGTGTAGTTAGTGCGGTGTAGTGGTAGTGTGTATGTGTGCAATTGTAGTGTAGTGGATTGTGTTGCAGTGTTATGTAGTGTGTGTAGTGTAAGGGGGTGTGCAGTGTTTGTTGCGTGTGTAACAGTGCAGTAAATGTGTTATGTAATGCAGGTTAGTGAGTGTGGGTGAAATGTAGTGGAGTGTGAAGTGTAGTGTGGGTGGTATGCAGTGGTGTGTGTGTGGGCAGGTGTAATTATGTGTTCGTGGTTTTGTAGTCGTGGTAGTTAGTGCTGTAGTGTTAGGAAAAAGTATGCTGTGGTAGGGCGTGTTAAAGGGATGGTGTGCAGTTGTTGTAGTGCGTGTGGGAGTATTTTGTAGCATGTGTAGTGAGTGCAGTGTGTACAGTATGAGTGATGGTATGCCTTTTTGTAGTAGTGTGTATACGGTAGTGCATGTGTAGTGCGTGTGTAGGCAGTTAGGGTGGGTGTGTAGTTACTGTTATGTGTGTTGAATGTGTGTGCATTGTTGTTTGTTGTGCGTATTTTGTAGTGCTGTGTGGAGTGCAGTGCTGTGTATGGTAGTTAATGCGTGTAGTGTGTAGAGTTGTTTTGTCCGTGTATGATTGGGAGGGGGCAAAAGGTAGGGGAGTGTGTGTGGTTTTAGTGTAGTGTTATGTGTGTTGTGCAGTGTAGTGGTATTGTGCATGTGTAGTTAGTGCATTGTTTTGGGTAGAGTTAGTGTGTATGTAGTGCAGTGTGTGTGTAGTGCAATGGGGTATGCAGTATTTTTATGTAAGAGTGTGTAGTGTAGTGCAGTTGTAGTGCATGGTAATGTAGGCATGGGGTAGTGTGTGCGTATGTTAGTGTGTAAATGTGTGGAGTGAGTGCAGGTTGTGTTCAGTGTGTGCATGTTTATGATGCAGGTTTGTGTATGCAGTGTGGGTTTAGTGCATTGTGTAGTGTAGTGCAAGGGGAAAGGGTAGTGCAGTGTAGTGCATGGTAGGTTTTGTGGAAGTCAGTGTGTAGATATAGTTTAAGTAATGTGTAAATATAGTGAAGTGAGGGTTTTCCCTGTATGTAGTGCATGTTAGGGGGTGCAGTGGGGTTTTAGTGTTTGGGGGTTTGTTAGTGCATGTGTAGGTATGCATGTGAGTAGTGCAGGGTGTTAGTGATGTAAGTATTGGGGGGGGGGGTATAGTGTATTTTCATGTGAGGGGTAGGCAGTGTTGTTATGCAGTGTGTAGTGTATGTGTAAGGGTGTGGTTAGTGCATGTGTGTGTAGTGAGTGCAGTGAGGATGTGTAGTGCAGGTTTGTTGCGTGTAAGTTAGTGCAGTAGTTTGGTATGCAGTGTATGTGTAGTGCAGTGGGGATAGGTTTTGGCAGTGATAGTGTAGTGCAGGTATGTTAGTGAGTGTTATGTCGTGATTGGTAGTGTAGTGCAGTTTAGTGTTTGCAGTGTTGTGTAGTGCGTGTATAGGGGTAGTGCAGGGGTTTGGGAGTGGTGTTGTGTAGTGCATTAAGTGTTGTATGCATTTTGTAAATGTGTGCAGTGCATTGTGTAGTGTAGGGAGTGTAGTGTATGCAGTGTGTTTTGGTGCAGTTATGCAAGGTGTGTGTGCATGGTAATGAGGGTGGTATAAGTAGTGGTGATGTTATGTGTGGTGGTGAATGAAGTGTTGTAATGCCGTGTAGGGTCGTGTAGTGCAGTGGTAATGCAGTGGGAGTGTTTTGGTATGTAAGCAGTGTTGTTAGGGGGTTTTGTGTGAGGTGATTTGTGTTGGGGAGTGCAGTGTGGGTTAACGCAATGGTATGTTTGTTAGTGTAGTGCATTGTGGGAGTGTAGTGCATTTTGGGAGTGCAGTGTGAGGGATTGTTGGGATATGTATGAGTGCAATGTGTAGTCAGTGAGTGCAGGTGGATGTGTAGTTTGGGGCAGTTGAGTTAGTGTGTAAGGGAAGTATTGTAGTGAGTGCAGGGTTTCAGGTTGGAGGCAGTATGGGGAGTGTTAGGGAGGGAGTGTGTGTAGGCATGTGTAGTGCGTGCGTGTGTAGGTATGCAGTGTGTTGAGCTGTGTAGTGGAGGGGGTGTAGGAGGCGGAGTTAGTGCAGTGTTAGTTATGCAGTGTGAGTGAGTGCATTGGTGTAGGGCATTTTGTATGCAGGGCGTTGTAGGAGGATGTGGTTTAGTGCATATGGGGGGAGTGCAGTGTGTGTGTAATGGGGGGTTTGAATGTGAAAAATTGCTGTGATGTGTAGGGTTAGTGCAGTAGTGTATGCGTGTTAGTGTGTGTTTTATATTTTATGATTTTATGATTTTATTGGGTGCATTGTGTAGTGTAGTGCTTGTTTTATCAGGTTTGTAGTCAGTGTTTTTAGGCAGTGTGTAGGGGGGTATTGTTAGTTAGGCATGTTATGAGGGCAGGTTAGTGTTGGCAGGTAGTGTGTGCATTGTGTTAGTTTTTTTTGGGGTTTTTTTGCCTTGGGGAGTGCAGTGGGCACGGTATGCATTTCATTTGATCAGTGATGGTGTGTGTGCATTGTGTGTGCAGTCATTGGTGTTTTAGTGCATTGTGTAGTGCAGGGGTTTTGGAAATGTAGTGCAGTGTAGTGTATGCATTTTTAGTTAAATGCATTGTAGTTAGTGCTTGTGTGTCAGTGTGTTGGTTTGTGTGCATTGTTTAGTGTTGTGATTAGTGCTTGTGTGTGTAGGGATTGGGTGTGTAGTGATTGTTAATTAATAAAAATGGGTTTGGAATTTATTAAACGTGTTTGAAAAAACAAAAAAAGGTATGATGCTGTTTTTTTTTAAAAACAGGATTTGGAATAAGAAGTGCTTTTTGTTCCCCCTGTAATCGGTTTTTTAAAAATTTGTCATCTGTTTGGAAAATTGGTACCTTGAAAAGGGCAGATTTAAAACGTGTGGAAGGGTTTTGGGTTCGCACCCTTTTAAGGATTTTCTTCAATTCTTTTTTTTCAAACAAAAACCCCCCCAATCAAACCCCGGCCACTTTTTTCTTTTCAACAAACTCTTAACCATCCTTCCCCCTTCCCCCCCATTGTGAGGGGAAAGGTGTTTTGAAATTTTGTATGAGGCCAGTGGTTTACAGTTGTATCAAATTTTGATGGTTTTTTGAGGAGTCAGTTTGGGTTTTAATGCGTGTTATTTACATTGAGTCAGGGATGTAAAATGCAAAATTTTATGTTATCAGTGTCATGAAAGGGGATTGACGGCACTCTCTTCTTCTCCTCCTCTCTTCCTCTTCTTCTTCTCCTCCTCCTCACTTCTTCTCCTCTCTTTCTTCTCCTATCTTCTCCTCCTCCTCTTCTCTCCTCCTCCTCCTCTTCTTCTTCTTCTCCTCCTCTTCTTCTCTCCTCTCCTCTTCTTCTTCTCCTCCTCTTCTTCTTCCTCCTCCTCTTCTTCTCCTCCTCTCTTCTTCTCTCCTCCTCTTCTTCTCCTCCTCTTTCTTCTCCTCCTCCTCTCTCTCTCCTCCTCCTCTTCTTCTCCTCCTCTCTCTTCTTCTTCTCTCTCCTTCTTCTTCCTCTTCTTTCTCCTCCTCTTCTTCTGCTACTCCTCCTCCTCCTCTTCTTCTCCTCCTCCTCTTCTTCTTGTTCTTCTCCTCCTCCTTTATCTTCTTCTTGTTGTTGTTATTACTGTTGTTGCTCTTCTTCTTCTTCTTCTTCTTTTCTCTTCTTCTCTCTCCTCCTCCTCCTCCTTCTTCTTCTTCTTCTTCTCCTCCTTCTTCTTCTTCATCGTGGAGCGCTCAGACAGCAACTACTGTTGTCTGTGATATGAGCGAAAACGCGGTGCACTTCCCTCTCTCTACCAAGCGCCTGACAAGTCAGACCCTAGCACATCTGACTTCAGCGTAGCAGACAAGTGTCATCTTTCAAGTCTTTCTGCAAAGAAATCGTCTAATGTCGCTTTTGAGTGAACAGACGTAAAATCGAAGCAACAACTGGAAAGGATAGGGGGGTGGGAAGGGGGGGGGGGGGGGGGGGGGGGGGGGGGGGAAGGCAGAAGAATGGACCCAAGAAAGGCGGGAAAATAGACAAGAAAACGGTGACTGGGGGGAAAAGGAACAAGGCGCAGAAATAAACGGAGGGATAGAAAAGAGGGAATTCCTAGCACAGAATTTCCAGAAGGTAGGGGTATGCTATTTTTTAAAGTGACAGTTCCTCGGGCATCCTCTGGCTGGCAAAATCTAAAAAACAAAACAAAACAAACAACGCCTCCTATCCACCCCCGCATAAAATAAACACCGGTGTCCGTACTTAAGATACCATCCCCGGAGTCGGAATGTGGCTACCATAATGGTGGACAAAAAAAAAAAAAAGATTGCATTTGTAAAAATCTCACCTCGGAGCTCTAACTGAGGAACAACCAAACACAAAAGGAAAGAAATGATTAAGATAAAAACAACAAAGAAAATAAGATAAAATGCGAAGATCAGGCGATACTGCGAACGTAGTACAGTCCCTAACTTTGCCGGGGAAAGTCTAGTGGAATGTGACCAGAATCGCACGCTCGGTTTGTTTTGCAATTTGTAGTCAGTATATTAGGGGACGGGATAGCTCAGTGGTCACAGCACTCGCTTTCCCCAACCAAGGTTAAGCAGCATCGAACGTGGTTACCAAGTGGAATGGTGACCGTTTGTCCTCCTTGGCTTCAGTGCAGTCCTCCAGTTCACCCGACTGTAAATGGGTACCTGCCCTCTTTAGGGTTAGGGAAGGTAAAGCAGCGAGGGAGAGGAGATGGGCGCCGCCTTCAATATGCTGGCACCTTGAGAAGTTGAGGTCTCTGATGCCTCGCTCCCACACGACTACATAGGTTATGGGACACCTTTACCTTTTCATTCAGTGCATTGGCAGCCCACCTGGTGAAGGAAAGCGTATTCATTTTCAGCAATTAACAAAAACAAAATACTTTCAGCTCAGGCCTAAATCGTATTTATCATAAACAGATCATTGAGGAAGGAAAAAAACTTTGACCTTGAAAAATAGACCTTGACAACAAACCTTGACCTGAAAAAAACCTTGGCCTTGGAAAAAAAAAAAGCCTTCACCTCGAGATAAAAAAGCCTCGACATAATTTACCCACTGAACATCAGGACAACAAGATCTCTATTTTCGTTTAAAGAAATTTTCTTTCTGTTTTTAATTTCACAACCCCAAAGCCCTTGTGTAGCTACAACGACCCATTTTCACTATAATGATCTCAAGCAATACCCCAGACATCTACTAAGCAGTGGCAACGCATCTCTGTAACGACTTCTTCTTCCTTCAGCAGACGGCCAGCTTACTCCGGTTGGCCCTCAGAGATAGCGTGCCTTACACAGGACTCCACGACTCCACTCTCATGCTTGCCACACATTGAAAGGAGAAAGAAACACCACAGTGAACACAAATCTCTCTAATGCTGTACTGAAATTTATCAATATTCGGGTTTTATATATATATATATTTACGTTCTTTCGTCAACTGGGCCCCCGAGAGATACAGACACCTGCTGTGTTTGGTTGGGGGTTGTTTTTTGGATGTTGTGGCAATAAATATTTTTTATTCAGAATTTTTGTGGGTTTTTTTTTACATGTATAGATGACAAGAGATAACACTTGCATAGACCTTAAAAAACCTGTACTTTTTGTTTTTTTTAGAGAACGTAGACCACAAGCTGCCACACATATTCAATGACAATTCCACACACACACACACGGTCTAATATTACAACTTGTGAAAAGATGTTAAACGAATTTGAATTCCCACACCCACACAACACCCCCCTGCCAGATACACACAAGGTTTTGCCTTCAAACAGCGCCCTGTTGCATCTCTGCTGTATTGAGGTGTGTGCGTGAGGTTTTTTAACAATTTAATGATTTATTCTATTATTTAAAAAAACACTATTACAATGACATTTTAAAAATTATAAATATAGGATACGACCCCCCCACCACCACCTCTTTAAAGTCCTGTTGGTTGCAGTTCAGTTTCACTTTTTGATTAATGTTATTGTTCTTGCATTTACATTGGTTAGTTGTTTCCTCAATATCGATCTTTTTATTGTTACTTGCATTGCTAGGGTTGTTATGTTCCACAATTCAACATTATTCCCTTTTTTGGTGGTCTTAAACTACTTCATTATTATCATCTATCAAACTGAAACACACACAAACATGCGCGCGGGCATGCACACACACACACAGCACTCACTCACTCACACATAAACAAACGCGTGCGCGCTCACATACACACACATATGTTATAGTTGTACCATAAGCTATAATAGCATTTCTCATATATGTAATTGTTATCATTGTTTGGCCTTTTTTGTGTCGAAGTTTATTAGGAAATAGATATCGATTTCACTGCACACATACATCAAATTAAGTCTTCCCCCCCCCCCTCCTTCCCTTCCCATCGTCTAATATCAATTTGAGTAAACAGACGTACAAAGCAACAATGCACACACACACAAATGTGCACCGAATAATAAATAAAACATACACCTGCGCGTGCTTGCTTAATCAAGTTGAACTTTTCTCCTTTGTTCTGTTTCTGCTTTGTTCTATTTGATATACATAGTTCAATGAGTTTCTCATGCTTAGATCTCTTTTCTCCCTTGTATCATTCATTTCAACTTCACAAACGAACTCACTTATATTCACTTCTATCCCCTTCCTCTCTGTGCTCGCTAAAATAAAGTTTTTAGAGGATAGACGTTAAAACGAACACACACACACACACACACACACACACACACACACACACACACACACACACACACACACACTATGGGGGACAGGATATCCTAGTGGTCAGAACATTGCGCTCGCAATCTGACAACCCAGGTTCGATTCCCTTTCAAGGGGATATTTTCCCCTGGAATTAACATCAGTGCAGACTCCACTCTCCCCAAAAGGCCTTCGGATGAGACTATAAACCGAGGCCCCGTGTGCGAACGCACGCAGAACATCTTGCGCGCACGTTAAATCCTGTTCCGCTTTTCGCAAGTAAGTAAGTCTTCAATTTTAACGTCTTTCCACTTTAAGTGATACCAGACGATCCTAAAGTAGGAGGCTGAATATGAGAGAGAGAGAGAAGAGAGAGAGAGAGAGGAGAGAGAGAGAGAGAGATCTACTGTGTGTGTGTGTGTGTGAGTGAGTGTGCGTGTGTGTGGGCGTGCCTGCATGCATGCGCACTTGTGTGTGTAATAAATAGTAATAACAAAGGAAATAGTATTCTTAACATGAACAAATCAAGAACAATAATTTAAACATTAAAAATTTAAAAAATGAAATTCAAAAATAACTTCAAGAACTACAATAAATGCCCTATAGGACTTAACAATACACCCTTAGCAATGTCAATTGTTAACTTAATCTATTCTATCTATCTATCTGTCCCGTAGTCTGACGACCGTGGGGGCACCCTCAAAGACTCAACAACCAGTTCCCTCCATTCCTCTCTCTGTTCTGCCTTTCTCAGGGTTTTGTTGAGTTTTAGGCCTGTCCATTCGCTGATGTTATCCTCCCAGCTCTTCCTTGGTCTGCCTCTTCTTCTTCCTCCTTGGACAGTGCCTTGTAAAACTGTCTTTACAAGTCCTTTGGATATTGTGACATGCCCATACCATTTAAGTTTACGCTTTTTCACGATCGTTAGAAGGTTCTCATGGGGTCCAATAGTTTGCTGGATTCTGTTATGCACGCTTTCGTTGCTTATGTGGTCTTTGTAGGAGATGCCAAGGAGTCTCCGAAAGCATCTCATCTCCACCGCCTGTATTCTTCTCTCCAAATCTGCAGTCAGGGTCCATGATTCACAGGCATACAGAAATATGGATATGACAAGGGAGCGCATTAGTCTGATCTTGGAGATAAGTGAGATATTTTTATCTCTCCAGATGGTGTTTAGCTTTGACAGTGCTGTTACTGTCTGTGCACTCCTGCATACTACCTCTGGCTTGGATCCCAGGTCTGATACAATGGCTCCCAGGTACTTGAAGCTTTGAACTGTTTCCAGCTTCTGGTCATTAACCCTGATATCAGTGCTAATGCCGTTGGTGTTATTAGTAATCAGTTTGGTCTTCTCTGCACTGATTTCCATGCCGTATGTTTTGGAGGCCTTATTCAGGTGTTCTGTTAGGCTGGCAAGCTCTTTTTCTGATCCTGCTGCATGCCTCACCCTGTCAAATGCCTTCTTAGAATCGATAATACATGGTAAAGGTCTTGTTGTTGTTGAAGTACCGCTCACATAGTATTCTGAGGTTGAATATCTGTTCTGTTGTGCTGCGCCCTGCTCTGAAACCTGCTTGTTCCTCAGCAATGATGGTCTCTGCTTGTGGCTTCAGTCTATTCAATATTATCTGCAGCATGACCTTGCTTGGGTGGCATATGAGGCTGATTGTGCGGTAATTATGGCATTGTTGTAGATTTCCTTTCTTGGGGAGGGTGATGATGAGTGACTGTGTCCATGGTGTTGGCCATTTTCCTGTCTGCCAGATCTTGTTGCAGATTCTTAGTAGGGCGCTGATCATGGCTTCCCCTCCAGCTTGAACCAACTCAGCTGGAATGTTGTCAGCCCCTGCTGACTTCCCCTTTTTCAGCGATCTGACTGCTGTTTCCACTTCTTCTCGGAGGATAGGGTGACTGTCTGTGTCTTTGCTTGCGGGTACATTAAGGACTTCTGGATCTCCTGCGGTTCTATAGTTATACAGGTCGGAGCAGTATTCTGTCCATCTGTTCAGAATATCCTGGTCGTCAGTGAGACACTTCCCATTTTTGTCTTGGATTGTTAAACCTTTTCTCTGTTTTGTGCTAGTCAGATCTTTCACCAGCTGATATGCTTTCTTGCTATTGTTTTTCTTGATGTTCTCTTCAATGTCTTGGCACTGTTCACACTGTTCAAAATTTCTTCAATGGAATTCTCAGAAAAGGCAGGGAGATGAGGTTTTAACTTCTCTCAAATTCAAGTATGATATGGGTATTTGAAATATATTCACCACATAAGCATTTAACATCCTTGCTGAATTTTGTCATAAATGCATTTAATCTTATCCTGAAAAATAATGCCGCTTTTCGTAAGAGTAAGCCACTGTGTGCTGGTGGAAACAGATGACAGAATTTACAAAACTGCATACACACGGGGACTGGATGTAAAAAAAGTACACAAGTGCTTATTCCATTATCCTCGGTATAAAATAATTTAAACACACACACACACACACACGCACGCACGCACGCACGCACGCACGCACGCACGCACGCACGCACGCACGCACACACACACACACACACACACACACACACAGAGTGAATCATTTGCTTGTGCGCTGCTCATTAACACGACTGCCAGTTTCCCAAAAGCTTGGCTATTGTCATCCTCCCAATTGTACTCTAGAGCACATTGTGAATAACTATTCATTGCCCCCTTCACGAGTTTTCCGTTTGTTTTATTAGCAGCCCGGTTGTTATCTACCTTTGGTTGACGTTAAGCTGCCATGTGAAGATTCGGCTATGTCATATTAGTTACGTTAAACTAGTTATGTTATTCCAATTAGGTTGCGCTAGTTTTTGCCGTCTGGATTAAAAAAAAAAAAACTTCTTTACATCTCTTCTTCAACACATTTACTTCACACACACACACACACACAGAGACACACTCTCTGTCTCCCCTGACTTTTTTCCTCTGTAGGCTTTCCAACTTACACATGCTCATTCATACATATTCTTTGTTCCCTTTCCTTCCCCCCCCCCCCCCACCCCCTAATCCTTTCCTCTATCATCTAATATCACTTAAAGTGAAAAGACATCAAAGCGAAGTGTAGTTTAGTGCAGTGTGTAGTGTAGTGGAGTGCAGTGTGTAGTGTAGTGGAGTGCAGTGTGTAGTACAGTATGTAGTGTAGTGCAGTGTTTAGTGTAGTGCAGTGTGGTGCAGTGTAGTGCATTGTGTAGTGCAGTGTGTAGTGTAGTGCAGTGTGTAGTGCAGTGTGTAGTGTAGCAAGTGTGTATGTAGTGAGTGTGTAGTGTAGTGTAGTGCAGTGTAGTGTAGCGCAGTGTGTAGTGTAGTGCAGTGTGGTGCAGTGTGTAGTGTAGTGCAGTGTGGTGCAGTGTGTAGTGTGGTGCAGTGTGTATGTAGTGTAGCGCAGTGTGTAGTGTAGTTCAGTGTGGTGCGTGTGTAGTGTAGTGCAGTGTGTAGTGTAGTGCAGTGTAGTGCAGGGGTGTAGTGTAGTGTAGTGCTGATGTAGTGTAGTGCAGTGTTAGTGTAGTGCAGTGTGTAGTGTAGTGCAGTGTTTTAGTGCAGTGTAGCGCAGTGTTAGGTGGGAGTGTGTAGTGCAGTGTAATGTGTAGTGTAGTGCATTGTGTAGTGTAGTGCAGTGTAATGTGTAGTGTAGTGTAGTGCAGTGTGTAGTGTAGTGCAGTGTAGCGCAGTGTGTAGTGTACTGCAGTGTGTAGTGCAGTGTGTACTGTAGTGCAGTGTGTACTGTAGTGCAGTGTAATGTGTAGTGTAGTGTAGTGCAGTGTAGTGTGTAGTGTAGTGCAGTATGTAGTGTAGTGTGTAGTGCAATGTGTAGTGTAGTGCAGTGTGTAGTGTAGTGTGGTGCATTGTGTAGTGTAGTGTGGTGCATTGTGTAGTGTAGTGGAGTGCATTGTGTAGTGCATGAAGTGTGTAGTGCAGTGTGTAGTGCAGTGTGTAGTGTAGTTCAGTGTAGTGCAGTGTGTAGTTAGTGCAGTGTGTAGTGTAGTGCAGTGTGTAGTGTTAGTGCAGTGGTGTAGTGTTGTAGTGTGGGGGCAGTTCAGTTGTAGTGTAGTGTGTAGTGTAGTGCAGTTGTGTGCAGTGTGTAGTGGTGCATGTGTATGTAGTGCAGTGTGTAGTGTAGTGCAGTGTGTAGTGTAGCGCAGTGTGTAGTGTAGTGCAGTGTGTAGGGAGAGTGTGTAGTGTAGTGCAGTGTGTAGTGTAGTGTTGGGAGTGCAGTTCAGTTGTAGTGTGGTGCAGTGTGTAGTGTAGTGCAGTGTGTAGTGCTGTGTGTAGTGCAGTGTGTAGTGTAGTGCCAGTGTGTAGTGTAGTGCAGTGTGTAGTGTAGTGCAGTGTGTAGTGTAGTGGGAGTGTGGTGCAGTGTTGTGTAGTGCAGTGTGTAGTGTTGCAGTGTGTAGTTGTGCAGTGTGTAGTGTTGTGCAGTGTGTAGTGTAGTGCAGAGTGTAGTGTAGTGCAGAGTGTAGTGTAAAGCAGTATGTAGTGTACTGTGGTGCAGTGTGTAGTGTAGTGCAGAGTGTAGTGTAGTGCAGAGTGTAGTGTAAAGCAGTATGTAGTGTACTGTGGTGCAGTGTGTAGTGTAGTGCAGTGTGTAGATGGTGCAGTGTGTAGTGTAGTATGTAGTGTAGTTCAGTGTAGTGCAATGTGTAGTGCAGTGCTGTGTGTAACGTAGTGTGTAGTGTAGTGCAGTGTGTAGTGCAGTGTGTAGTGTAGTGCAGTGTGTAGAGTAGTGCTGTGTGTAGTGCAGTGTGTAGTTTAGTGCAGTGTGTACAGTAGTGTAGTGTGTAGTGCATGTAGTGTGTAGTGCAGTGTTATGTGTAGTGCAGTGTGTAGTGTAGTGCTTGTGTAGGAGTGGTAGTGTAAAATGTAGTGCAGTGTGTAGTGTAGTCCAGTGTGTGTGCAGTGTATGTAGTGCTAGGTAGCGCAGTGTGTATGTAGTGTAGTGCAGTGTAGTGTAGCGCAGTGTGTAGTGTAGTGCAATCTGTATGTAGTGCAGTGTGTAGTGTAGTGTGGTGCATTGTGTAGTGCAGTGAAGTGTGTAGTGTAGTGCAGTATAGTTCAGTGTAGTGCTGTGTGTAGTGTAGTGCTGTGTGTAGTGTAGTGCAGTGTGTAATGTAGTGCAGTGCAGTGTATAGTGTAGTGCAGTGTGTAATGTAGTGCAGTGCAGTGTGTAGTGTATAGTGTAGTGCAGAGTGTAGTGTAGTGCAGTGTGTAGTGTAGTGCAGTGTGTAGTGTAGTGCAGTGTGTAGTGTAGTGCAGTGTGTAGTGTAGTGCAGTGTGTAGTGTAGTGCAATGTGTAGTGCAGTATATTGTGTACTGTGGTGCAGTATGTAGTGTACTGTGGTGCAGTGTGTAGATGGTGCAGTGTGTAGTGTAGCATGTAGTGTAGTTCAGTGTAGTGCAATGTGTAGTGCAGTGCTGTGTGTAGTGCTGTGTGTAGTGCAGTGTGTAGCGTAGTGTGTAGTGTAGTGCAGAGTGTAGTGTAGTGCTGTGTGTAGTGTAGTGTGTAGTGTAGTGCAATGTTAGTGTAGTGGATTGTGTAGTGCAGTGTGTAGTGTAGTGTGGGTATGTAGTGTGGGGCAGTGTATAGTGTAGTGCAGTGTGTGTACAGTGCAGTAAGTAGTGTAATTGAATGCAGTGTAGTGCAGTGTGGAGTGTAGTGCATAGTGCATGTGTAGTGTAGTGCATGGTAGTGTGTAGTGCAGTGTAGTGCTGTGTGTAGGCAGTGTGTAGTGTTAGTGAGTGCAGTGTGTAGTGTAGTTTCAGTGTGGTTTTAGTGCATGTATGTGTAGTGCAGTGTAGTGCTGTGTGTAGGGCAGTGTGTAGTGTATAGTGTAGTGCAGTGTGTAGTGTAGTGCAGTGTGTAGTGCAGTATGTAGTGCACTGTGTAGTGTAGTGCAGTGTGTAGTGCAGTATGTAGTGTAGTGTGTAGTGCAGTATGTAATGTAGTGCAGTGTGTAGTGCAGTGCAGTGTAGTGCAGGTGTAGTGCGTAGTGTAGTGCAGTGTAGTGTGTAGAGTAGTTGTTAGTTCACTGTGTAGTGTAGTGTGTGCATTGTGTAGTGCAGTGTGTAAGTGTAGTGTGTAGTGCAGTATGTAATGTAGTGCAGTGTGTAGTGCAGTGCAGTGTGTAGTGCGTAGTGTAGTGCAGTGTAGTGTGTAGAGTAGTGTGTAGTTCACTGTGTAGTGTAGTGTAGTGCAATGTGTAGTGCAGTGTGTAGTGCAGTATATAGTGTAGTGTGTAGTGTTGTGTAGTGCATTGTGTAGTGTAGTATGTAGTGCAGTGTGTAGTATAGTGCATAGTGTAGTGTGTAGAGTAGTGTGTGTGTAGTGCAGTGTGTAGTGTAGTGCAATGTGTAGTGCAGTATGTAGTGTAGTGCAGTGTGTAGGTAGTGCAGTGTGTAGTGCAGTGTGTAATGTAGTGCAGTGTGTGTAGTGCTAGTTGTGTGTGAGAGTATTGTGTATGTAGTGCAGTGTGTAGTGCAGTGTAGTGCAGTGTAAGTGTAGTGCATGCTAGTGTAGTGCAGTGCTGTGTGTAGTGCATTGTGTAGTGTAGTGCAGAGTGTAGTGTAGTGCAGTGTAGTGCAGTGTGTAGAGTATAGTGAAGTGCAGTGTGTAGAGTATAGTGAAGTGCAGTGTGTAGAGTATAGTGAAGTGCAGGAGTGCAAGTGTAGTGTAGTGCAGTGTGTAGTGTAGTGCAGTGTGTAGTTTAGTGCTTTGTGTAGTGTAGTGCACTGTGTAGTGTAGTGCAGTGTGTAGTATAGTGCAGTGTGTAGTATAGTGCAGTGTGTAGAGTAATGTGTATATAGTGTATTGCAGTGTGTAGTGTAGCGCAGTGTGTAGTGTAGTGCAGTGTGATGTAGTGTAGTATAGTGCAGTGTGTAGTGTAGTGCAGTGTGTAGTGTAGTGTGTAGTGCAGTGCAGTGTATAGTGTAGTGCAGTGTATAGTGTAGTGCAGTGTATAGTGTAGTGCAGTGCAGTGTATAGTGTAGTGCAGTGTATAGTGTAGTGCAGTGTATAGTGTAGTGCAGTGTATAGTGTAGTGCAGTGTGTAGTGTAGTGCAGGCATTGTTAGTGGTAGTGCATGTATGTTGTGCGTGTATAGTGTAGTGCAGTGTAAGTGTAGTGCAGTGTATAGTGTAGTGCAGTGTATAGTGTAGTGCAGGTATGTTATGTAGTGCAGTGTAGTGTAGTGCAGTGCATTGTGTAGTGTAGTGCAGAGTGTAGTGTAGTGCAGTGTAGTAGTGTAGTGCATGTAGTGCAATGTTGTAGTGTAGTGCAGTGTGTAAGTAGTGTGTAGTGTAGTAAGTAGTGTAGTGCAGTGTATAGTGTAGTGCCAGTGCATGCAATGTAGAGTGTAGTGTAAGTGTCGTGTAAGTGTCGTGTAGTGCATGTGTAATGCAGTGTGGTGTAGTATAGTGTAATGCAGTGTATAGTGTATGTGTAGTGTAGTGACGTGATTTGTGTGTGTAGTGCAGTGTGTGGTGTAACGCAATGTGTAGTGTATTAGTGTAGTAGTGCATTGTAGTGTAGTGCATGTGTAGTGCGTGTGTAGGTTAGTGCTGTGTAAGTTAGTGTAGTGCAGTGCAATGTGTAGTGCAGTGCAGTGCATTTTGTAGTGGGAGTGTGTAGTGTAGTGCTGTGTAGTAGTGTGTAGTGAGTGTATTGTTAGTGCAGTGCAGTGTAGTGCAGTGTGTAGTGTAGTGCATTGTGTGTGCAGGGCAGGTGTAGTGCAGGCAGTGTGTAGTGAGGGCAGTTGTGTGTAGTGCAGTGTTGTGTAGTGTAGTGCAGTGTGTAGTGCAGGGCAGTGGTAGTGCAGGGCAGTGTGTAGTGCAGTGCAGTTGCAGTGTAGTGCAGTGTGTAGTGTAGTGCAGTGTGTAGTGTAGTGCATTGTGTGCGGAGTGTGTAGTGCAGGGCAGTGTGTAGTGCAGGCAGTGTGTAGTGCAGTGCATTGGAGTGGAGTGCGTGTGTAGTGTAATGCGTGTGTATCAGTGTGTAGTATCGTGCAGTGTTGGTAGTGTAGTGTGTAGAGTGTAGTGTACTGCAGTGTGAGTGTCGTTAGTTTAGTGCAGTGTGGTGTAGTAGTAGTGCAGTGTGTAGTGTGTGTGCATTTGTAGTGTAGTGCATTGTGTAGTGTAGTGCAGTGTAGTGTAGAGTGCGTGTGTGTAGTGCAGTGTGTAGTTAGTGCATTGTGTAGTGTAGTGCTTGTGTGTATGCAGTGTGTAGTGTAGTGATTGTAGTGTAGTGCATGTGTATGTAGTGTGTAGTGCATTGTGTAGTGCAGTGCACGTGTAGTGCAGTGCATTGTGTAGTGCAGTGCATTGTGTAGTGTAGTGCATTGTGTAGTGCAGTGCATTGTGTAGTGTAGTGCATTGTGTAGTGCAGTGTGTTGTGTAGTGTAGTGCATTGTGTAGTGTAGTGCATTGTATAGTGTAGTGCATTGTGTAGTGTAGTGCATTGTGTAGTGCAGTGTGTTGTGTAGTGTAGTGCATTGTGAAGTGTAGTGCATTGTGTAGTGTAGTGCATTGTGTAGTGTAGTGCATTGTGTAGTGTAGTGCATTGTAATAATAATAATAATAATGTATGGAATTTATATAGCGCTGAATCTTGTAAAGCAACAAATCAAAGCGCTCAGATGACATGATTTTTTTTTTAAATCGAGGATATTGGAATAAGCACTCAGGTGCATTTTTCCCTCCAGTCCCCGTGTGTATGCGGTTTTGTAAATTTTGTCATCTGTTCCCACCGGCACACAATGGCCTACTCTTTCGAAAAGCGGAACAGGATTTAACGTGTGCGCAAGATGTTCTGCATGCGTTCGCACACGCTCATCCGAAGGATTTTGACATTCAATTCGATTTTTTTGTCAAACTGGGAAGAAAGGGCGAGGCTGGGAATCGAACCCAGAAGCTCACGGTTTACTTGTTGGCAGGCAAACGTCTTAACCATCCTGCCACCTTCCTTCCATTGTGTAGTGTAGTGTGTAGTGCATTGTGTAGTGTAGTGCAGTGTGTAGTGTAGTGCAGTGTGTAGTGCAGTGTGTAGTGTGGTGCTGTGTGTAGTGTAGTGCAGTGTGTAGTGTAGTGCAGTGTATGTATGCATGTGTAGGGATGCATTGTAGTAAAGTGCAGTGTTAGTGTAGTGCAGTGTGCAGTGTAGTGCAGTGTAGTTCAGTGTGTAGTGCAGTGCAGTGTGTATATAGTGCAGTGTAGTTCAGTGTGTAGTGTAGTTCAGTGTAGTGCAGTGCAGTGTGTAGTATAGTGCAGTGTAGTTCAGTGTGTAGTGCAGTGTGTAGTGTAGTTCAGTGTGTAGTATAGTGCAGTGTAGTTCAGTGTGTAGTGCAGTGTGTAGTGTAGTGCAGTGTGTAGTGTAGTGCATGTGTAGTGTAGTGCTGTGTAGTGTAGTGTAGTGCAGTGTAGTAAGTGCAGTGTAGTGTAGTGCAGTGCAGTGTGTAGTGTAGTGCAGTGTGTAGTGCAGTGCAGTGTAGTTTAAGTGGGAGTGTGTAGTGTAGTGCAGTGTGTAGATAGTGCAGTGTAGTGCAGTGATAGTTCAGTGCATGTGTAGGTAAATGCAGTGCAGTGTGTTGTTGCAGTGTGAGTGCAGTGCAGTGTGTAGTGCAGTGCAGTGTGTAGTTATGCAGTGTGTAGTGCATGCAGTGTTGTGTAGTGTGCAGTGTGTAGGCAGTGTGTAGTGTAGTGCAGTGTGTAGTGCGTGTAGTGTAGTGTAGTGTAGTGCAGTGTGTAGTGTAGTGCAGTGTAGTGTAGTGTGTAGTGTAGTGCAGTGTAGTGTAGTAAAGTGCAGTGTAGTAAAGTGCAGTGTAGTGTAGTGTAGTGTAGTGTGTAGTGCAGTGCAGTGTGGTGTCGTGCGGTGCGGTGTGGTGTAGTGTATACTTTGTGCTCATGATTTTTCATTATGATTCACACACATACACACACTACACCACACACACTTACACACGCATGCGCGCACATACACACACACTTACACACACCACATCACACTTACCACACACACACACACCTACACACACACTCTTAAACATAGAGAGAACCAACGACACACTTGTAAGTATAATATCTGAATAAAAGAAGCAAGCACATTGGCTTTAATCCAATCTCGACTTATACAACCATCATCACAGGCGTGCTACCATGGATCCTTTTTGAAAGAAAAAGAAACAGGCATCATGTTTAACTAATGCGTCGTCTATAATTATAAAACCATAATATCACAGAGTGATATTTACATGGCGACTGTGACATCATGCAAATATGAAATTGGTATCACAGTAGACAATGCAAAGGTAAGACTAAAAATCATAATGAAAAATCATACCACCAAGTATTTGCGTGGATATAAATCATAAGCACAATGTATTTGCGTGGATATAAATAAATTTAAAGAGAAAAGAAGTACAGAGATAAGAAAACTATTTAGTCATACACTCAATTCTCCCTACACACACACACACATATTCACACACATACACACACACACCCATCCATCCATCATACTGATGACAGCTAAGTATTGGTAAGGAGTAATCATATTCAATGTGCCTTAGAAGTATTTAAATTCATCAAATAAAACACATTCACATTCTTTTTTTTTTTAAACGGGGGGGAAATGTGGTTAATGACTTGTACGTAACGCACAGGGAACTAAACTTAATATATGTGTGTGTGTGTGTGTGTGTGGTGTGTGTGTGTGTGTGTGTGTTTATGTATTTGTTGTGACTATTCCCGTCTCATCTCGTCATCCCTTGGTCGGGACGACCGTTGGGGTACCCGCACGGACGCTGCAAGTGGACCGCCAAATGGTTCTGTCCTGGGCTGCTTTCAGGAGGTTTGGTACAGTGAGGCCGGTCCGCTCCTTGATGTTGGATATCCAGCTTTTGCGTGGTCGTCCCTGCCTCCTTGCTCCTTCCACCATTCCCTGCAGGACTGTCTTTGACAGGCTGTTGTGCCTTGTTGTGTGGCCAAACCATTTCAGTTTCCTCCGTTTGACTGTATCTAGCAATGGTTCTTGTTTGCCAGTCAGTGCCTCGATCTGCTGCCAGAACTGCTGTGACTATTAATGATTGTTATTGGCTGCATGACTGTGTAAGAATGAGTTAGATGCCAGCGCTTTGATTTGTCTTTGCAAGATATAGCGCTATATAAATTATATTTATTATTACTATTATCATCATCAGTATTATCATTAGTATCTCAAGCTGGATAGAATGATAACAATATCAACAGTAATAAGAGCATCAGCAGCAACAATCATTATCATCCACAGCAGAATTATAGTTTCCACACTGATGATCATGCTGATTCTCTTCCTCCTCCTCTTCCTTCTTTTATTGTTGTCTCTCATTTTGAGCAAAAAGGCGTCAAGCCCAGCACATCCTACTTTGGCGTGGATTATGCTGATGATATGAATCAAACAGCAAGAATGATCCCGATAATGATTACAGTATCAAAAAGACTGATGTAATCCTTGCGATATGCTCCGTGTATCCATTTGATTAACCAACAGCTATGGATCTCATGGCTGTTCAGTATTATTGTATGCTCTTTTTGCAGGGGGACGGGATAGCTCAGTGGTCACAGCACTCGCTTTCCCCCAGCCAAGTTAAGCAGCGTCGAGCGTGGTTACCAGTTGGATGGGTGACCGTTTGCGCGCCTTGGCTTCAGTACAGTTCCCCCAGTTCACCCAGCTGTAAATGGGTACCTGCTTCTTTAGGGTCAGGGAAGGTAAAGCAGCGAGGGAGAGGAGATGGGCGCCGCCCTCAATATGCTGGCTAAAGAAGTGAGGTCTCTGACGCCTCGCTCCCCTACGACCACATAGGTTATGGGACTCCTTTACCTTTATCCTTTTACCTTTTTGCATTCATATTTCAAATGCGATTTTCACTCTTATGGTTGTAGTACCCTCTGAAAAATTGACACTAACAGCTAAACATGTGGACTTTTTAGAGAAGATTATGGCCAGCGTTGTTGTAAATATCAAATCATTATGTGACTGTGTAAGCAAGGTGTGAAAATTACTGGCACCTCTCGAGTTAGTACCTGGTTAGACCTTACTGTTCATCTAAATACGTTTCTTCCTCGTTGTCGTTTAACACTCAAAAAGCAACTAGTATAGTGTAGTGTAGTGTAGTGTAGTTTGTAGTAGCGTAGCGTAGTGTAGTGTAGGGTGTGGTGTGGTGTGTGTGTGGTGTGTGGGTGTGGTGTGGTGTAGTGCAGTGTAGTGTAGTGCAGTGCAGTGCAGTGTAGTGTAGTGCAGTGCAGTGCAGAGTAGTGTAGTGTAGTGTAGTGAAGTGTAGTGTATGTAGTGTAGTGTATGTAGTGTAGTGCAGTGTAGTGTGGTGCAGTGCAGTGTAGTTCAGTGCACTGCAGTGCAGTTCAGTGCAGTGTGGTGTGTAGAGCAATGCAGTGCAGTGTGTATATGAGAGAAAATGCATTGCACTGCACTGCCATTAAGCGCCAGACAAGTCAGGCCCAGCGCATCCGACTTCGGAATAGGAGAATATTATTTTTAAGTCTTTCTGGAAAAAAAACAAAACCCACAGGAGAATGAATGAATCAAGAAGGCAGAAACCAGACAAGAAGGAGGAGTGACTGGCAGTAAAGGACCAAAGGAGAAATAAAGAGAGGGATAGAAAAGAGGGAATTCCTAGCACAGAAGGTGGGGGGTTGCTGTTTATACTGACAGGCCCCCGGCATCCCCACGGGGGATAAACACGCTTAATCCAGGCCAAACATTCTGTCAGTTATTGACAGTATAGCAAAGTGGCAGGGCTTACATTTAGATGTTGTTATGGGCACGGGATAGCTCCATGGTCAGAACACTCGCTTTCCCCCAGCTAAGGTTAAGCAGCATCGAGCCTGGTTACCAACTAGATGGGTGACCATTTGCGCGCCTTGGCTTCAGCACAGTCCCCCATTTCATCCAGTTTTCAGTGGGTACCTGCTCTCTTTAGGGTCAGGGAAGGTAAAGCAGCGAGGGAGAGGAGATGGGCACCGCCCTCAATATGCTGGCCCCTAGAGAAGTTGAGGTCTCTGATGCCTCACTCCCCTACGATCACATAGGTTATGGGACACCTTTACCCGGTTACCTATGCTGCTTTGAAATTCTGTGTTCAGATTGTCCTCATTGGTGGCGAGCTCTTAGCGTAACAACCTGTAGTCTCCAGTTAACAGACAAAAAAAAATCCCCTGAAATCGGAGTATGGCTGCCTACGTGGCGTGGTGCTTGAAAACAATCAATCATACACGGAAGCAAGCACAAGCGCGCGTGCACGCACACACACCCACACTGTTCATGATTACGTCCTTCGGATGATATCATAAACCGAAGTCCTGTGTGCGAACGCACGCAGAAAAAACGATTTCCGCTTTTCGGAAGAGTAGGCCATTGTGTGCCGGTGGGAACAGATGGCAAATTTAAAAAACTGCATATGCACGGGGTCTGGATGTAGAAAAGCACATGAGTGCTTATTCCATTATCCTCGAAATAAAAGAATGAAAGAGAATTACCATTATCATCATCCGACTCAGCCGGCACATCACGCAACGGGAAACAACTCCTCCATCCTTGTTGCGATCGTCAAAAAGTAGTCTCCCTTCTACAAGCGCCAATGCGTAGTGTGTGTGGGCGGGCAGTACTGGGTTGGTTTGTAATCGGAATCATTTTTCTTGCTGTTTTTTCTTGTCTGTTTTCTCCGCTGGTCGTGTTTCGAGCTCTGAGGTTATCGCACAGGGCTCCAGTTCTGTGACCATGGAAAATCCTGGTTCCCTTTCTTCCTGACGTCGTCTGCTTGATGAAGCAGTTTGTTTTCTGGGAAAAAAAGTTTATCAGAACTTTAACCTCAAGTGTGTATCACACACTCACACACACACACACTCTCTCTCTCTTTCATGTCACTTAGGGTGAACAGACGTTAAACTGAAGACAACACACACACATCGTACCCCCCTCCCCCCCCTAACACACAGATCCCCACCCGCCCACCCCTACAACCCCCACCACCCCACAACACCCCCCCTCCCCTCACAGATCCCCACCCGCCCACCCCTACACACACACCCTACAACCCCACCCCCCCCATACACCCCCCCCACCTCCCTCAAATCCCCACCCGCCCACCCCTCACACCCCCACCCCACCCCACCCCCCCACCCCCCCCCTCCCCACTCCCCACACACACCCCCCACCACCACCTTCCCCCACCCCCACCTCCCTCCCCCCCCCCAACCCCCCCCACACCCCAACTCCCCCAACCCACCCCCAACCCCACCTCCCCTCCACCCCCCCCCCTGCCACCCCTCCCCCCCACCCCCACCCCACCTCCAACTCTCTCCCGCAGGTTCGGCAGGGTGTGTGCCAGTGTCGGCAGGAAGAGCCAAGACCCGCCCCACTGTCGCACCCAACCACCAGGGGCAAGGCCGTCCGAAATGACCGCCCACCAAGCTGTCCTGTACACACACACACACGCACGCGCATACTACATGCACGCACCAACATAGAATGCACGCAACAGCCACGCACGCAAAGCACGCAAATTGTTAATAATTCCATTTTAATATTCTTTTTTAAAAAATAAAGATAATGGCTTTGAATAAACAAATAGCAATTGCACTGCTTATTCAATGTAACCATCTGAAAATAAAAAGTTTGACTTTGACAACACACACAACATACCACCACCATCACCAACAACAATACACACACACACACACACACACACACACAACACACACACACCACAACACACCCAACCACCATCACCATCCACACCAACAACACCCTCCCCCACCACATACCACAACACAAACACCACCACTACCATAAAAACACAATCACTCCCCCCCTCCCCCACACCATCCGCACACCCCCCCCCTCCCACCCCTACACACACACACTCACACTCACACACACACACACACACACACAAAAGAGACTCCTCACCAGATCAGCGATGTAGGGGGAGACCATACCGCCCAGACGGGCAAAGAGACAGGTCAGGCCCATGAGAGAATTCCGGAGCAATGTAGGGAAAAGCTCTGCAGAGTAGATGTAAATGACGGCGAAGGCCGCTGCCGCCCCAACCTTCCCTACCAGTGCCAGCACGATGATCAGCCACGTCTGTACATCTGTTGAAACAGTGAGAGAGAAAAAAGATAAATAAAAGAAATTGGAAGAATGGAAGGAAGGGAGGAGAGGAGAAGGGTTGGGTAGGAAGGAAAGATGAAGATAAAGGAGAGAGAGGAAGACAAAAAGTCCGTAAAAAAAAAGGGCATAAAGAACGAAAGAAATGTGAGAAGAAGAAAGAAAGGAAGAAAAGGGACACACAGAATGAAGCAAAGATGGATAGAAAGTCAGCAGGAAAGAAAGAAAAGAAGAGATATGACAAAGAAGGAAAGATGGATAGAAAGTCAGCAGGAAAGAAAGAAAGAGATATGACAAAGAAGGAAAGATGGATAGAAAGTCAGCAGGAAAGAAAGAAAGAAAGCTAGACAAAGAAGGAAAGATGGATAGAAAGTCAGCAGGAAAGAAAGAAATATGACAAAGAAGGAAAGATTGGATAGAAAGTCAGCAGGAAAGAAAAGAAAGAAAGAGATATGACAAAGGAAGGAAAGATGGATAGAGAGTCAGCAGGAAAGAAAGAAAGAAAGAGATATGACAAAGAAGGAAAGATGGATAGAGAGTCAGCAGGAAAGAAAGAAATATGACAAAGAAGGAAAGATGGATAGAAAGTCAGCAGGAAAGAAAGAAAGAAAGAGATATGACAAAGAAGGAAAGATGGATAGAGAGTCAGCAGGAAAGAAAAAAGAAAGAGATATGACAAAGAAGGAAAGATGGATAGAGAGTCAGCAGAAAGAAGAAAGAAAGAGATATGACAAAGAAGGAAAGATGGATAGAAAGTCAGCAGGAAAGAAAGAAAGAGATATGACAAAGAAGGAAAGATGGATAGAAAGTCAGCAGGAAAGAAAGAAAGAGATATGACAAAGAAGGAAAGATGGATAGAAAGTCAGCAGAAAGAAAGAAAGAAAGCTGAGACAAAGAAGAAAGATGGATAGAAAGTCAGCAGGAAAGAAAGAAATATGACAAAGGAAAGATGGATAGAGAGTCAGCAGGAAAGAAAGAAATATGACAAAGAAGGAAAGATGGATAGAAAGTCAGCAGGAAAGAAAGAAAGAAAGAGATATGACAAAGAAGGAAAGATGGATAGAGAGTCAGCAGGAAAGAAAGAAAGAAAGAGATATGACAAAGAAGGAAAGATGGATAGAAAGTCAGCAGGAAAGAAAGAAATATGACAAAGGAAAGATGGATAGAAAGTCAGCAGGAAAGAAAGAAAGATGAGACAAAGAAGGAAAGATGGATAGAAAGTCAGCAGGAAAGAAAAAATATGACAAAGAAAGATGGATAGAAAGTCAGCAGGAAAGAAAGAAAGAAAGAGATATGACAAAGAAGGAAAGATGGATAGAAAGTCAGCAGGAAAGAAAGAAAGAAAAGATATGACAAAGAAGGAAAGATGGATAGAAAGTCAGCAGGAAAGAAAGAAATATGACAAAGGAAAGATGGATAGAAAGTCAGCAGGAAAAGAAAGAGATATGACAAAGATGGAAAAGATGGATAGAAAGTCAGCAGGAAAGAAAGAAAAGATATGACAAAGAAGGAAAGATGGATAGAAAGTCAGCAGGAAAGAAAGAAAGAAAGAGATATGACAAAGAAGGAAAGATGGATAGAAAGTCAGACAGGAAAGAAAAAATATGACAAAGGAAAATGGATAAAATTCAGCAGGAAAGACAGAAAAAGAGATATGACAAAGAAGAAAGATGGATAGAAAGTCAGCAGGAAAGATAGAAAGAAAGAACGAGAATGACAAGGAAAGATGGATGAAAGTCAGCAGGAAAGAAAGAAAGAAAGAAAGAGATATGAACAAAGATGGAAAAAAGTCAGCCAGGAAAGAAAGAAAAAGATATGACAAAGAAGGAAAGATGGATAGAAAGTCAGCAAGAAAGAACGAAAGAAAGATGAGACAAAGAACGAAGGAAAGACGGATAAAAAGTCAGATAGGAATAAAGTGATAACAGATCAACACACATCATCATCATCATCATTAGCCATTACACCCAGCGGTGTGTAGGGCAGCAACAAAGCGCTTCCATTCCTGCCTATTCTGGGCCAACCTAGTCACTGATCCCCGACAATTGGACAGAAACGCGCGAGCGCACACACACACCAATAATAACAACAATACAAACACACACACAAAACCCCCCCCCCCCCCCACCCACCACCCCCCCCCCCCCCCCCCCCACCCCCCCACTCTCTCCAAATCTCACCGTCACTACATAGAGCACAGCGAAGACGGTGCTGAAACAGGCAGCGCCGCCTAGCATCATGCAGACGTTTGCACGACCCTTTCGGCCCAGCGGTTAAGAGGGCAGCAACAAAGCTCGCTGGGCCATCCTGCTATTCACGGCCAACCTAGCCTGACCCCGTTCAGGTGGCAGAAACCGGAGCGACCACATGAGACAGAGAGAGAAGAGAGAATAAGAGACACGACACAGAGACCAGACCACACAGGAGGAGAATAACATTCTGAGAAATCTCAACCGCACTAGGCATAGAGAGAGAGCGAAGAGAGAGTGAGAAGAGACAGCGCGAGAAGAGAGACGAGAGAGACGAGAGAGGTAGGAGGAGGAGAGGAAGAGGAAAGAGCTCGAGAGGGTAGCGGGAAGTAGAGGACAGAGCCGCCCAAGGAAGAGATACATGAGTCGTAGAAGACCATGGAGCAGACCAGCCTAAGTGGAGAGAGAGAAGAGAGAGAGAGAGAAGAGAGAGAGAGAGAGAAGAGAGAGAGAGACGAGAGAGAAAAGGAGAGAAAAAGAGAGAGAAGACAGAGAGACAGAAGGAGAGAGAGAGAGAACAAGAGGAGAAAAGATGAGTCGAGAAGACAGGAGAGACCAGCCAAGAGAGAGAAGAGAGAGAGAGAGAGGGGAGAGAGAGAGAGAGAGAGAGAGAGAGAGAGAAGAGAGAGAGAGAGAACAAGGAGGAGAAAAACATGAGTCTGTAGAAGACCATGGAGCAGACCAGCCTTGGAGAGAGAGAGAGAGAGAGAGAGAGGAGAGAGAGAGAGAGAGAGAGAGACAGGGAGAGAGAGAGAGAAGAGAGAGAGAGAGAGAAGAGAGAGAGAGAGAGAGAGAGAGAGAGAGAGAGAGAGAAAACAAGGAAGAGAATAACATCAGTCCGTAGAAGACCATGGAGCAGACCAGCCTTGTGGAGAGAGAGACAATGACAATGACAATGACAAAGGTTTATTGTGTTAAGCAAATATGCCCATTCACAAGGGGACAGCGGGGTGGGGACTGGGCACAAAATACACATATAGTTAATAACGCAATCAATCGTACCCTGCATACAACAACACAACAACACAATTTCATTGCCTAAAGCTTTCGCCCATTGGAAAGGGATGAGGGTGGGGGAGGGTGGAGATACACTGAACATGCAATCCATTGACAACACAGCACAAACGATGAAATCCGTGACAAGGTTTCCAAGTCACTGGGTTCTGTCCTTTTAGCCCACTGGCTCATGGCATTACGTCACAGGTATGCATGTCACAAATATGCCTGCAAAAAGTTCACTTGATTTCGACATCTCTCCCCCTCTCTCTCTCTATCTCTAGTAGTCATTAGCACACAATTCATGTTTAATTATCTGTAGTAGTCATTAGCACACAATTCATGTTTAATGCGATTTCATTCCTCACGTCTCTTTGCTGTTGTTGTTTTGTTTTGTTTTTGTCCTTTCCCTGTTGATCTATTTCTGTCCTCACACTGTCCATAACTCTGTAAGCAACTCCCCCCCCCCCCCCCTCCCCTCACTCTCTATATCCTTTGCTTTTTTGGGCCGCTGTCTGTATGTCCGTCTGCCTGTCTGTCTCTTTGTCTCTTTCTGTCTCTCTCTGTAATGTGGTTTCTGAGTCGGTGGTTGTGTGTGTGTGTGAGAGAGAGAGAGAGAGAGAGAGAGAGAGAGAGAGAGAGAGAGAGAGAGAGAGAGAGAGAGAGAGAGAGAGAGAGAGAGAGAGAGAGCAAATCAAATCAAACCAAATCGAATTCTTTTATTTTGATAGAGAGAGAGAGAGAGAACTCGAAAGATTTATTCACAAAAAGGCCATTGGCCCATACATGAAGAGGGGTTGCCAAACTGCTTAGTATTTTAGTGAGAAAAATAAGTAACACAAAAAACCCAAAATGTTATTGTATACCCACAACTACCATAATAAAAATCAGTTCCAAAAAAAAAAAAGACTTAAGAAACCGAGAGAGAGAGAGAGAGAGAGAGAGAGAGAGAGAGAGAGAGAGAGAGAGAGAAGAGAGAGAAGAGAGAGCAAATCAAATCAAATTCCTTTTATTTTGATGAGAGAGAGAGAGAGAGAGAGAAGAGAGAGAGAGAGAGAGAGAGGGGGGAGAAAGGGAGAGAATTGGTTCTCTCTCTCCAGACACAACCACAGACAGACCCCCCACCCCCCCCCCCTCTCTCTCTCTCTTTCCAACCACAACCACAACCACAGACAGACCCCAACCCAACCCCCCCCCTCTCTCTCTCTCTCTTCCAGACACCACCACAACCACAGACAGACCCCAACCCCCCCCCTCTCTCTCTCTCTCTCTCTTTCCAGACACAACCACAACCACAGACAGACCCCAACCCCCCCCCCCCCTCCTCTCTCTCTCTCTCTCTTTCCAGACACAACCACAACCACAGACAGACCCCAACCCCCCCCCCCCCCTCTCTCTCTCTCTTTCCAGACACAACCCAAACCACAGACAGACCCCAACCCAACCCCCACCTCCTCTCTCTCCCTCTCCAGACACACAGACAAACAAAACCAGAAAACCACCACCCTCTCTCTCCCCCTCACTCTCCCACACACTCACCTCACCAATTCAGACACAAGATCACAGTACGAACTACGAGGACGGGAGAGGTGAAGATGTGCAGGACTTTGTCTGTCTGTCTGTCTGTCTGACTGACTGTCTCCACCCTCCCCCTCTATCTCCAATCTCTCTACCCTCTCCCTCCCTTCCCCATTTTTTGTACTCTCTCTCCCTCCCCCACTCAACTCAACTCACCAACCAGCCGCCATGGCGCAGTGGTTAGCGCCTTGGGTTACGGACTGGAAGGTCGCGGGTTCGAATCCCATAAGAGTCATAGGGATTTTTCGGACTCCGGCCGGCTCCTACCCAGAGTGAGTGTGCTGTGGGCTCAGTGGGAAGACTGGGACAACACAGTCGAGCTTCATCCACTTAACGGATGCGAGTTTGAGAGTGTTGCTCAAATTACCTGACCAACACTGCAGGTGTCTGTATCTCTCGGGCCCGGTTGACGCCAGGATATATTATGATAGTAAGCGTAGAGTACAGCCCTGTCAAGTACTCAAAGCATATGCACTTCCACAGCAGCATAATTACGTCATCCTCATTGTCATTGATCATCATGCAATTAAAAAAAAATTGCCTCTGATTCGGTGGTTCCAGTTTCTCTGGTCTCATGGTGGCCTCAGATTCGTTTGCCCATACACTTCTGTGCCTGTGGTGAGTTTGTGTCAAAGCCTTTGGGGTTGGAGGTTTGCAGGGACGGTTGTTGGAGGACGTTGTGGTGGTTGCTACCTCGGTGGGCAACTCACTCAGTCTGGCTCCGCGACTGAGCTAATACTGTCGTTAGTAGGGGGTTTAGTAGGTGGTGTCCTGCGTATGTTAGCTCAGAACAGGCACCACTGAACACCGCCAAAGTGACCCAGCAGCAGTGCATGGCCCCTCTGGCTGGTGGCCCCACGGCGGCCTGATAGTGATTGGCTCCCTGTGGACCTCCGACTCTGAGGATGAGACATAACAAACCTGGGTATGGTTGTGGCGGGGAGATTGGAATGAGCGGCGTGGGAACAGCAGGACGGGGGACGTCACAGAAGATGAGGCAGCAAAAAAATAAAATAAAAAAAATAAAAAAACTCAACTCACCAGTTAAGACACAAGATAACGGTACGAACGACCAGAACAGGCGAGGTGAAGATATGCCAGACTCTCTCTCTCCCCCCCCCCCTCTCTCTCTCTCTCTCTCTCTCCCTCCTCTCTCTCCCCCCCCCCCTCTCTCTCTCTCTCCCTCCTCTCTCTCTCCCCTCCCTCGCCCCCCCCCCCCTTCCCCACTCACCAGTTCAGGGTACGAACACAGGCGAGGCGAAGATGTGCCAGACTCTCTCCCCCCCCCCCCCCTTTCTCTCTCTCCCCCGTCTCTCTCCCCTCCCTCCCGCCCTCCCCCCTCAACTCAACTCAACTCACCAGTTGAGACACAAGATGACGATACGAACGACCAGAACAGGCGAGGTGAAGATGTGCCAGACTCTCTCTCTCCCCCCCCACCTCTCTCTCTCCTCTCTCACTCTCCCTCCAACTCTTCTTCCTCGCCCCCCCCCCTCTCCTCTACTCACTCAAACTCACCATTGGGACACAAGATAACGGTATGACGACCACACAGTTAAGTGAAGACGTGCCACTCTCTCTCTCTCCCCCTCCCTCCCCCCCCCATCTCTCTCCCCCCCTCTCTCTCTCCTCTCCCCTCTCCCCCCCCCCCATCACTCAACAGTTCAGACACAGATCACGGTACGAACGACGAACACAGGCGAGTGAAGATGTGCCAGACTCTCTCTCTCTCCCCCCCCCCTCTCTCTCTCCCCCCCCCCATCTCTCCCCCCCCTCTCTCTCTCTCTCTCCCTACCCTTTCCCTCCCTCCCCCCCCTCAACTCCACTCACCAGTTCAGACACAAGATCACGGTACGAACGATCAGCACGGGAGAGGTGAAGATGTGCCAGACTTTGTCTGCCTGCCTGCCTGTCTGTCTGACTAACTGACTGTCTCCACCCTCACTCTCTCTCTCCACCCTCTCCCCCCCCCATCTCTCTCCCCTCCTCCCTCCCCCCCCTCAACTCCACTCACCAGTTCAGACACAAGATGACGGTACGAACGACCAGCACGGGCGAGGTGAAGATGTGCCAGACTCTCTCTTTCCTGGACACCTCATCGAAGGTGACGGAATCGAAGACCTTCTCTGGCAGCGTGACCTTGTTGACCCGGGCAGCCTCCCGGATGATGGCCTCCGCTTCCGAGTCACGACCACGGGCCAGTAGCCAGCGTGGGGACTCTGGAATCAGCCTGCGGGATGGATGTATATGTATATGTATATATATATATATATATATATATATATATATATATAAATGTATGGAATTTATATAGTGCTGAATCTTGTAAAACAACAAATCAAAGCGCTCAGATAACCTTTTTTAAAAATTGTATATCGAGGATAATGGAATAAGCACTCAGGTGATTTTTTTACATCCAGTCCCCGTGTGTATGCGGTTTTGTAAATTCTGTCATCTGTTCCCAACGGCACACAATGGCCTACTCTTACGAAAAGCGGAACAGGATTTAACGTGTGCGCAAGATGTTCTGCGTGTGTCTGTTTGTCCGTCGTGTTCGACGATGACCTCCAAAACAGCAGAGGAGGCAGCTGCTGTTTCCGAAATTGGGCAGAAATTTGATTATAGTAGAGATGCCTTGCCATAGTACATCCCCACTCTCTCGGCCAAGTGGGCGTAAGGACAGTCAGCGCTGGAGATGTTCTCCAAAGGCCAACCAGCCCCCAGGGCTGCAGCACATATTAAGGACTGTGCCAAGTCAAGCCTCCTAGTGAGAGAGTCATAGTCGATCACTAAAGACTAAGCTGTAAAGTGGAATTCCATGGATGAAAAAGCCACTGGTCATACAGCCTCTCACTTTGCTGTTGCTCCCAGCGTCAATGGTTTATATACCCCCCCCCCCCTCTCTCTCTCTCTCTCTCTCTATATATATATATGTATGTATGTGTACATGTATGTATGTATGTGTGTGTATATATATCTGTACGCTACGTGTGTGTATAAAATGACAACAATTTTTAAAAAATAAAGAAAAAAAAGGAGTTTTATGAGAGACAAGGATAGGAAAAAGATGTGTGTATGGGGGGAGTGGGGGAGGGGAAACGAAAAGAAAGAAAAAGGAGAGAGATGGGGGGATGGAGAGAGAAAGGAGAGTGAGAGTGGTGGGTGGGAGAGGGAGAGAGAGAGAAAGACAGAGAAAAAAAAGGAGAGAGATGGGGGGGGGGGAGGGAGATAGAAAGGACAGATTATATATATATATATATATATATATATATATATATAGAGAGAGAGAGAGAGAGAGAGAGAGGAGGAAAGAAATGGGGAGAGAGATAGAGACAGACAGACACTCAGGCAGACAGACAGTGAGACAAAATAAAGAGAGAGAAAGAGCAGAGACAGAGAAAAAGGAGTGACAGAAAGATGGAGGCTAAGACAGTCACACTTAACCACCCCCCACCCACCCCTCAAAACACACACACACACAGAGGCTCAAACGCACACGCACACGACCAAATAACCAACCAGCCAGCCAACCTGCTAACGAACCAACTCCCCCACCCACGCACCCACTCCCTCACCCACCCACCCATCCCCCAAGAGACCAAGAGCAGACAGAAAGGCACGGACAGAATGGGCTAGCAGTCACTACTCACCATCCACCCCACCCCCACCCAGCACCCCTCCACCCTCACCACACCACCCCTCAACCACCCACCCCACCCTACACACTCCCCACCCACACCCTACCCACCACCCCACTCCCTACCCACCAACCCACTCCCCCACCCACCACCCCACTCCCCACCCACCCACCCCACCTCCCCATCCCCCACCCACCCACTCCCTCACCCACCAACCCCACTCCCTCACCACCCTCCACCCCACTCCTCACACCCACTCCCTCACCCACCCACCCCACTCCTCCCACCCACGCACACCCCACTCCCTCCACCCACCACCCACTCCCTCACCCACCCAACCCCACTCCCTCACCCACCCACCCACCCCCACCACCCCCCCACCCACCCACCACCACTCCCCTCACCCACCCACCCCACTCCCCACCCCACCCCACCCCACCCCCACTCCCACCACACCCCACTCCCTCACCCACCCACTCCCACTCCCTCACCCACCAACCCCACTCCCTCACCCACCAACCCCACCCCCCACCCACCACCCACTCCCTCACCCACCACCCACTCCCTCACCCACCCACCCCACTCCCTCACCACCACCCCACTCCCTCACCCACCACTCCACTCACCCACCCACCCCACTCCCTCACCCACCCACCCCCCCACCTCTCCCCACGCACCCACTCCCTCACCCACCCCACTCCCTCACCCACCCACCCACTCCCTCCCACCCACCCACTCCCTCACCACACCCACTCCCTCACACCACCCCCCACCCACTCCCTCACCCACCCACCCACTCCCTCACCCACCCACTCCCTCACCCCCCCCACCCCCACACCCCTCCACCCACCCACCCCCACTCCCTCCACCCACTCCCTCACCCCCCCCACCCCCACCACCCACCCACCCACCCACCCACCCCCTCACCCACACCACTCCCACCCCCTCACCACCCACCACCCCTCCCACCCTCCCTCACCCACTCCCTCACCCCCCCACCCACCCACCCACCAACAAGAAGGAGGAGACTGACCACCAGTAGGCGAGGAGGCCCAGGACGGGGAAGGAGACGATTCTCTGCAGGGTGTCCCAGTGCGGCACCAGGAAGGCCACAAGGCCCAGCCCCATCACCCCCACAGACCAGAACACGTTCACCACCACGCCCACCCACAGGCGTTTCTCCGGGCCCACCAGCTCCATGCCTGCGATGTAAATAGATAAAGTATGTTCTTTCCAGCCAGAAGGCCCATAGTATGGTCTTTTGATCCAGAAGGCCCATAGTATGGTCTTTTGATCCAGAAGGCCCATAGTATGTTCTTTCCAGCCAGAAGGCCCATAGAGCCGGAGCTTATCCTGTAGCGTTAAGCGAACTGATGGTTTTTTCACCACCCTTGTGACAGGACGCTAGTCTGTCGCCAGATACTTCCCCAGCAGAGCTGGTACCCACTTGTACACAGTAAATAGATAGGTCTACCACTACTGCTGACACCACCAGCAATCACAACAACCATCGCCACCACCAACTACTTCCACTACCAACAATAACCACCACAACAACACGACTACCACCAGCAACAACACCAACAACCACAACAATACCACCACCACCAACCACAACACCACTACCTACAACAACACCACACACCACCAACAACAACACACACACACCACCACCACCACTACCCTACAACAACACCACACAACACCACCACCACTACCCTACAACAACACCACACACCCACCACTACCTACAACACCACACACCACCACTACCTACAACAACACCACACACCACCACCACCACTAACCTACAACAACACCACACACCACCACCAACAACACCACACACTACAACAACAACAACAGCCACAACACCACCACCAACACCCCACACAACCAACACCAACTACCTACAACAACACCCACACCAACAGCCACACCACCACCACCATCAACAACCACCACCACAAACAACACAACAACAGTATCATCATCATCACCCTCTACCCAACAACAATAGCAACACCATCATCTTCACCCACCACTATAACCCTCTAACCACCACCACCACCAGTCATGCCCCTTCCCCACCCTTATCTCTTCCCCCCCCCCCCCCCCTCCCCACCTGTTATGTCCTTATGTGCTAGTTGTCCTAAAAGCGTGTATTCTCAATGGAGATATTAATACTTCTGATCTGGAAACTTTCTAGCGGAAACTTCTGGAGTATATATATATATATATATATATATATATATATATATATATATATATATATATATGTGTGTGTGTGTGTGTGTGTGTGTGTGTGTGTGCGCGCGCACGCACGTGGGTTTGTGTGTATGTATGTACATTTGAATTTGCTTAATTTAAGCTATTAATTGTTATTGGTTGCATGACTGTAAGAATAGGTTAAATGCAAGCGCTTTGATTTGTCTCTGCAA
>CM054145.1:1833066-1845566 GCA_028751875.1 Rapana venosa
GGTTTTTACTTCCTCATTAGTGATGTGATCTCTGTATGAGTTACCAAGGAGATTGCGAAAGCACCTCATCTCCATTGCCTGTATCCTTCTTTCAATGTCTGCTGTTATGGTCCACGTTTCACATGCGTACAAAAATATGGACATGATCAGGGAACGCATTCAGTCTGATGTTGAAGCTGACGGCGATGTTCTTGTCGTTCTAGAGGACTTTCACTTTGGTCATTGCAGCTGTGGTCTGGGCTGTCTTGGAGAGAATTTCAGGTTTTGATCCTTCATCGGATACTTTGGCTACCAGATATTTGAAGCTATGGATGGTCTTGATTTTCTTGCCGTCTATGAATAAGTCAGTGCCGATTAACGGTGTCGTGTGGTATGAAGTAAAGATGTAGAAGTGTATAGTGGTGTGGTATGAAGTAAATATGTAGAAGTGTATAGTGGTGTGGTATGAAGTAAAGATGTAGAAGTGTATTGACTGAGTGGTTTGAAGTAAAGATTACGATACCAGCCTTAATGTGGGATAAAAAAGCAGTCGCATACGCAAAAAATCTAATCTCGGGAGTTCCGATCCAATCCAATGTTTTTGTTTCTAGCCACGCCGACCACAGAGAACAGCGAAGCTCTAGCCGAGGTAAAATATAAAAAAAGGAAAGAAAAAAATGTATACAAAAATGTGCATCCCTTTCGGCCCTTTTAAACACAAATGTAATGAAGACTAAGACTTTGTTAGCATACAGCATCTATCTGATATACTCCGCTGTGAAAAGGGAGGCTTCCATTTCATTCCGTATTGTTTACAGCCCTACCGACCACGAAAGCGATATCAGGGCTGCCACCTCATTCAGTGGCTCCAGTAACTTTCACTTCAAGTTAAAAACCAACACCTGATACCTTCAAATATCCAACACAGTCCGTCTGGGGAAAAAATATTAAATGACTCAATACCTAAATCATTTCATTCCTTAAGGCTGATAAACCAGGCTGTGCTGAGGACGCCAGCCATTCCACTTAATTTATTATCACCAGATTACCAAAATAAACATTAAAAAACATTTTAAAGTACAAACATATATCTAAAAAGTGCCACATGGGCAAATAACACCGCAGAATGGCCATCCTGTGCCCATTAGTGTCTTAACATATTTGTTTCAAACCTAAGAATTTCCTCTCCTGTTTCATTTCTTAGCTATCCCTGCTTTTCAACAGCCAAAAATTCCATCACCCTGCCAAAGTGTGTGTGTGTGTGTGTGTGTATGTGTGTGTGAGTGTGAGTGTGTGTGTGTGTGTGTGTGTGCGCATTTGGACTTGTTAGAACTATTACTTGCTATTGGTTGCATGACTGTGTAAGAATGAGTTGAGTGCAAGCGCTTTGATTTGTCTGTGCAAGATACAGTGTTATATAAATTCCATTTATCATTATTAACAATAACTATCTGGTCGCTGGAACAAACGAACACAGACAAAATGTCATTATAATGAAAACCTTATTTTTTGAAAGATTTCCTTAGAAAAAGGCAGGAAAGTGGACTGGGAAGGCAGACACACAAAAAAGTAAGAGAGATGGTAAGGAGAAAGACAGAAACAAAGAGAGAGATAGAAAAGAGGACATTTTTAGCACAGGATTTCCAGAAAGTGGGGATGCTATTTATCCTGAAAGAGCCCCTGGCATCCCCATGAGGGAAGGACTGATTCTTCCAATCCAATCCTGTTGTTCATAGTCCCGCCGACCACAGAGGCCATATCAGGGTTGTCACCTCGTCAAATTTCAAATGTCAGATTAAAACTGTGTACAGCTATATACAGATTAAAACAGGGAATAAAACCAACTCCCCTGTCGTTCCCTGTATCAACGCCCTGGCCAACCATAAGGGTCAACCCACACATAGAATGAGATAAAACCTATAACCTAAACCAGATTCCTTATAACAACTTTGCTCTTAATGACCAACTGCAACTCTTTCACTCATATCAGACGGAAAAATCCCAATTCTCTCAGGAAGTTCAAAAACAAAAAAAGGCATCCGGTGGAACATCCCGAAAAAGGATGTTTAGGGAATCTGCAGTTAAAGGCTTGTGCCTAATATCCTGGACATCTTGACACTCCAGAAGCAGATGCTTGACGATTACCCGCCCATCCCAAGTCACACATCATGGGGTTCCCTCCCCTTTAAGCTAAATGAAGGTGGGCGGTATGAGGATGACCCGTGTGCAGCCTGGTGAGCACACAGGCTTACCTGTGATCCGGCACCCCGATGTTGAAGACGGAGATCATGATCTGAATCCCACAGCTCATGGCAGCGGGGCTCAGCATGTAGAACACCCTTTTCTGGAACTTCCCGAACTGCCCCAGATGGTTGGCAATGTCGTCATACTTCATCTTACAGCCGAGGTCCCGGAGGCCTTTCCTTGGCGGGTAAGGACGATCTTGTGGCAGCGACTTTGATCCAGCTGTGGGGTGAACATGAAAAGAACAAATGAAAACAGTGGGTGCTGATAGGTGAGAAATGTTTAGATGTGAGATGATGTATGTATAAACAGAAAACAATGAGGGGAGGGGACTGGCTATTGGTTTGTTGTTGGGTTGTTTTCTTTCTTGGTGAAAATTGTAAAAGGAAAACTTAAAGAGGTTGTTTTTTTGAGGGGGGGTGGGGATGCTTATTAGTTCTGAAAAATGTTCATTTTGGTAACTATAATTTCCTGGTTAAACATTTTAGCTTCATTAACAGCAACAATAATAATAACAACAATAAGAAGAAGAATGATGATGATCAATAATGACGATGATACTACTGCTACTACTAACTGGGGTTTATCACAGTTCTTGATTAAACCATTGATCTGGGGGCAACAGCAAAGTGAGAGGCTGTATAACCAGTGGCTTTTCCACTCATGGAATTCCACTTTACAGCTTAGACTTTAGTGATCGACTATGACTCTCTGACTAGGAGGCTTGACTTGCACAGTCCTTATGTGCTGCAGCCCTGGGGGCTAGTTGGCCTTTGGAGAACATTTCCAACGCGTTGACTGTCCTTATGCCCACTTGGCCGAGAGAGTGGGATGTACTGTGGGCAAGGCATCTCCACTATAATCAAATTTCTGCCCAATTTCCGAAACAGCAGCTGCCTCCTCTGCTGTTTTGGAAGTCATCGTCGAAAACGACGGACTAACATACATACAATTATAATAATAACGATGATGATCATGATGATAATGATGATCATGATAAACTCTTCTAATCTTCAGAACGAAAAAAATCTGATGACAATGTTCATAACATATAACCATGTTTTGTTTCTGCCAGTGCAGTTTAGAAGAAATACAGCTCGTAAGATTTGTCTTTACATACTAACAGTGTCGATTAAACACAACACGTAAAACAAAACCCAACCCATATAGCTCTAAGTAGGTAGACATTGATATTTCTCGCACTCATGGACTTTCCAAAAATGCCAATACTTTAACTGCTATCCTCAAGCTTTTTCTTAAGGGGACGGGATAGCTCAGTGGTCAGAGCACTCGCTTTCCCCAAGCTAAAAGATTAAGCAGCATTGAGCATGGTTACCAAGTGGATGGGTGGCCGTTTGCGCGCCTTGGCTTCAGTACAGTCCCCCAGTTCTCCCAGCTGTCAATGGGTACCCGCCCTCTTTAAAGTCAGGGAAGGTAAAACAGCGAGGGAGAGGCGATGGGCGCCGCCCTCAATATGCTGGCCCCTGGAGAAGTTGAGATCTCTGATGCTTTGCTCCCCAACGACCGCATAGGTTATGGGAACACACACGTCCTTACTTGCCCGATTGATTCCTGCCTACAAAACCTGGCACGATCCGAACAAGAAAGCTGAGTTATAGATGCTATTTCCTATAGCCCCCATGGGGATGCCGGGGGCCTGTCAGTATAAATAACATCGCCACCTTCCAGAAATTCTGTGCTTAGAATTCCCTCTTTTCTGTCCCTCTCTTTGTTTCTGCCCAGCTCCTCTTCCTTCCTGTTACCTCTTTTCTTGCCTTTTTGGTCCGTTCTTGCGTCTTTTCCCCCGACAAAGATTTAAAAGATGATGATTCTCTCCCACGCCGAAGTCGGATGCGCTGGGCCTGACTTGTCAGGCGCTTAAGGACAGTGCAGCACATTTCTGCTCAGATGACAGACAACGATAATTGTCTGAACGTTCGATGACGAAGAAGAAGAATTTCCTATAGCATTTAGTTGTTTTTTTTACACACACAACAACAACAGATTTTGAATACCTATAAAACAACAACAAAAACTAAATAACACCAGCAACAACACAAAACCAAGCTTACCAATAAAAACCCCAAACAAAAAGACCCCCCCCCCCAAAAAAAAAAAAAACACCAAAAAAAACAACAACAAAACCAACACACCAAACCAACAACAAAAAACACTACAACAACAAAACAACGAAGAAAAGTTACACAACGAACAAAGAATTCAACATCAATATCAACAACAACAAAACTCATTAAAAACCCAAACAAAAAACCACGAAAAAAAGTTAAACAATAAACTATGAAGTTAACATCACCAACAACTACAACCAAACCGAACACATCAAAAACCCAAACGAAAAAAAAACAAACCCCAAAAAGATAATGAAACACCATGAATTCAACATCATCAACAACAACGAAACACAGTTCACAAATACTCCCAAACAAAAACAGTTAAACAAGAAACTACAAATTCACCCCGGGGTTAAAGAAAACCAAGGATTCAAAAGTCAGCTGCGTTCCGAATAATCTACGCTACACACACTGAACCGAAAGAACACAAAGCGAAACTCACTTAAAACAGTACATCTGCCTACGTACAATACTTACTGGTTAAGGCAGGACAGGGTAAAAACTGCCAACAATAGCTTCATGACAACGTAAACAATTGTTGCGTTATGTGACAAGCTTGCAGATGATGGAGCTTTTATTCTATCCCAGCGTCTATGAACGCGCACATACATTGGCCCCATTATGTTAGAATATACACCTCTCCTCCCCCTCCACTCGCCTTGAATTTTGACCCCCAAAGGGAAGAAGGAGGGAAACAAAAGGGTCAGGTTTGAGGTAGATGAATAGTTATCATAAGCAGAGTTGGTGGTTTAACTGGAAAACGATCATCTGAGACTAGTAGCAGAAGTGTGTGTGTGTGTGTGTGTGTGTGTGCGTGTGCGCGCGCGCGCGTGTTTCCTACTTCAGAGCAGCTTATTAATTTTGTTTGTACAGGATGCATGCTGAGTTTGTTCATGTTTCGAATACAATACTTCTTCACTGAACGCTCAGACAACAACCATTGTTGTCTGTCATAGGAGCGAAAATACCTTGCGCTGCCGTTAAGCGCCTGACAAGTCGGGCCAAGCGCATCCAACATCGACATGGGAGATAAAATTGTTGTCTTTTTAGTCTTTCTGGAAAGAAAAGGAAGAGAATGGACCAAGAAGGCAGAAAAATAGACCAGAAAGAGGTGACAGGAAGAAAAGAAACAGGGCAGAAACACAGAGAGGGATAGAAAAGAGGGAACTGAGGTGACAGAAAGAAAAGGAACAGGGCAGAAACACAGAAAGGGATAGAAAGGAGGGAACTGAGGTGACAGAAAGAACAGGAACAGGGCAGAAACAAAGAGAGGGATAGAAAAGAGGGAACTGAGGTGACAGAAAGAACAGGAACAGGGCAGAAACAAAGAGAGGGATAGAAAAGAGGAACTGAGGTGACAGGAAGAAAAATAACCAGGCAGAATCAAACAGAGGGATAGGAAAGAGGGAATTCGTCGCATAAAATTTCCAGAAGGTGGGGATGCTATTTACACCGACAGCCTCCCCCCCCCCCCCCCCCCCCAAGGAGATGATAAATGAATGGATGAGATATGGCTTTCTGGAGGAAGGTTAGCTTACAGACAGTAACAAGCACGAGGAGAGCACGTGCGTTTGCAGGTCCTGACTGCATGATCCAGAACAAACGTAAACGTCGCAGTGATAATTTATGACAGAGTTGGAGGTAATTGGAGAGGGGTGAAAGTGGAAATCTTATCTATCTGTGTATCTGTCTGTCTCTGTTGCTATCTCTGTCTGTCTGTTTGTATCTGTCTGTCTGTCTCAATCGATAACTGATAAGGCTTTCAGCATGAGCCAAGTCTGGGTGTGATTCTTTGCAATATATTATTATGAAACTATGCATTAACGCCACGCTGCATCATTTAAAGAAACAGCAGTCTATGATTCTATGCAATATAGAACTATGCGCTAACATCACGTTGCATCATCTATAGAAATAGCAGTAAATGATTCTTTGCAACAATATGGAACTGTGCACTATCGTCACTTTGCATCATCTACCAACTAGCAATGAATGATTCTTTGCAATAATGGAACTATGCGTTAACGTCACTCTGCGTCAACTATAGAAACAGCAGCAAATGATTCTTTGCAGTATGGAACTATGCGCTTACGTCATTTTGCATCATCTCTAGACATGATTCTTTGCAATGATTACGGAACTATACGCTAACAACACTTTGCATCATTTAGAGAAATAGCAGTAAATGATTCTTTGCAATATTATGGAACTATGCCCTAGCGTCACTTTGTATCAACTATAGACATAACTATAACATCAGAGCAATCTATGCCAATAGTATGAGCGCAGTCCGAACAGCCAGTGGAACATCCGACTGGTTCCCGGTTACATCAGGGGTCAGGCAAGGCTGCGTACTCTCTCCCCTTCTCTTCGTGATCTACATGGACCAGAATACAAAGGAAGCCAACCCAGATCTTAAGGCCCTGAACGAACTATTATTTGCTGACGACCAGTCCTTGATGAATCAGAACAAAGCAGCTCTTCAAGAACACACAGACCAACTCAACACAAGCTGCGAGAGGTATGACATGAAGATCAGTATCACGGAACTATGCGTTATCGTCACTTTGTTTCATATCTAGAAACAGCAGTAAACGATTTTTTGCAATATGGAACTATGCACTAATGCCACTGAGCATCATCTATGTTAATAGCAAACGAAAAGCGGTGCTGAATGATGATGTGTGGAATTCCTTGAAGTCAGATGAGTGTAAACATATAAATATACCGGTCCCTTCATGCCTGCGCAGACCCGTGACATGTCCATATTTCAGACAACGACAAGCAGGCCTATGGCAGAACTGAATAGAATCGGGTTAGTGATACAGCGACCTCGGGATTTTTTTTTTTTTGTGGTCCCCCCTCCCGTTTTTTGTGTGTCTGCTACAGTCCCTGACATCTTGGAATGCATAGTCGCAGGCACGCAAACAGACACTACAGACACAGGCATACCCTGCCCCCTACTACATGATAAAATGTAACAATTCTTTTATTTTCTCAAGTCTTGACGAAGAAAATTCCATTTTAAAATGTATATGATCCCCTAGGCCTACTTCAATAGAAATTACATTACTTTGGTTTTATTCAAATATAATACAGTTTCACACTTTGCAGAAAACAAAAAGAAACTATCCACCCCCACCTCCCTGCCAAGACCCCCCCCCCCCCAAACAAACACACAACTTAATAATAATAATAATACATGGAATTTATACAGCGCTATATCTTGCACAAAAAAAAACCCAATTCAAAGCGCTCTCATTCATCCTAGTCTTTTACATGCAGCCAGTTACAATTAATAGATTTTTACAAATTCAAATGTAAACACACACACGCGCACAATAAACAGTTTTTTTACAAATACAAATGTAAACACACACGCGCGCGCGCCCACACACACAAAGGTTGTACACTCGAGCAGGCTGATGGGGGGGGTGGGGGGGGGGGTGTTGTTGGTTATTGAGGGCAGGGACAGAAATGAGATGAAACAAGAGGGGAGAATCTTAGGTTTGAAATAAATGCGTCTTTAGGCTGGATTTAAAAGGATCATAAGTAGGCTTTTGACGAAGGGAGAGAGGGAGGTCGTTCCAGATCACTGGACCAGAAACAGAGAAAGAGCGACGGCCAACAGTGGACTGGTTGAATCTAGGTATTCTTAAGCACAAGGTATCTGCAGCAGAGCGGAGGGAACGAGAAGGAGTGTACAAGTGAAGACATTCACAGAGGTAGGAAGGTGCTGTTTTGTGGAGACTTTTGTAACAGAGGGTACAAATCTTATAGTTTACCCTCTGTGGCACAGGCAGCCAGTGGAGAGATCGCAAGAGAGGAGTAATGTGCTCAGATTTTTTCTTTCTGAGGACTAGTCGAGCTGCAGAGTTTTGTATACGTTGAAGAGGGTGGATAGATGATGCTGGCAGACCAGCCAGAAGAGAATTGCAATAGTCCAGACGTGAGAGAATGAGAGATGTACATGTGACTAGTTTGGATGTTGCATCAGTGGACAGATACTTTCGAACTGCACTAATGCGCCGTAATTGATAGTAGCACGACTGGCAGGTTTGGGTGATGAATTTTTGCATGGAGAGCGTGTTATCGATAACTACCCCTAGATATTTCACTACAGTGGATAGAGGGACAGACGTATTGCCGAATTCTATTGAAGTTGTTGTTATGGAAGAGAGTTTGTGTTTGGTCCCTATAAGCATGGCTTCGGTTTTATCTGCATTTAGTTGTAACTTGTTCTCTATCATCCAATCTTCCACCCCCCCCCCCCCCCCCCAACACACCCTCCAAAGCCACTATGTTTTGGGAAGCAGCAAAGTTAATGATGGGATATCCCGAAACAGTGGAAAATATTAAATGTATTTACTGCGTTTTCCCGTACTTCTAGACGAGCTAGGAAGCAAGAGACATTCATGGAAACGGAGATACGCCAATCTACGCATGTTTCCGCTGTGATATACTCACACTTACGCACACAGACACCCCACCCGTTCACGTTACACTAACACACTCACGACACTGGTACTACGCACCAACAAACACTCGGCCAAAGACCCTTCAAGTAAAGCCTGGGCGGGCGCGCGCGCGCGCCCGCACACACACACACACACAGAGGCCCTACACCACACACTCTCTCATATACGCGCGCGCGCTTGGTTTAGGAGACAATGAAAAAGTGTGTGTGTGTGTGTGTGTGTGAGAGAGAGAGAGAGAGGAGAGAGAGAGAGAGAGAGAGGAGAGAGAGAGTGAGAGAGAGAGGAGAATGTTTATTTGAGGGTCAGGTCAGAGACTCCCTCTGCTACTGGTAACCATGTAAACCAGTACCACTGCCACATGTGGGGAGTAAACCCAATCAAAAAATCCGACTGGAGAGGGATGGGCTCCGCAGGTTGATTTGCCCAAGACAACACCCATGACAAAGACAGCCAGAATTTCCATACCGGATCGGTCGTCGCCCGGGTTACCAAGGACCGCGCCTTCTGTTGCTCATCAGGACAGAGGTCGAAAGTATGCTACTGATGTAAAACACAGCAAAATCCGTGCCAGAAACAACACTATCATTGGCACATGGAATGTACGGACACTAAGAGCTGCAGGCAAAGTGGAAGAACTGACACATGAGATGTCCAGATATCAATGGCACATCCTTGGGCTCAAGGTGGAAAAACGTGGAAGAAACAACGACCCAGGAAGACCACAAATTATACTACAGTGGAAAACAGGATAAACATGAACACGGCGTGGGGTTTCTCGTTCACAAAGACACCGTGAACACCGTCATGAGCTGTCAGCCTGTGTCCAGCAGACTTATTACCATCCGCCTGAGAGCAACCCCCTTTAACTGTAGTACAGGCATACGCCCCTACATCAGACTGCACAGATAATAATAATAATAATAATAATAATGTATGGAATTTATATAGCGATGAAGCCATAGAAGAATTTTATGACCAGCTACAAGAGGTTTTGAATCACTCCCAAGAAAGACATCCTTGTTGTGCAAGGTGACTGGAACGCCAAGGTAGGAGAAGATGCATGGAAAGATTGGGAGGGCGTTTGTGGGCCACATTGCAATAACCAATCAAATGAAAGAGGCTTGAGACTCTTGGAGTTTGCCAGTAACAACCACCTCCAGCAAGTGAATACACTTGGCCCACACAAGAAATCCAGAACATGGACATGGCATAGCCCAAATGGAGAACACCACAACCAAATAGACTATATCATGGTGAAAAGACGGTTTCAGACTAACGTTAACATCGCACAGACACGAAGTTTTCCAGGAGCAGACATAGGGAGTGATCATGATCTTGTGATGATGACTTTCCGACTACGTCTAAAGAAAATCCACAAGCGGAACAACATCAGGATCAAATTTGACCTCGGGAAGCTGAAGGACCCAGAGGTAGTAGAATTTTTTCAAGCAAGGATAGGTGGAAAGTTTGCAGCACTCACTGTGATAGACTCAGACATAGATACACTGACGAATAGTTTCAATACAGCAGTGACTGAAACAGCAAGCGAGCTTCTTGGCAAACACCGACCAGTCAAAAAACCATGGGTCACACTTAACATCCTACAACTATGCGACAAGCGTAGAGAGTTGAAGAAAAAGAAAAAATGAAACAAAAGAAAGAGCAGAACAATATAGGGCATTCAACAAAAGAATCAGGAAGTCCATGACGGAGGCAAAAGAGAAATGGATCGGTGAACAGTGCCAAGACATTGAAGAGAACATCAAGAAAAACAATAGCAAGAAAGCATATCAGCTGGTGAAAGATCTGACTAGCACAAAACAGGGAAAGGTTTAACAATCCAAGACAAAAATGGGAAGTGTCTCACTGACGACCAGGATATTCTGAACAGATGGACAGAATACTGCTCCGACCTGTATAACTATAGAACCGCAGGAGATCCAGAAGTCCTTAATGTACCCGCAAGCAAAGACACAGACAGTCACCCTATCCTCCGAGAAGAAGTGGAAACAGCAGTCAGATCGCTGAAAAAGGGGAAGTCAGCAGGGGCTGACAACATTCCAGCTGAGTTGGTCCAAGCTGGAGGGGAAGCACATGATCAGCGCCCTACTAAGAATCTGCAACAAGATCTGGCAGACAGGAAAATGGCCAAACACCATGGACACAGTCACTCATCATCACCCTCCCCAAGAAAGGAAATCTACAACAATTACCATAATTACCGCACAATCAGCCTCATATGCCACCCAAGCAAGGTCATGCTGCAGATATATTGAATAGACTGAAGCCACAAGCAGAGACCATCATTGCTGAGGAAACAAGCAGGTTTCAGAGCAGGGCGCAGCACAACAGAACAGATATTCAACCTCAGAATACTATGTGAGCGGTCCTTCAACATCAACAAGACCTTTACCATGTATTTATCGATTTTAAGAAGGCATTGACAGGGTGTGGCATGCAGCTTTGTGGGCAACCATGAATTTGTACAGCATCAATGCAAAACCTGATCAGAGTCATCAAACAGCTGTACAGCGAGGCCACCAGTGCAGTGTACTACAACAACAACATTGGAGAATGGTTTCGAACAACAGTTGGAGTAAGGCAGGGCTGTCTACTCTCACCCACTCTTTTCAACATCTTCCTTGAGAGAATCATGGCTGATGCACTGGAACATCATGAAGGATCAGTCAGCATTGGTGGCAGAACGATCACAAACCTCCGCTTCGCAGATGACATTGATGGAATAGCAGGATCAGAAAAAGAGCTTGCCAGCCTAACAGAACACCTGAATAAGGCCTCCAAAACATACGGCATGGAAATCAGTGCAGAGAAGACCAAACTGATGACTAATAACACTGATATCAGGGTTAATGACCAGAAGCTGGAAACAGTTCAAAGCTTCAAGTACCTGGGAGCCATTGTATCCGACCAGGGATCCAAGCCAGAAGTAGTATGCAGGACTGCACAGACAATAACAGCACTGTCAAAACTAAACACCATCTAGAGAGATAAAAATATCTCACTTATCTCCAAGATCAGACTAATGCGCTCTCTTGTCATATCCATATTTCTGTATGCCTGTGAACCATGGACCCTGACTGCAGATTTGGAGAGAAGAGTACAGGCGGTGGAGATGAGATGCTTTCGGAGACTCCTTGGCATCTCCTACAAAGACCACATAAGCAACGAAAGCGTGCATAACAGAATCCAGCAAACCATTGGACCCTATGAGAACCTTCTAACGATCGTGAAAAAGCGTAAACTTAAATGGTATGGGCATGTCACAAGATCCAAAGGACTTGCAAAGACAGTTTTACAAGGCACTGTCCAAGGAGGAAGAAGAAGAGGCAGACCAAGGAAGAGCTGGGAGGATAACATCAGCGAATGGACAGGCCTAAAACTCAACAAAACCCTGAGAAAGGCAGAACAGAGAGAGGAATGGAGGGAACTGGTTGTTGAGTCTTTGAGGGTGCCCCCACGGTCGTCAGACTACGGGACAGATAGAGATAGGTAGAGATTTGAAGAAGCCAGTGGCTTCTTAACACCAGGCCCTCATGAAAGAGAGGAAACAATAATAATATAAAAAATCAATCTTAAAAAACAAAACAAAAAATTAAACAGAAAAAGAAAGAAGAAAAGCAGTACACAAATAAGAAAAGACATGACT
>CM054145.1:1848066-1856861 GCA_028751875.1 Rapana venosa
TAGGGGAAGGGAGGGAAGGGGTAGGGAGTGTCGTTCAGCGGTTAGAGCACCTAGGTTCAAAGTGAGGTTTTTGCGTATGCAACCGTTCTAATTTTTTTCCCACCATTAAGGTAGCCGCATTCCGACTTCGGGGATATAGTTTGGAACTGAACCTTCCAAATCTTGCCAGGACAGTCGGGAGGTACCTCTCTGCTTTTCTTTTCTTCTTCCCGATTTTCAAATGTCGTGGGTTCTTTTGACGTGCACACAAGTAGGTAAGCACGTGGGTCTGACTGGTTGGTTCAGAGTCTCCTCCGAAAGGCTCGACAGTTCAGTTCGATTTTCCTTGTACAACTGTGAAGAAAGGGCATGAGTTGGGATTCGAACCCAGAACTTCACGGTTCACTTGTTAGGCAGGTGAACGTCTAAACCATCCTGCCACCTTCCGTCTTACAAAAATTAAGTAAATAAAGTGACACATTTTTTGGTAATTTTTCCAAGTTTGAATGAAAGAATCCAACTGTAAACGCACTACCCTTCCCTCTTTCAGCAAAGAATAAACATTGAAAACTGATCCCTGTTTTCTCTTCTTAAACAGTTTTTAAATAACAAATCGATTTTGAAGATCTTCCTACACAGGAAGACTCACGTACACACAAATAAACAGACCGATTGATTTACTGACTGACTGACAGACTGACCGACCAACTGGTGGATTGAGAAAGAGAGAAGAGGGGGGGGGGGGGGAGGAGAGGGGGAGGGGGGGAGAGAGGAGGGGTAGAGAGAGGAGGAGGAAAGATAGAGAGGGAGTGAGGGGGAGGGGTTGGAGAGAGCGGGGTGAGGGGGGGTTGGAGAGAGAGGGGTGAGGGAGGGAGAGAGAGAGAGGCGCGCGCGCACACACATACACTGAAACTAATACGGGTAACTGACAACGAAATGCTTGAAAGAATAATCCATCTCATTCTTACCACACACACACATTGAAACTGATAACTGTCGACCAATACTTTTGAAATTTTTGTCTTTTATTTTAATTCAATGGGAAGGGGGGGGGGGGGGGGGGGGGGGATTCCCCAAACCAACTCTAGTCCTACGCGAATGTCATGGACTCCATTGTGGGCTATTTTCTTTTTTCTTTCTTTTTCGTTTGATTGTTTCTTTGTTTCTTTGAATGAAGGACCTGACGCCAGTGGGCTAACTGAGAGATGCTTTTCTTTTGGGACTGCCCCAAATGAAGGGCGAACAAAACAAAACAAAAAAAGAAAAGAAAAAAAGACACGCTGTCTATATAATAGACACACGAAACAATGTCCTTCACAGAGAGAGAGAGAGAGAGAGAGAGAGAGAGAGAGAGAGAGAGAGAGAGAGAGAGAGAGAGAGAGAGAGAGAGAGAGAGAGAGATCGATCGATCGAACAGTGGACAGAGAATTAGAAAGGAAAGATAAGGATTCAAACAACAACACCCTTCGCCTTCCCCCTCCCCCATCTATGAAGCCAATCAATCAATCAATCATTCCTCCCTCCGTCCATCTATGAAGCCAATCAATCAATCAATCACTCAATCAATCAATTTACTCAGTTCGGCTGAACTAGCCTTTTATTAAGTCTATTTCTTCAGAGTATACATGACCAAGATAGCTGGAAACAAGCAAAAAAACCGTAAAGTGTGAAATACTGGTAATATCATTATCTGTGAAGACAGCAGCTAACGTTGAGGAAATAATCTAAATGGTGTGTGTGTGTGTGTGTGTGTGTGTGTGTGTGTGTGTGTGGGGGTGTTTTGGGGATTTTGTTGTTGTTTTTTATATCGAGGATAATGGAATAAGCACTTATGTGCTTTTTACATCCAGTCCCCGTGTGTATGCGTTTTGTAAATTGTCATCTGTTCCCACCGGCACACAAAGGCCTACTCTTACGAAAAGCGGAACAGGATTTAACGTGTGCGCAAGATGTTCTGCGTGCGTTCGCACACGGGGCCTCGGTTTATAGTCTCATCCAAAGACTTTTGGGGAGAGTGGAGTCTGCACTGACGTTAACTCCAGGGGAAAATATCCCCTTGAACGGGAATCGAACCCGGGTCGTCAGATTGCGAGCGCAATGTTCTGACCACTAGGCTATCCCGTCTCCTTGTGTGTGTGCGCGTGTGCGTGTGTGAGTGAGTGAGTGAGTGAGTGAGTGAGTGAGTGAGTGAGTGAGTGAGTGAGTGAGTGAGTGAGTGAGTGAGAGAGAGAGAGAGAGAGAGAGACAGACAGACAGACAGACAGCACAGAGAAACAGAGAGAGAGAACAGAGAGACCGAGACAGACACAACAGACAGAGAGAGAGAGTGGTGTGTGTGTGTGTCTGTGTTCTCGTGTGTGTGTGTGTGTGTGTGTGTGTGTGTGTGTGTGTGTGTGCGTGCGTGCGTGAAAAAAGGCAACAAATATGACACTGCAACGAACTCAATCAAAACTAGTCACATTCAAAAAGAACAACAACAAACCAAAACGTAAAAAGTAGAAACTCAACAAAAACCGTTTTCTACAAATTAGCAAAACAACAAAAAATGTGCAAACAAGTGTTAAAACTGAACAAAACAAAAAATTATATTAAAAAAAACAACCAGAACATGTTCTAGGGGGGATGGTGCGAAAAAGGGGCGGGAAACAACGGAATTTTCTGTTTGGGTTTTCTTTGGTAGTTGGTTTTTCTGGGGAATGGAGACCGCTGCCTACGTTTTTATGACGTTGTTGTCCTGCTGTACCCACGCCGCTCATTCCAAATCTCTCCATCCACTCCAGCAGTACTTTTAACTCATCATGTGGCTTTCTCAGAGTCAGAAGTACAATGGGAGCTTAAAGTTAGAGGGCCGCCGTGATGCCACCTAGCGCAGGGCCGGCCCTGAACTACTGCTGGGTCACTTTGGCAGTGCTCAAGCGGTGCCTGTTCGTTAAACGAGTTAAATCTGGAGGGTTTTTTAGGGGTTAATCTGGAGTTGAGATTTAATCTTCAGGAATTAATCTGGAGTTGAGATTTAATCTTCAGGAGTTAATCTGGAGTTGAGATTTAATCTTCAGGAATTAATCTGGAGTTGAGATTTGATCTTCAGGAGTTAATCTGGAGTTGAGATTTGATCTTCAGGAGTTAATCTGGAGTTGAGATTTAATCTTCAGGAGTTAATCTGGAGTTGAGATTTAATCTTCAGGAGTTAATCTGGAGTTGAGATTTAATCTTCAGGAGTTAATCTGGAGTTGAGATTTAATCTTCAGGAGTTAATCTGGAGTTGAGAGTTAATCTTCAGGAGTTAATCTGGAGTTGCGATTTAATCTTCAGGAGTTAATCTGGAGTTGAGATTTAATCTTCAGGAGTTACTCTGGAGTTGAGATTTAATCTTCAGGAGTCAATCTGGAGTTGAGATTTAATCTTCAGGAGTTAATCTGGAGTTCAGATTTGATCTTCAGGAGTTAATCTGGAGTTGAAATTTAATCTTCAGGAGTTAATCTGGAGTTCAGATTTAATCTTTAGGAGTTAATCTGGAGTTCAGATTTAATCTTCAGGAGTTAATCTGGAGTTGAGATTTAATCTTCAGGAGTTAATCTGGAGTTCAGATTTAATCTGGACTTCAGAGTTAATCTTGGAGTTCAGATTTAATCTGGACTTCAGAGTTAATCTTCAGAGTTAATCCGGAGTTCAGAGTTAATCTGAACACCAGATTAATTTATGAACAGCCGTTGGAGGAGAACGAGATTTTTCTTGGCCATTGAGAGCCAGAAGAAGAGAAGGTAGCTTGTGTGTCAAACTTCCTGCAAGAGACACATGGACACTTTCAAAGTTACATCCATTCACCCCTATCTTTTGAAAGGGTTTTCTCACCGTTACAGCGAAATTCCACCTCACAGCAGAGGCATACCGAGAAAAGACGTTGAAGCACACAGACAAAAACATCTCCCAAACTCAATTCAGTTCGGAGAACAAGCCTTCAACGAACCTTGGCCTTCTGAGTCTCAAAGACCAAGAGAGATCCGAGAGATCTTGTTCTCCTTTGGCCCTCAAACTACGCTGTACGGCCCACGAGAGGAGCTGGAAAGGATTTGCCAATCCAATCCTATTGTTCATAACCCTGCCGACCACAGGGGCCATATCAGGGCTGTCACCTCGTCAACTTTTAAATCTCAGATTAAAATTGGGCAGCTATATACAGATTAAAACAGGGTATAAAACCAACTGTACTGTCATTCCCTGTATCAACGCCCTGGCCAACCATAAGGACTTGCCTCTATTTCTCTCATACACATCTGAAGGTGTCAGAAAGCGAACGAGAGAAGAAGAAGATGATCATGTTTTCTTCCAACAGCAATTCATGTGTCCAGCGTTACGTTAACTCTGAACAGGCACCATCGACAGTTAGAGTGCGTTGGTGGATAGCTGTAGGGAGTGTATGATTCATGACTGGTTCATCAACACCAAAAGTAAGAAAAAGTGGGAAAACTATTGAAAATACTGTGCATTTGAGAAAGAGGGATGTAGGGGCATTGAAGAGGGCTATGTGTGTGTGTGCATGCGTGCGTGCGTGTGTGTGAGTGTGTGCGCACGCGCGCTCACGCGTGTAAATATAGGGGCAGAGTGTTGGTTGCAAATATACATCAACAAAAAAGCAAACAAGAAAAAGTTAAAAAAGAACAGCCAACCAACTATGGAAAAAACAACTAAACAAAAACGATACTTAAAAAAGCTCCAAACCTGTCAGCCAAGAAGGCGTCATTTGAAACAGACCCCCACACAAAGCAGACGATGAACCAGTCCGGTTAGCCCGCGTGACGACGAATGAATAAAGTCCGAATTCTTCCATCTCCTAAAAAACAACTGCGAAATAAATTTTTAAAATGATAAGGAGTAAAATAAAAACTAGCAATAAAAGAGTCAAAACGTAACACACGAACCTAACTGGTAGTTAAACAGGACAGGAGTAAATATTCATAAAGGTAAAGGTGTTCCCATAACCTAGGTGTAAAAAGGCGATTCACATCTGAAAAGCCCCACAAACTTAAAACCCCCCAAACATTTCAGAAGAAGCGACTCACACAAAGCATTTTACAGAGGGAAGCTAACACACACACAAACAACACACCACACACACACACACACACCACACACACAACACCACACACAAACACACAACACACAACCACACCAAACACTCTTGCAGCTGGAGCAACTAGTGGCCCCCCCAGTACAGCAACTGCGTTATCCTAGGGGAGACAGAGTCTCTGGGTCGAGGCGTGGAGACGATGACCAGCAGGGCGAGGAGGAGGGCAAAGTGGGGCACGCTGTACATGGAGGGGGGCAAACTGCTGACCAACAGGCAGGGCGCCATCCCACGCGTTCCTGATGATATGACCCCCTCCTCCTCCTCCTTCTTCTGCTGCTGCTTCTTGCTCATGGGAGGCACCACAAAGAGCCCTGGGAGGGTGAGGAGCCTGGAATCAAATGACAGAGGTTTTATTGAACTGGTGGTGTTAGTTTTTACTTAGTTCTGATTGGGTTTACAGAGTGCTGAGGATTTCTTTCTTGCTAGCTGTGTCTTTGTCTGTCTGAGTGTCTGCGTCTCTCTCGTCTGTGTGTGTGTGTGTGTGTGTGTGTGTGTGCGTGCGTGTGTGTGTGTTATACACATACATACGTAATACATACATACATACATACATACATATACACATACATACATACACACATACATCCATCCATCCATTCATACAAACACACACAAACACACACAGACACACACAGACACACACACACACGAGCAGGTGGAAACAGCTCCGAATTCACCTAGAGAAACTCGAGTCGATACATAGCGTAGTTTCCCTCCCACTGCACTCCACTGCACCACAATACAGCATAATAGAACACAATACAAAACAAACTCTCAACTTGATCCTCTGCCGAAGTCGATACGCTAGGCCTGACTTGTCAGGTACTTAACGGCAGTGCAAGGCAGTTTCGTTCATATGACAGACACTGAGACAGTTGTTGCGGTCTGAGCGTCCTGTCTGACGAAGAAGAAAGAAATGTGGTGCTAGGCTAAATGAATGAAGGCTGACTCGTTCAAAGCAAAATGAAACGGCAAACACATGACTAATTCTTTACAGCCTTTCTCTGTCTATTCATCGACAGTCGACGAAATGAAAAAGCAGACTATTAATATATATTGTCGTATGAATCATTCAGTGTGTCGACTCCATGATTGATTACAAGTGGCCAATATTGTATCATTCACGGAGGGAAGGTGTGAAATCAGAGCCAGCGAGCTAGCAAGCGTGTGAACGTACATGCGCGTTATGCACGCACACAACACACACAAAAACACACATTCACATACGTGCGCGCGCAGGCACACACCGACAACAGTACACACACACACACATACTCTTGACATGCTCGCGCGTTTACACACACACACACATGTCGCTGGCAATGAAAAAGAGAGAAAGAGCGAGAGAAGGGGGGCGGGGGAAGGAGAGAAGGGAGAGAGAGAGACAGGTAGGGGTGGAGGGGGAGAGAGAGAGAGAGAGACAGGTAGGGGTGGGAGGGGAGAGAGAGAGAGAGAGAGACAGGTAGGGGTGGAGGGGAGAGAGAGAGAGAGAAGGGAGAGAGAGAGAGAGAAGGGAAGAGAGAGAGAGAAGGGAGAGAGAAGAGAAAGAGGGAAGGGAGAGAGGGAGGGAGGGGGAGAGAGAGAGAGAGACAGAGACAGAGAGAGGGAGTTTCCATATCACAAAGAGGAAAAAGAGACACGAAAAAAACCAACCTTTCCATTCCATTCTTGGGAGGCACCGTGGTCGAGTGGTTTAGGCGGTCAACTCGTGATCCAGAGGTCGCGGGTTCGATCCCCGCTCGGCTCGGTGTTGTGTCCTTGGGAAAGACACTTTACTCCTATTTTCCTCACTCCACCCAGGTGTACAAGTGGGTACCAGCTCTGCTGGGGAAGTATCTGGCGACAGACTAGCGTCCTGTCACAGGGGTGGTGAAAAACCATCAGTTCGCTTAACGCTACAGAAACCGGGATAAGCTCCGGCTCTATGGGCCTTCTGGCTCGAAAGAACATACTTTCCATTCCATTCAGGGCATTAACAAACCCATGAATATAAAAAAAAAGTGACTGAATGAAAATAAGCATTAAAAACAACAACAAAAATAACCCAATAGCGACAAAACATACTAAACCCAATGAGTCAAAGTAATAAGCAAGAAAAAAGAAAAGAAAAAAAAGAACCAGTAATTAAAGACAATAAAACGATGTATTTTTAAACGAAAAATTGATAAATTGTAATGTATCGAAAGAGAGGCCAATATGTGAGAGATAACGTGTGTGCACGCCGCCCCCCCCCCCCCCCCCCCCCCCCCGTCCATCTCTCTCACAGTGCTATAAATACGAATAATACCAACTCCCTCTTGTTCCGGGATTTCTCTCAATGTCCCAGACATATTATCAGTCTAATGTATCGTTTTCGCTTGAACGCTCTCCGTACAAAACTTTGCAAAAATATTCAATGTTTGTGTGATGAACAAATCACAGTGAACCATTTCCTTGTGCGCTGCTCATTAATGCGACTGTCAGTTTCACAAAAGCTTGGGCATTGCCATCCTCCCAACTGTCCTTTATCTCTAGAGCACATTTTGAATAACTATTCCCTTCTTCACGAGTTTTCTGTTTATTTAAATAGCAGTCCGGTTGGTATCTACCGTTCATTCACGTTAAGCTGCTATGTGATGATTCGGTTAATGTTATATTAATTACTCGAACTTTATGTTAAATTAGTTATGTTATACAAGTTATGGTATTTCAATAATGTGCTATTTTTTGCCCTATTATTTTTTAACATTTTTTTTTATAATACTTTTTCTTCAACATACACACACACACACACACATGCTCTATGTACGCACTTGAACTTGCACATGCTTATCCATACACATACTTACCTTTCTTTTTTTCTTTTTTCAAAATCCTTTTCCCTATCGTCTAATACCACTTAACGTGGCAGGGCACACAAAATAGTCAAGGTGATGGTCAGGGTAAAACCACTTCTTTTTTGTTAGGTGTTCTTTTTTCCCCCTTCCCACCTTCAAATCCTCCTTCCTTTCTCCCCCCGGTCTCGAATTCAGAATAAAGTCTGATGTACTACTCAACCCGATTGCTTCGTGCCTCTAAAACAAAGCGTGGTACATATTTCGAACACAAAACGATACTAAACACAAGACTTACCTGTTGTTAAGTTTCATAGCTGCAAAATAAAGGCACTCCCATTTCGAATCGAGACGAACGGATTTTCTGCGCAGTTTTATGAAGAAGTTAGGGCGTGGGACTTGGCTAACAATGTCAAGTCAAACCTATTGAAACTTTGACATCTTACAGGGTTGGGTGTTTTTTTTCCCAAACACTTTCAACTCAACCCCGTGATTTGAAACAAGTCTATCTAGTCAAAGCAAAATGTCAATGATGTTCTGCACGTTTCTTTGGAGCGCCTCGTGCCTCCCTTAGTCTTTCCACGCCAACATGGTGATGCAATAATGAAAACGGAATCGATTCATTGCTAGCTGGCAGAGCAAAAAGAGGTAGGCCTATTTGAATGAATAGACGACTCACATAAACCCGACGCATTATGTTCTCGTCAACTTGATATGTAAGCCTGCTTCTAAATCTGTCACACACGTTATTGTTGTCATTCTTGTTAATATTATGTTACTGTCCCTTCACCCTATCCTTCTCTTGTTCAACATCACAGCAAGGTGGAGGGAGGGAGAGGGAGAGAGCCAGAGAGAAGGGGGGGGGGAAGGGGAAG
>CM054145.1:1857361-1889952 GCA_028751875.1 Rapana venosa
CAAGCCAGAAGTAGTATGCAGGACTGCCAGACAATAACAGCACTGTCAAAACTAAACACCACCCTAGAGAGATAAAATATCTCACTTATCTCCAAGATCAGACTAATGCGCTCTCTTGTCATGATCCATATTTCTGTATGCCTGTGAACCATGGACCCTGACTGCAGATTTGGAGAGAAGAGTACAGGCGGTGGAGATGAGATGCTTTCGGAGACTCCTTGGCATCTCCTACAAAGACCACATAAGCAACGAAAGCGTGCATAACAGAATCCAGCAAACCATTGGACCCTATGAAACCTTCTAACGATCGTGAAAAAGCGTAAACTTAAATGGTAGGGCATGTCACAAGATCCAAAGGACTTGCAAAGACAGTTTTACAAGGCACTGTCCAAGGAGGAAGAAGAAGAGGCAGACCAAGGAAGAGCTGGAGGATAACATCAGCGAATGGACAGGCCTAAAACTCAACAAAACCCTGAGAAAGGCAGAACAGAGAGAGGAATGTGAGGGAACTGGTTGTTGAGTCTTTGAGGGTGCCCCACGGTCGTCAGACTACGGACAGATAGAGATAGGTAGAGATTGAAGAAGCCAGTGCTTCTTAACACCAGGCCCTCATGAAAGAGAGGAAACAATAATAATTTTAAAAAAATCAATCTTAAAAAACAAAACAAAAAATTAAACAGAAAAAGAAAGAAGAAAAGCAGTACATAAATAAGAAAAGACATGACTCTCCCCAAAAGTCTTTCGGATGAGACTATAAACCGAGCCCCCGTGAGCGAACGCACGCAAAACATCTTACGCACACGTTAAATCCTGTTCCGCTTTTTGGAAGAGTAGGCCAGTGTGTGCCGGTGGGAACGGGTGACAAAATTTACAAAACTGCATACACACGGGGACTAGATGTAAAAAAGCACAAAAGTGCTTATTCCATTATCCTCGATATAAGAGAATAAAAAAATAAAAATAAATAAATAAAACATGCAACTCAAAAAAGGGGTCATATAACCGAGAAAGAGAGAGGACTCTAAAATAGTTTAATAGTACCTTGGCCACAACACATCAAAAGGTAAACTTAAGTGGAGGGGGTGGAGTGCAGAGGAAAATAACAGTGGATTATTCAGAAAATTTTTATACAATATTGCATCTGCTATAAATTTGTGCTAATATGTATACATGTACACTTATCTTCCTTTGTCAGTAATAACAGTAATGATATAGTAATATAGAGTTTAGCTTGATATCATTGTACGCTTGCTCCATTGCGTTTCGATCACCATGCATCAAAATAGCTTATGAGAAAAGAAGAAAAAGAATGTGAAGAAGAAGGGTATAGTTGAGTAGTATATTAGTACTCCCCCCGACCGCGCTAAGTGGAGCCAGCGGGGTCCCCCGTTCGTCACCATGCAGCCCCCCCTACGACCCTGGGGGGTTTTACGGGCCCAGTGAACAGTGAGTATATATGGGAGTAGTAGGGGAGTAGTATTGAGTATTAGTAGTTGGTAGAAAGTAGTTTTGGTATTAGTAGTAGTATTGAGTATAGAGTTTTTTAGTAGTGTAGTAGTTGGTATGTTTTTAAATTGAAAAGTAGTAGTAGTTGAGTGTTGAAAGAGTATGGGGAAAAAGTAGTGTAGTAGTAGTAGAACAAGAACAAGAAAAGAAAAAGAAACAGAGAGAGAGGGGGGGAGAGAGAGAAAAGAGAGAGAAGAAGAGAGAGAGAGAGAAAAGGAAGAAGAGAAGAGAAAGAAAAACAGACAGACGCGAAAAAGACTGATAGAAACCCAGCCAGCCCCGAAGCTCTTACACAGACACACATACAAATAAATACACAATCTTTCTCAAAAAACAGCCCCGTAGGTTTGGGCGTCCCTGACATCAAACGCTCCCCAATCACCCCCCGAACCCACTTTGGGTCCCTAAGTGTAACCCAGTATCCGGTCGCCCGGGGGATACCATTTCTAATGTCAAAGAAACATTATCTTCATAAATTGTTTGATAGTGTCAGAAGGGGTCATAGTCAACGCTCTTTTTGTACCTAGAATTTTATTTCAGTATAAAGACAACAATAAACCTGGGGGGAAAAAAAGAAAACCTTTCACACCACACACACACACACATACGCACGCGCGGCGCAACACACACGGGAAAAGTGTACACACACCTTACCCATCTAATATCCTTTTTTGAGGGGAAGGACGTTTAACTAAAGAACTACAACACACAACACACGCGCGCGCGCGCGCGCGCAACCAACAGAAAAGTGTTAAAACCACACTTACCATTAATTCACTATTTGAGGGAAGGACGTTAAACTGAATAATTTTTTTTTTTTTTTCAGTATAGAAGACAACAATAAGACTCAAAAAAAAAAAACCTGTAAACAAAACCACACGCACGCGGCGCGAACACACCAAAAGTGTTCAAACACACACACTTCCCCCCATCAAATATCACATTTGACGAAAGGGACGTTAAAACGAAGAACTACAACACACAAAACACACCACGCACAACACAACACACACAAACGGTAGGCCACTCCCAAAATACATGTGTCCCACAATTTCATCCAGTACTTCAGCACATGCTCCATTTAGTTTGGCACGCGTTGCGCACACACCCACTGGCTTTGCCACACACCACTCTCACAAGGAACCAAAGATTCAAGAAATGTAATCGTTCTTCCCCTGTCAGTGCATAAAGAATGTACAATAACAATGCCACAAACAGATCACAACAAAAAACCAACCCTGATCCAATAATTGGGTTTAAAGTAAAGGAAAAGGGCCCCATAACCTATAAGGTCGTGGGGGAGCGAGACGTCAGAGACCCACTTCTCTGGGGCCAGCTTTTGAGGGCGGCGCCCATCCCCCCCTCGTGCTTTACCTTCCCTACCCTAAAGAGGGAGGTACCCATTTACACGGGTGAACTGGGGAACTGTACTGAACCAAGGCGCGAAACGGCCCCCACCAACTGGTAACCACGTCGACGCTCTTAACTTGGCGGGGGGGGAAAGCGAGTGCCCCGACCACTAGCTATCCCGCCCCCGGGTTTGAATACTATTGAAAAACAAAAAAATCAGGGGGGACGGGGGTGGGGGCGGGGGCGGAGGGGGGGGGGAGGGGGTTTGGGGAAGGGGGGGAAGGGGTAGGGAGGCGTTAGCGGGTTGAGCACCTAGGCAAATGATTTTTCGTATGCAAAACTAATTTTTTTTTAAATTTTTTTTTTTTTTTTTTTTTTTTAATTTTTTTTTTTCTTTTTTTTTTTTTTTAAAATTTTTTTTCTTTTATCCCTTTTTTTTTTTTTTTTTTTTTTTTTTTTCCCTTTTTTTTTTCTTTTTTTTTTTTTTTTTTGGGGTTTTTTTTTTTTCCCCCAAAAATTAGGGCCTTTTTTGGGGGGAATTAACCACCTTCCACCCTTTCCCCACAAAAAAGTAAATTCCTTTTTTTAAAATTTTTTTTAAATTTGTGGGTCCAAAAAAAATACCCCCTTTTTTAAAAAAAATTAAAAAAATCCCGTTTTCTTTTCCCTTTTTTAAAAAAAAAATTTTTTGGTTTTTACCAGGGAAACTCACGGCAAAAAAATAAAGAGTTGATTTTTAACGCGACTTTCCGCCAAAAAAAAAAAAAGGGGGGGGGGGGGGGGGGGGGGGGGGGGGGGGGGGGGGGGGGGGAAAGGGGGGGGGGAAAAAGGGGAAAAAGGGGGGGGTTTTTTTGAAAAGGGGGGGGGGGGGGGAAAAATAGGGGGGGAAAGGGGGAAAGGGGCGCCCCCCAAAAAAACCGAAACTTGGGTAAAGAAAAAGGGAAAAAAAAAATTTAAAAAAAGGAAAAGAAATGGAAAATTTTTTTAAAGCTTTTTTTTTTTGGGGGAAGGGGGGGGGGGGGGGGGGGGGGGGGGGGGGGGGGGGGGGGGGGGGGGGGGGGGGGCCCCCAAACCCCCAAAGGGAAGATGCCCAAATTTGGGTTTTTCTTTTTTTTTCTTTTTGGGGTTTTTTTGGGGGGGGGGGGGGGGGGGGGGGGGGGGGGGGGGGGGGGGGGGGGGGGGGGGGGGGGGTGTTTTGGGGGGGGGGGGGGGGGGGGGGGGGGGGGGGGGGGGGGGGGGGGGGGGGGGGGGGGGGGGGGGGGGGGGGGGGGGGGGGGGGGGGGGGGGGATTCCCCAAACCAACTCTAGTCCTACGCGAATGTCATGGACTCCATTGTGGGCTATTTTCTTTTTTCTTTCTTTTTCGTTTGATTGTTTCTTTGTTTCTTTGAATGAAGGACCTGACGCCAGTGGGCTAACTGAGAGATGCTTTTCTTTTTGGGACTGCCCCAAATGAAGGGCGAACAAAACAAAACAAAAAAAGAAAAGAAAAAAAGACACGCTGTCTAATAATAGACACACGAAACAATGTCCTTCACAGAGAGAGAGAGAGAGAGAGAGAGAGAGAGAGAGAGAGAGAGAGAGAGAGAGAGAGAGAGAGAGAGAGAGAGAGAGAGAGAGATCGATCGATCGAACAGTGGACAGAGAATTAGAAAGGAAAGATAAGGATTCAAACAACAACACCCTTCGCCTTCCCCCTCCCCCATCTATGAAGCCAATCAATCAATCAATCATTCCTCCCTCCGTCCATCTATGAAGCCAATCAATCAATCAATCACTCAATCAATCAATTTACTCAGTTCGGCTGAACTAGCCTTTTATTAAGTCTATTTCTTCAGAGTATACATGACCAAGATAGCTGGAAACAAGCAAAAAAACCGTAAAGTGTGAAATACTGGTAATATCATTATCTGTGAAGACAGCAGCTAACGTTGAGGAAATAATCTAAATGGTGTGTGTGTGTGTGTGTGTGTGTGGTGTGTGTGTGTGTGTGTTTTGGGGGATTTTGTTGTTGTTTTTTATATCGAGGATAATGGAATAAGCACTTATGTGCTTTTTTACATCCAGTCCCCGTGTGTATGCGTTTTGTAAATTGTCATCTGTTCCCACCGGCACACAAAGGCCTACTCTTACGAAAAGCGGAACAGGATTTAACGTGTGCGCAAGATGTTCTGCGTGCGTTCGCACACGGGGCCTCGGTTTATAGTCTCATCCAAAAGACTTTTGGGGAGAGTGGAGTCTGCACTGACGTTAACTCCAGGGGAAAATATCCCCTTGAACGGGAATCGAACCCGGGTCGTCAGATTGCGAGCGCAATGTTCTGACCACTAGGCTATCCCGTCTCCTTGTGTGTGTGCGCGTGTGCGTGTGTGAGTGAGTGAGTGAGTGAGTGAGTGAGTGAGTGAGTGAGTGAGTGATGTGAGTGAGTGAGTGAGAGAGAGAGAGAGAGAGAGAGAGAGAGAGAGAGAGAGAGAGAGAGACAGACAGCACAGAGAAACAGAGAGAGAGAACAGAGAGACCGAGACAGACACAACAGACAGAGAGAGAGAGTGGTGTGTGTGTGTGTCTGTGTTCTCGTGTGTGTGTGTGTGTGTGTGTGTGTGTGTGTGTGTGTGTGCGTGTGCGTGCGTGCGTGCGTGAAAAAAGGCAACAAATATGACACTGCAACGAACTCAATCAAAACTAGTCACATTCAAAAAGAACAACAACAAACCAAAACGTAAAAAGTAGAAACTCAACAAAAACCGTTTTCTACAAATTAGCAAAACAACAAAAAATGTGCAAACAAGTGTTAAAACTGAACAAAACAAAAAATTATATTAAAAAAAACAACCAGAACATGTTCTAGGGGGGATGGTGCGAAAAAGGGGCGGGAAACAACGGAATTTTCTGTTTGGGTTTTCTTTGGTAGTTGGTTTTTCTGGGGAATGGAGACCGCTGCCTACGTTTTTATGACGTTGTTGTCCTGCTGTACCCACGCCGCTCATTCCAAATCTCTCCATCCACTCCAGCAGTACTTTTAACTCATCATGTGGCTTTCTCAGAGTCAGAAGTACAATGGGAGCTTAAAGTTAGAGGGCCGCCGTGATGCCACCTAGCGCAGGGCCGGCCCTGAACTACTGCTGGGTCACTTTGGCAGTGCTCAAGCGGTGCCTGTTCAGAGTTAAATCTGGAGTTCAGAGTTAATCTGGAGTTGAGATTTAATCTTCAGGAGTTAATCTGGAGTTGAGATTTAATCTTCAGGAATTAATCTGGAGTTGAGATTTAATCTTCAGGAGTTAATCTGGAGTTGAGATTTGATCTTCAGGAGTTAATCTGGAGTTGAGATTTAATCTTCAGGAGTTAATCTGGAGTTGAGATTTAATCTTCAGGAGTTAATCTTCAGGAGTTAATCTGGAGTTGAGATTTAATCTTCAGGAGTTAATCTGGAGTTGAGATTTAATCTTCAGGAGTTAATCTGGAGTTGAGATTTAATCTTCAGGATTTAAATTTCCTGGAGTTGAGATTTAATTTTCAGGAGTTAATCTGGAGTTAGAGTTAATCTTCAGGAGTTAATCTGGAGTTGAGATTTAATCTTCAGGAGTTAACGGGATTTGAGATTTATCTTCAGGAGTTAATCTGGAGTTGAGATTTAATCTTCAGGAGTTAATGTGGAGTTGAGATTTAATCTTCAGGAGTTAATCTGGAGTTGAGAGTTAATCTTCAGGAGTCAATATGGAGTTGAGATTTGATCTTCAGGAGTTAATCTGGAGTTGAGAGTTAATCTTCAGGAGTTAATCTGGAGTTGAGATTTGATCTTCAGGAGTTAATCTGGAGTTGAGATTTAATCTTCAGGAGTTAATCTGGAGTTGAGAGTTAATCTTCAGGAGTTAATCTGGAGTTCAGATTTGATCTTCAGGAGTTAATCTGGAGTTGAGATTAATCTTCAGGAGTTAATCTGGAGTTCAGTTTTAATCTTTAGGAGTTAATCTGGAGTTCAGATTTAATCTTCAGGAGTTAATCTGGAGTTGAGATTTAATCTTCAGGAGTTAATCTGGAGTTCAGATTTAATCTGGACTTCAGAGTTAATCTTGGAGTTCAGATTTAATCTGGACTTCAGAGTTAATCCGGAGTTCAGAGTTAATCTGAACACCAGATTAATTTATGAACAGCCGTTGGAGGAGAACGAGATTTTTCTTGGCCATTGAGAGCCAGAAGAAGAGAAGGTAGCTTGTGTGTCAAACTTCCTGCAAGAGACACATGGACACTTTCAAAGTTACATCCATTCACCCCTATCTTTTTAAAGGGTTTTCTCACCGTTACAGCGAAATTCCACCTCACAGCAGAGGCATACCGAGAAAAGACGTTGAAGCACACAGACAAAAACAATCTCCCAAACTCAATTCAGTTCGGAGAACAGCCTTCAACGAACCTTGGCCCTTCTGAGTCTCAAAGACCAAGAGAGATCCGAGAGATCTTGTTCTCCTTTGGCCCTCAAACTAAGCTGTACGGCCCACGAGAGGAGCTGGAAAGGATTTGCCAATCCAATCCTATTGTTCATAAACCCTGCCGACCACAGGGGCCATATCAGGGCTGTCACCTCGTCAACTTTTAAATCTCAGATTAAAATTGGGCAGCTATATACAGATTAAAACAGGGTATAAAACCAACTGTACTGTCATTCCCTGTATCAACGCCCTGGCCAACCATAAGGACTTGCCTCTATTTCTCTCATACACATCTGAAGGTGTGAAAAAGCGAACGAGAGAAGAAGATGATCATGTTTTCTTCCAACAGCAATTCATGTGTCCAGCGTTATGTTAACTCTACAGGCACCACTGACAAGAGTGCGTTGGTCGATAGCTGTAGGGAGTGTATGATTCATGACTGGTTCATCAACACCAAAAGTAAGAAAAAGTGGGAAAACTATTGAAGATACTGTGCATTTGAGAAAGAGGGATGTAGGGGTATGAAAGAGGGCTATGTGTGTGAGTGTGTGTGTGAGTGTGTGCGCGCGCGTGCTCACGCGTGTAAATATAGGGGCAGGGTGTTGGTTGCAAATATACATCAACAAAAAAGCAAACAACAAGTTAAAAAAGAACAGCCAACCAACAATGGAAAAAACAACAACTAAACAAAAACGATGCTTAAAAAACTCCAAACCTGTCAGCCAAGAAGGCGTCATTTGAAACAGACCCCCACACAAAGCAGACGATGAACCAGTCCGGTTAGCCCGCGTGACGACGAATGAATAAAGTCCGAATTCTTCCGTCTCCTAAAAAACAACTGCGAAATAAATTTTAAAAATGATAAGGAGTAAAATAAAAACTAGCAATAAACGAGTCAAAACGTAACACACAAACCTAACTGGTAGTTAAACAGGACAGGAGTAAATATTCATAAAGGTAAAGGTGTTCCCATAACCTAGGTGGTCATAGGGGAGTGAGGTGTTGGAGACCTCAGCTTCTCCAGGGGCCAGCATATTAAGGGCGGCGCCCATCTCCTCTCCCTCACTGCTTTACCTTCCCTGACCCTAAAAAGGGCAGGTACCTAAAGACAGCTGGGTGAACTGGGGGACTGTACTGAAGCCAAGGCGCGCAAACGGTCACCCATTCACTTGGTAACCGCGCTCAATGCTGCTTAACCTTAGTTTGGGGCAAAGCGAGTGCTCTGACCCACAGAGCTATCCTGTCCCCGGGGTACGGATACGTAAGCACAGGTAACTATTGGAAGACTCACAAAGTAAGGCACAAGTAACCACTGAAAGATGAACAAGGCAGGGCCACTGAAATACTTTACAAATAAATGAAGAAAGTCAATAACATATAAATGTATTCTTAACAAACGAGACAGTTAACTGCTACTTTATTTTTTGGAGGTTTTCTCTATCCAAAAAATAAAAAGGGAAGCTCTCTTTACATGAGAAAACTCAGTGTTACTTTATTTTTTAGGTTTTCTCTACCCCCCCATCCCAAGAAAATATATGTAAGCTTTCTTAACATAGAGACAATAAAGTATTTCTATATTTTAGATATTTTTCTCTATCCAAAAGTAAACATCAAAGCATTCTTAACATACAAGACAGCACACTTCTTTATCTGAAAGATTTTCCTGCATCCAAAACAAAACATGAACGCATTCCCAACACATGAGAGAACTAAGTACTACTGCATCCAAAATGCCACGGTTCGCATAATTCTGCGCGTAACTCTGTGCTGTTTTTCTCTGTGTGTGTGTGTGTCTGCGGGCTAGAGTCTTTCTGTGTGCACATACGCATTTTTCACATAATTATGTGGTGAACTCCAGCTTGGTTGCATGCACATTCCCTTTTCTCTGCAACTTTGCACGCAGGTTAGCTTCTCATGAAGTTCTTGGGGGTTTGGATGGTCAGCTGAGTCATCAGCAGTCCCGTGACCTTGGCGTCGTGGAGGAGACACGAAAGACGAAAACATTATGAGAGACCCTCCATGACTTCCACTCTACCATCTCCATTGGCGGCAGACCCCTCAACAACTTGCGGTTTGCCGATGACATTGACCTCATGGGCGGAAGTAACACAGAGCTGCAAGATCTTACGACCAGACTTGAGAACAGAGCTAGAGCATATGGGATGGAGGTGAGCTCGGAGAAAAGTAAAGTACTTGTGAACAGCACGAGCAACGCCACTGCTAAAATTTACATGAACGGCCAGCTGAGTAGCAGAAGCTTTAAATAGGAGGAGATCTTGGCTTGAGTTAAGAGGAGAGTCAGTCTTTGGCTGAAGAAGTTCATTGGTCGCTGTTCCAGCGTGGGCTGTTGGCGCCCGCGTGGTGTTGCGTCTCTACTTGGAGAGCAGGGGGGAGCAGTCACCCTTGAAGTAGTTCAGGCTCCCGAGAACCCGGTCTTTGTTCTTTGTTGTGCTGTCCATCTTGTCAACATCTCCCTTGGGGTGCAGGAGTGCTCCCTGTTTCCTTTCCAGAGACAGGTCCCTGTGGGTGACTCCAGTAGAGGAGATGTGTCAGGAGAGGGTACTGCCTGGTGTGCCCTGAAGAGAGTCACCGGCCGCGTGTCCCTGACCCTCAGGAATTCCCATCCCCCTTTATCCCCTGCACCCACCTCTTTTCCCCAAGACCCGTTTCCCTGTCCACCCGTGACCCTCCTTGAGGACTTCAGCCTGCCCTGAGCTACCCCACGGTGGCAGCGTGTGGAAACCTGAGTTGTGACTGTGCGGGAAGTGGGAGGGGAACATTCCTCAAGCAGGTTTCAGAACTGTGGAGAAGAGGGGAGGGAATTATAAAGTTAGGATTTAGAGTGTGGTTGGAAACTGAATCTGTGTGTGAAAGTGGGTTTAAGTATTTGTCTGATGTGATTGTTTTGAAAGGTGAACAGTAAAACCTGGAACTTTTTCTTCCGTGTTCTGTGTTTGTTGTTGTCCGGATGATAGTCAGAGTGGGAACGGGTGGGGGTTTAGCCACAATCCCTTAAGGAGCGTGACACAAAAGGAATGCTTCGTCTTGAGGCGCTATCACAACACTTCCAGTGTATGGAACAAAACTGACGAACTGCGATAGCCCTCACTACAGGACAGAAGACGAACTGCTCGTCTCACCATGCTCTACAAAATTCAACATGAAATGGTATGCATGAGCAGCATGAAACAACAGCTAGAGACTCCTGTAGCCCACAGAAGAGAAGCCACATCTACCAATATGTACTGTAACCAAGCTGTCGCACCCAATATCAGCAACACGTCCTTCTCACCAAGAACAATCCGAGGCTGGAACAACCTGGCACAGAGCGTCGTGGAGGGAAGCCACAAGCATCCACACCTTAGTGTCAGGCCAGGGCCTCCAGACTCCCTGACTAGGGTTTGGGCTTTCTGTTGTTTATTTGGGGTGGGGGGTTTTCGCCGCTTCCAACCTCCTCCAAAAGTGACGGAATAATCAGCTTGTTGATTGCGGTTGCTCCCCTGGAAGAAGACCACTCCAGGCTGTATCTGGGAATGCTCTGCCCTGGATTTTTCAGCTGGCAGATCTATCTACGGCCCTCAGCTGCAGGCACCTCATAGTAGGACCCACGCAGGCAGGCAGCTTTCAGCAATGCAGCCTGAGATCTGTCAGTCACCGGTTTTTTCGGATCCGTATCCCCATTTCCCTGCGAAAGCGCTCAGCCCTCAGATCGATGGCCTCCTCTTCATCCTGAGGCCGATTCTGGCTCAAGTCTTGTCGGGGCTGGATGTCAATGTCGTCGACTTCCCCGCTGCTGGTCGTCGCTTGTGAAACGCCACGGCCAGTGACAGGAAAGACGTGAGACAGTACGCGCCTGATCGGCTCCGGCTCGGCTCTTTCCGGATCGGTGCGATCGGCCCTTACCGACGAAGGGTCTTCCTCCCCTGCTGCGGGAACAGCTAAAGCAGCCGAGCAAACACTTACGAGACTACGGCTGTCTGGTGTGGCATCTGAACTGGCGGGACCAGCACTGGCGGGGAGGAGCGAGGCGGCGTTCTGGTTCCCCTGGGTCAAGCTGGGGGAGGTAGGGTGGCCAGGCAGGGAGCCTGATGGCGCTGGCTCGTTTCCTGCCTGGGCGGGCGTGGTGTTGCCGTTCTGGACAGCGGGATCGACTCCTCCTGTGTCGTGCACGCTGTCGGCCCCTGAGCTTGTTGGAGGAGGAGGAGGATCCATCAGGGACGTGGGCACGTCGCCTTCTGTGTCAGTCTCTCTGGGTACAGGGACCAAGGTGGAGTTGAGGGGAGACGGTGAGTGTGTTGGGTTTTCTTTTTTGTGGTTTTGTTCCTTGCACTGCCACGTACGTGGTTCCAGTTACACACATGGATAGCTGGACCTCTTTTTCTGTGGAATTTTTTTCTTCCTCTGGACAGGAATGTCACCCCCCTCCCTCCCTGAAAAAAAAAAAGTGATTACCGGGACGTGGCCAGCTGATTTTTCCCCCTCCCTGCTTCCAGCTTCGTTAAGACTGCCCTGAAAGAGGATAAGAAGGCAGTTTTTCTCCTTGAACAGATGTACACAATCTTAGCAAAGAAGGCTGATAAGCCTAAAAGAGGCTTGAAATGTTCTTGCCTGAAAAACAATACTGCGCGAGCTCAGTTCCCAGATTATAACAAAACAAAACCTGCTTCAGTGACCTATCCGCACCAGACTGACCAAAAGCTAAGAAACAAACAAGCGCCTCATAAACACACAACACAAACAATCCCCTAAAACCCAAAAAAGGCGATTCACATCTGAAAAGAACCCACAAACTTAAAACCCCTCCAAACATTTCAGTAGAAGCGACTCACACAAAGTCAGTTACAGAGGGAAGCTAACCACACACACACACACACACACACACACACAACACACACACCACACACACACACAAAAAAAACACTCTTGCAGCTGAGCAACTGCGTTATCCTAGGGGAGACAGAGTCTCTGGGTCGAGGCGTGGAGACGATGACCAGCAGGGCGAGGAGGAGGGCAAAGTGGGGCACGCTGTACATGGAGGGGGGCAAACTGCTGACCAACAGGCAGGGCGCCATCCCACGCGTTCCTGATGATATGACCCCCTCCTCCTCCTCCTTCTTCTGCTGCTGCTTCTTGCTCATGGAGGCACCACAAAGAGCCCGGGGAGGGTGAGGAGCCTGGAATCCAACGACCGAGGTTTTATTGAACTGGTGTGTTAGTTTTTATTTTGTTCTGATTGGGTTACAGAGTGCTGAGGATTTCTTTCTTGCTAGCTGTGCTTTGCCCTGTCTGAGTGTCTGCGTCTCTCTCGTCTGTGTTGTGTGTGGTGTGTGTGGTGGTGCGTGCGTGTGTTTTGTTATACACAACATACGTAAATACATACATACATCATAAAATACATATACACATACAACATACCACATACATCCATCCATCCATTCATACAAACACACACAAACACACACAGACACACACAGACACACACACACACGAGCAGGTGGAAACAGCTCCGAATTCACCTAGAAAACTCGATTTCGATACATAGCGTAGTTTCCCCCCACTGCACTCCACTGCACCACAATACAGCATAATAGAAAACAAATACAAAACAAACTCTCCAACTTGATCCTCTGCCGAAGTCAAATACGCCAAAGGCCTGACTTGTCAGGTACTTAACGGCAGTGCAAGGCAGTTTCGTTCAAAATGACAGACCCCTGAACAGTTGTTGCGGTCTGAGCGTCCTGTCCGACGAAGAAGAAAGAAATGTGGTGCTAGGCTAAATGAATGAAGGCTGACTCATTCAAAGCAAAATGAAACGGCAAACACATGACTAATTCTTTACAGCCTTTCTCTGTCTATTCATCGACAGTCGACGAAATGAAAAAGCAGACTATTAATATATAATCATTCAGTGTGTCGACTCCATGATTGATTACAAGTGGCCAATATTGTATCATTCACGGAGGGAAGGTGTGAAATCAGAGCCAGCGAGCTAGCAAGCGTGTGAACGCACATGCGCGTATGCACGCACACACACAGTCACACACACATTCACATACGTGCGCGCGCAGGCACACACACAGTACACACACACACACATACTCTTGACATGCTCGCGCGTTTACACACACACACATGTCGCTGGCAATGAAAGAGAGAAAGAGCGAGAGAAGGGGGGCGGGGGAAGGAGAGAAGGGAGAGAGAGAGACAGGTAGGGGTGGAGGGGAGAGAGAGAGAGAGAGACAGGTAGGGGTGGAGGGGAGAGAGAGAGAAGAGAGACAGGTAGGGGTGGAGGGGAGAGAGAGAGAGAGAAGGGGAGAGAGAGAGAGAGAAGGGAGAAGAGAGAGAAGAGGAAGGGAGAGAGGGAGGGAGGGGGAGAGAGAGAAAAGAGACAGAGACAGAGAGAGGGAGTTTCCATATCACAAAGAGGAAAAAGAGACACGAAAAAAACCAACCTTTCCATTCCATTCTTGGGAGGCACCGTGGTCGAGTGGTTTAGGCGGTCAACTCGTGATCCAGAGGTCGCGGGTTCGATCCCCGCTCGGCTCGGTGTTGTGTCCTTGGGAAAGACACTTTACTCCTATTTTCCTCACTCCACCCAGGTGTACAAGTGGGTACCAGCTCTGCTGGGGAAGTATCTGGCGACAGACTACGTCCCCGTCCCCAGGGGGGGGTGAAAAACCATCAGTTCGCTTAACGCTACAGAAACCGGGATAAGCTCCGGCTCTATGGGCCTTCTGGCTCGAAAGAACATACTTTCCATTCCATTCAGGGCATTAACAAACCCATGAATATAAAAAAAAAGTGACTGAATGAAAATAAGCATTAAAAACAACAACAAAAATAACCCAATAGCGACAAAACATACTAACCCAATGAGTCAAAGTAATAAGCAAGAAAAAAAGAAAAGAAAAAAAGAACCAGTAATTAAAGACAATAAAACGTATGTATTTTTAAACGACAAAATTGATAAATTGTAATGTATCGAAAGAGAGGCCAATAGTGTGAGAGAGAGTACGTGTGTGCACGCCCCCCCCCCCCCCCCGTCCATCTCTCTCACAGTGCTTATAAATACGAATAATACCAACTCCCTCTTGTTCCGGGATTTCTCTCGATGTCCCAGACATATTATCACTATATCAGTCTAATGTATCGTTTTCGCTTGAACGCTCTCCGTACAAAACTTTGCAAAAATATTCAATGTTTGTGTGATGAACAAATCACAGTGAACCATTTCCTTGTGCGCTGCTCATTAATGCGACTGTCAGTTTCACAAAAGCTTGGGCATTGCCATCCTCCCAACTGTCCTTTATCTCTAGAGCACATTTTGAATAACTTTTCCCCTTCTTCACGAGTTTTCTTTTTATTTAAATAGCATCCGGGTTGGGTATCTACCGTTCATTCACGTTAAGCTGCTATGTTATGATTCGGTTAATGTTATTTTAAAATTACTCGAATTTTATGTTAAATTAGTTATGTTATACAAGTTATGGTATTTCAATAATGTGCTATTTTTTGCCCTATTATTTTTAACATTTTTTTTTTATAATACTTTTTCTTCAACATACACACACAACACACACATCTCTATGTACGCACTTGAACTTGCACATGCTTAACCAATACACATACTTACCTTTTTTTTTTTCTTTTTTCAAAATCCTTTTCCCTATCGTCTAATACCACTTAACGTGGCAGGCACACAAAATAGTCAAGGTGATGGGCAGGGTAAAACCACTTCTTTTTGTTAGGTGTTCTTTTTTCCCCCTTCCCACCTTCAAATCCTCCTTCCTTTCTCCCCCCGTCCTCGAATTCAGAATAAAATCTGATGTACTACTCAACCCGATTGCTTTTGTGCCTCTAAAACAAAGCGTGGTACATATTTCGAACACAAAACATACTAAAAACAAGACTTTCCTGTTGTTAAGTTTCATAGCTCAAAATAAAAGGGACTCCCATTTCGAATCGAACGAACAGATTTTCTGCCAGTTTTATGAAGAAGTTAGGGCGTGGGACTTGGCTAACAATGTCAAGTCAAACCTATTGAAACTTTGACATCTTACAGGGTTGGGTGTTTTTTTCCCAAACACTTTCAACTCAACCCCGTGATTTGAAACAAGTCTATCTAGTCAAAGCAAAATGTCAATGTGTTCTGCACTTTCTTTTGGAGCGCCTCGTGCCTCCCTTAGTCTTTCCACGCCAACATGGTGATGCAATAATGAAAACGAATCGATTCATTGCTAGCTGGCAGAGAAAAAGAGGTATTTGAATGAATAGTCGACTCACAAAACCCGACGCATTATGTTCTGGGTCAACTTGTTTATGTAAGCCTGTTTTCAAATCTGTCACAACACTTTTATTGTTTGTCATTCTTGTTAATATTATGTTACTGTCCCTTCACCCTATCCTTCTCTTGTTCAACATCACAGCAAGGTGGGGGGAGGGAGAGGGAGAGAGCCAGAGAGAAGGGGGGAGGAGAGGGGGAGAGGGGGAGAGAGGGGGGGGGAGAGAGAGGAGGGGGAGAGAGAGAGAGGAAGGGAGGAGGGAGGGAAGAGAGAGAGAGAGAGGAGAGAGAGAGAGAGAGAGAGAGAGAAGAGAGAAAAGAGAGAGAGAGAGACAACAGAGACAGACACAGAGATGAACAGGACACAGCCAACGGGACACTTGAGGCAAAATCGGTGTAGCCCTACATTTCTTTCACTTAGTGCAAGGTGCTTTTTCTTTTTATCTTAAAGTGTAATATTAAGTGCATCATATTAATTGGTGCTCTTATGGTATGACGTTGCGTTCTAATCATGTGCCTATTGGCAAGTGTCTATACATGCTGTGTGTTAGTTCTTCAGTTTAATGTCCTTCCACTGAAATGAGATATCAACAGTTAAAAGTGTGTGGTGTGTGTGTGTGTGTGTGTGTGTCTGTGTGTGTCTGTGTCTGTGAGTGTGTGTATGTGTCTGTGAGTGTGTATACGGGGTTCGTATATATATATATATATATATAATATATATATATATATATATATATATATATATATGTGTGTGTTGTGTGTGTGATTGTGTGTGTGTGTGTGTTTTGTGTGTAAATATATGAAAGAAAATGTGTGGCTATGTGAGTGAGTGTGCCTATGTGGGGTGTATACGTGTGTGCGCGTAAATGTGTTTATGTGTGTGCGCGTGCGTTCAGATGTGTGTGTGTGTGTGTGTGTGTGTGCGTGCGTGCGTGCGGGCGCGCTTGTGTGTTCTTTCTTAGGTACGTCTCTTCACTCGCAATGATACAAGACAAAAAAGAAATGATAATGTAATTTATAAAATTCTCTCTCTCTCTCTCTCTCTCTTTCAAGAAAAATAGGTGGCATGAGACCAAACCACGAGTTAACAATTTTTTCTTTTTACTCTTACTAGTTAACCCTATAAACTAAAAGCACTTGCTGAAACAGGGGGCGACTCGAGCAACAAAACCCCCAAAAGGAAAAAATGGGTGAATAACGGATGTGAAAACAGATGATAACTTCCTAGGACCCTCTCCTTTTGAGAGAGAGAAAAAGAGGGGAAAGAGAGAGAGAGGAAAGAGAGAGGAGGAGAGAGAGAGAGAGAAGAACTCGAATCAACGGTTTTTTTCAAAAAAAGGGCCATTGGCCCAACTGAAGGGGGTTGCCGAACTGTTTAGTATTTTGGTTAAACACATACCCCCAAAAACCACACACAACACAAACACCACCACAGACCAACATGTTACGTAAAACACAAAGTCAGCTACAAAAATTTCACTTGGTAACATTATCCCCTTTTATTCAAAGGCTTTCCAAAATAAAGTGAGGCTGCGCAAAACCCCGGGATGACTTGATGCCAGGAGTAAACAAGCTAAAAAAAATTAGGCGTCTACTATATTTAACGGGAATGTAGTTCGCCAAACCCTCAAATACGGGACGCCAAGACAAAGTGTACTTACCTCCGGCTTGCTTAATAAGGGGCATAGCACCCTGAGGTCGTCAATACCCTTTTTCTTGACTAAATTTTATAAACATTTTATTTTTTTTAACCCCAATCAAACTTAGACATTTTTTTTTTCAAATGTATACCATATCAAGTTTTAGAAAAGGGTTTGACATCATGCAACTTAAAATTGTCTGTACTTTTTGAAATCTTTCACTTTTTTGTATAGATTACCCATTGCTGCCCGGCAGTCAATCAATCTCTCCCTGAAAGCGTTAAAAACTCTCTAAAATTTTTCCGACTCCTTGTTAGCCAAAAAACCAAACCCGATTCACACAAAAGTTTATTGTGTTGCCCATTTTTTTTTTCCCTTTGACATCAGATTAAAGCATCTTGTAGGCTTTAAAAGGTAGCCCCCTTATCATATGCAAACTTAATCCAATATCAAGCATCTTACGCAGCATTAACAGAGAGGGGTATTAAGTTCACAAAAACAAATCATTAGGTGTACGTTACTAAGCCTAAAAACTGTTTTTAAAGCAAAGAGGTGATGATTCAAAATTGTTACAGCGCACCCAAACCCCCCATATTTCTGCCCATATAACACAGGGTTGTATTTGTGCACAAATATCTTAATGAAAAATAAAAAGAGTTTTTTTTAAAAATTTTTCCCGAGTTTTTTCAACCAAAAACAGGCTTCGTTTACCTCGACTCCCAGATCTTTACATGCAGTTGTGAAACAAGCTTAGTAAAAAAACAGTTTCCTAAATATTTATATACATTAATAACAGGCATTTTTCCCTTTGTAAAACCTTTTTCAGAGCAGCTAAAAAACCCCCTTTTTCTAAATACAACATTTACCCTTACCAATTAACCAAAAATCCAGTGCTGTTGAAGCCTGTTAAGTTTTTTAAAAACTGCTTTTAAAAACCTACACTGTTTCAGATAGCAGGATAACATCATCAGCAAGCGAAGAAAAAACAAGTCTGAGAAATCTTGGGGGAAAGTGGCACCATTTTACCATTTTTGATATGTCCGGGCTAACTCTTGATAAAAAAGAAAAAAATAAGGGGCACATACATCCCCCTGTTTAAGCCCGGGTAAGATATTTGTCATCATTTTAGTTCCACATCTTTTTCTGCTTTGACTTCTGATACGGGCTCTCAAACATCGTAATATTTTCCCCTTCAAAAACCATTTTTTAGGAAAATGGGCCCACAAAAGTTCCTGTTAACAGAATCAAATGTTTTTTCAAAGTCAATAATGCTACATAGAGCTTACGGTTATGAGCAAACGTTCTGTACAAAGAACAGAGAAACATTTTCCTATAGTGAGTATCCTCTTTTAAAACCCTTTGGTGCCACCGAAAATATTATTCTTCATAACCCATTTTGTAGCTATGTTAAAAATAGTACTATATCCCATACTTATGTCAGTAAGAGAAATTCCCCGTAGTTATTAGGTTATAAAAACACACCCTTTTTTGCAATTGTTTTATAGATTCACCCATTTATCTGGAAAAAGACCATCACAAAAATTTTTTTGAATAGTTTTAGAAGGAAAAGCAAAATTTTTTCCCCTCCATATTTTAGCAATTCCCAATGTTTGTCAGGCCCGGGCTGCTTCTCACTTTTTAAATTTTCAAAGGGCCCCTAAATTTCATCTTTAGATAGGGGACATCAAACTCCCATTTCCATCACTGAACATCGTAACATGGAGTTGGCTAATGAGTCTTTCCCAACGGGTTTTAAATGTTAAAACCCTCGTCAACTGATAATATTTTTTGGGACTTTTTCTAAATGAACCCTTCTTAACCTTTTCCAAACTGGATTGAGAAGAAAGATGACATCATATCTGCAAGAAGGTCTTTTTACGTTTTTTTTTTTCGTTCAAGCATGCATTTTATCCCTTCTTGGACACAGTACACTTTTTTGGGTCCTCATTTTTTAATTTTTTTCGGAAAGCTTTCAGAATTTTTCTGACCTTTTTCATACTTTTACATTCATTACAAACCAAGTATCATTTGATGGACCTTTATTGATTTGTACCTGTTTTTTCTACATTCGCATGGCTTTTATGAAAACCCTTTTAAAAAAATCTAAAGCTTTATTAATTTTCCCCTCAACATCTAAAGGCATTAATAAAAATTCAACTTTTTCACATCCCGGAGATTTTTTTAATAAAATGAGAGTTTGTTTCATCCCATACAAAATTTTTTCCCTGACAGAAAGGCTTTAACAGTTTCCACACCTGTATTTATCGGATTAATAATAATTTAAAGGAAGGGGATCGGAATAAACGTCGCAACAAAATACGACAGATCAAAAATCGAGAAAAAAAATATCTGCACTAAAAAATAATCATTAACATACATCCCCCAAGAGATGTATGTATGCGTCCTTGTTTGGGCACCATTACATACGCCATTTGAATCGTAAATAAGAGCAGTGCACAATTTTAATAGTAATTTACCATATTGTTGATACCAATCTTCAGAATTCGTTGCGCTGAAAGAATACTTTTACTTTGGACATCGAACTAAAGTCATTTTTTACATGCTACAAGAAAAGTTTGAGGTCCGCTGTTTAAGTCTCCAATTTTATATTACTTTATCCAGGTCACCACACAATTTACTAAACATTCTTCCCAAAATAGCAATTCCATTATCATTGTCAAAATGTTATAAAAAGGCAAATTCAGGGGGGGATAACCACGACAGCAAAACATTTCTTTCTGTACACAAAAGAGATTTGTCACAGAAAAAGTGCAAAAATTGGTATGGAACATCTAAACAATTCACAAAAGCAGTTAACTATGCCCTTTTTAAAAAAACAAAAACCCCTAAAAACGCTCCCCCTTTATGGCTAACTTTTAAATTTCCCCCTTTTCAGAAGGCCTTTTTAAACCAGAAAAACATCTGGGTGGACTTTTCCCGGGGAAAGTTTTTGTCAGACATATAAAACAAAACTAGCACATAAATACAAAATCTCTATCAGACCGTTTTTGACAACAATCCATTTTTTATTCCAAGCAAAAATGAAAAAGTTTTTTTTTGTTTTATCTGTATTTCCACAATTCAATTGATCCACCCCTCAAACTGACACTTTCACCAAAAACATTGACTGACAAAAAACATCATCATGCTTTCCCCACATTAAAGAAGGCCCCTTTTAAAGGAAGACTGCCACAAACACATGGTCAGCTGGTGTTAGACCTAGGGCCCAAAATCGACTTCTTTGTCTAGCCCTTTTTACGTGGCAAATGTCCGCCCCCACTTCATCACAACTCAGCCTCACTTGGCTAAGCCCCATTACATGAGTGTCAATGGGCTAGTGACCGGTGTTGTTTACTTTTTCCCACCCCCCGTAAATTGAGCTATGGCAGGATGATTGATGGGGGCCAACAAGTATTCCCTTTTTTAAGATCATTAAGGGTCAACCTTCGCCATTTAAAGATCAAATGATCAAAGACCATTCTCCATTTTTTTTCCCTGCCTACACCTTCAAGTTGGGGCAAAATTGTGCCTAATATTCTAACAGTTTTGGAAAAATCGTCGTCTACAAAACCTTGAACCTTTCAAAACGAGTTTTAAGCCTTTAATATTCTAAGCTTTTCTTTTAAAAACAAAACCTCAATTTTTAAAGGGGGAGTTTGGGTTTTTAAATTACCTGTGCAACATCAAACTTAACATCTGCTACATCCCTTTTTCGGAAAAGAAGATTTCTCACGAACTTTCACAAACACTCCATCCCAAACTTTTTTTTTTCCCTGCCTGAAAAAATAATTGTTCCGTCTTTACCGGCCTTTTTGAAGTCTGATTCTTTTTTTTAGTTTTTTCACTCTGTCCATAGTTCGTATTTGATTGCTTTAAATCTAAATTTTCAGTCCTAAGATGTTCAATTTTGTCTAATACCACATTTCCTCTTCAAGGACAACAGTTTGTCAACTTTTTTTTGATTCCTCATATCCTTTTTTTGTCTTTTGCAAGTTCTCCACTTTCTTTCCCTCTTGGCCCTTCGTGGGGAAATGTTTCCTCAGGGGCTCTGTAGGAAGGACTCCGTCTACTGTGTACATTTTTTAGGTGTGCTGGGGGCCATATCGCACTTCTTTGGATTCCGTGCAGCTTTTCCTGGATAGTGCCACGACCACCACACCACTCGTCAGGCTGGTTTGCCTCAGCTTCCGTCCTTGACCAGGGCCAGGGTTAAAACTCCACATCACCACACCGAACAAAAGGCCCCCCCGAATAGATAGTGAGGGGCAGTCCTAACAAAACACCCTCTCGCCCACTTTTTTTGCGTCGGATGGACACTGCCATGGCTGATTTAATTTGCCCCTTTTGGGCATGAACAGGCGAATACTGCCGCAAATGTCCCACAGACAGCCCTGTAAAACTGCAGCATATTCCCATCCTCCTTTCTAACTGTATGCTAACAAAGAAGAATTAAGGCCCTTAAAACATACTAATTCAAAAAAACTAGAGCAATTTTCCCCACTCTTCACCTTCGCATTACGTGATCGGGCCCCCGAGAGAGAGAGAGAGAGGAGGAGAGAGAAGGAAAAAGAGAGGGGGGAGAGAGGGAAAGGGAGGAGAGGAAAAGAGAGAGAGAGAGAAGAGAGAGAGAGAGAGAAAGAGAAAGGGGGAGAGAGAGAGAGAGAGAAAGAGAAAAAAGGGGAGGGGAAAAGAGAGGAGAAGAGAGAAAAAAAAGAGAGAAAAGAGAGGAAGGGGAGAGGGGAGAGAAAAGAAGAGAAGAGAAGAGAGAGAAAAGAGAGAGAAGAGAGAGAAGAGAGAGAAAAGAGGAAAGAAGAGAAAAGAGAGAAGAGAGAAAAAGAGAGAGAAGGAGAGAGAAAAAAAGAAGAGAAGAGAAGAGAAAAAAGAGAAAAGGAGAGAGAGAGAGAGAGAAGAGAAGAGAGAGAGAAGAGAGAGAGAAAGAGAGAAGAAGAGAGAGAGAGAAGAGAGAGAGAGAAGAGAGAGAGAGAGAGAGAGAGAGAGAGAGAGAGAGAGAGAGAGAGAGAGAGAGAGAAGAGAGAGAGAGGGAGAGAGAAGAAAAGAGAGAGAGAGAGAGAGAGAGAGAGAGAGAAAAGAGAGAGAGAGAGAAGGAAGAGAGAGAGAGAGAGAGAGAGAGAGAGAGAGAGAGAAAAGAAGAGAAGAGAGAGAGAGAGAGAGAGAGAGAGAGAGAGAGAGAGAGAAGAGAGAGAGAAAAGAGAGAGAGAGAGAGAAGAGAGAGAGAGAGAGAGAAAAGAGAAGAAAAGAAGAGAGAGGAGAAGAAAAGAGAAAAGAAGAGGGAGAGAGAGAGAGAGAGAGGGGGGAGAGAGAGAGGAGAGAGGAGAGAGAGGAGAGACGGGACGAAAGAGACAAAAAGGGGTGGAGAGGGTGTGGACTTGGGGACAAAACTTCCCCAGTTAAAAATGTTTTTTTTAAAATATAATTTATTTATTTATACCACTTTAAGTCATGCAGATTTCTCTGCATGAAATTTGGGCTGCTCTCCCCGGGGAGAGCGCGTCACCACAAGAACAGTGCCACCTTTTTTTTTTCCTGTCTGCAACTGTATTTGTTTCCCTATCAGGGTGGCTTTTATCTACAGAATTTTGCCAGGGACAACTCTCTTGTTGCCGTGGGTTCTTTTTACGTGCATTGAATAATTATGTGTAACACACGGGACCTCGGTTTATCGTCTCATCCGAAAGATTAGCACCCAGACCACCACTCATGGTCTAATGGATGGGGGAAAAGTTTCGGGTCCAAACGGGATTCGAACCATCGCACACTGCCGACCCGGACTTTTCGCTTTCTGGACAGGCGCGTTACCTCTAGACCACCGATCCACCTTGTGTATGTGTATGGACTACTCTATTCATTTGTTTTATGGGCTGCTAAAAAGAACACACTGATGAGTGTGATGATGCATGTCACTAAGTACTAAAAGGTAAAGATGTCCCATAACCTATAAGGTCGATCAGAGGACCTCACTTCCCTAGGGGTCAGTATACTGAGGGCGGCACCCATCTCCTCTCCCTCGCTGCTTTACCTTCCCTGACCCTGAAGAGGGCAGGTACCCATTTACAGCTGGGCGAACTGGGGGACTGTGCTGAAGCCAAGGCACGTAAACAGTCACCCATCCAACTGGTAACCACGCTCGATGTTGCTTAACATTGGCTGGGGGAAAGCGAGTGCTCTGACCACTGAGCGATCCCGGATCCCGTCCCCTTCAGTGCGATATCATATTTCTGGCACAAGGCCTCCTCAGCTTCTTGTTTGAGCCGTCCAAGCAAAGATGACGAGTTTGGGGACAACAGCACTTGAGGATTCTGGGCAACCTGCTAAGAAAATGCTTTGTTTGGCGCAGATTTTTCATTCTCTTGATTTTATTATTATTACTACGATCCAATTTGAACACAAAACTCTTCTAGTCTCTTCCCTTTTTTTGTGCTTTCCCGCACTCCTCCCTGCTTCCTCTAGATATCTAGTTTACGACTATTTTTCAATCCGACATAGCCTACAATTTCTCCTTCGTTTCAATGCTTGAGTCTAGTGATCGTCGGGATTACGTTCATTGGAATTTCTTTTCTTTGAGTATGTTTTTAATTTCATTTTTTATGAATTCCCTAATCAAGCAAGGGTGGGATAAAAAAAAAGAACAAATTTGCGATTCGTAACCCTTTAAAGTTTAAAAATCATCTATTCTTTATTCATTCTCTCTCTGGGCCCAAATCGGCTTAAAAACTCACTCACTCACAAACGTATCCCCAAATAAAATAAATAAATAAAAAAAAAAAACACCACACAATCATCTGCATCACAAAAACCCCAACCACACACAGACACACATCCAAACAATCTCTCATCATTAGCCTTACCCGCGGTGTGTAGGCAGCAACAAAGCGCTTCCACTCCCCCTATCCTGGGCCAACCTAGTCATGATCCCCAAGAGTGCTGCATGGCCTTCATCTCACTTTACTCACATACAAACTCGCACTAAATTGGTAAAGGACTCTCTCTCTCTCTGGTCCAACTCTGGCTTAAAACGTAGACACACACACACACACAACAGTTGCATAAGTAAAAGTCTCACCATTGGTGAACCTTGGAGCTCTAGCTGAGGAATGAAAAATTAAGTCTTTCAGTGATGAAGAAGTTCTTCCCACAATGAAGAAGTCTTGTGATGAAGTTATCCTGGCATGGCAAAGACAAAGTCCTTGTGACAATGAAGAAGTCTTGTGATGAAGTTATCCTGGCAAAGACAAAGTCCTTACGGCCATGAAGAAGTCCCTGCCATCAAGAAATTCTGGGGAAGAGTCTGGCAATCATAGAAACAGGAATACATTATTAATTTATTATCTCAAAAAAGACAAATCTGTCTAGGTGATGAGCAAGCCATTAAAAGGTAAATGAACTTACAAAATGCCAAGAAAGAAATCATCACAGATCACAGTGAATCGGTGGTCTAGAGGTAACGTGCCTGTCTAGAAAGCGAAAAGTCCGGGTCAGAAGTGTGCGGTGGTTCGAATCCTGTTTGGAAACTTTTGCCCCATCCATTAGACCATGAGTGGTGGTCTGGGTGCTAGTCTTTCGGTTGAGACGATAAACCGAGGTCCTGTGTGTTACACAATTATTTAGCGCACGTAAAAGAACCCATGGCAACAAGAGCGTTGTCTCTGGCAAACTTCTGTACAAAAAAAGCCCCTCTGATAGGGAAACAAATACAGCTGCAGACAGGAAAAAAAAAGAAAAAAAAAGGGTGGCGCTGCTCTTGTGGCAGCGTGCTCTCCCTGGGAAGAGCAGCCGGAATTTTTTGCAGAGAAACCTGCCGTGACTTAAAGTGGTATAAAATAAATAAAAAAAGTAAATAAAAATGTATCATCACTTTCATTCTGCCCACTATCTTGCTACATGGTTTTTTTTTACAATTTTAATCTCTACATTTAACACCCACCCCTCCCCCTCCTCCAACTTTACAATACACAGACTAAATCTGAAAAGTCTCCAAGAGCAGTATCACCAGAGAACTTTATCACACAGTGCTATCAGATCCAGTACAGTCTTCACTGTTTGTATAAAAAGTGAATACAATGGGTGACAGAACCATACCTTACAGGGAACACATAAAAGTTGACTTCTGTAGTCATGGTGTTGATGAAGTGCTGGTGTTGATGATGAAGTGCTGGTGTTGATGATGAAGTGCTGGTGTTGATGAAGTGCTGGTGTTGATGATGAAGTGCTGGTGTTGATGATGAAGTGCTGGTGTTGATGATGAAGTGCTGGTGTTGATGAAGTCCTGGTGTTGTTGATGAAGTCCTGGTGTTGTTGATGAAGTCCTGGTGTTGATGAAGTGCTGGTGTTATTGATGAAGTGCTGGTGTTGATGATGAAGTGCTGGTGTTGATTAAAAGTCCTGGTGTTGTTGATGAAAAGTCCTGGTGTTGATGAAGTGCTGGTGTTGATGATGAAGTGCTGGTGCTGGTGAAGTGCTGGTGTTGATGAAAAGTCCTGGTGTTGATAAAGTCCTGAAGGTGATCAAGTTCAGGCAATGATGATGATGACTGAAATGCCAGAGATGATGAAATTCTTGCAATGACGAGATTCTGTCCAAAAAAACAAATAAGAAAACATCATTGTCTTAAATGCAAAAATTGGAGCAGCCTATAAGCATCCCAATTAAAAAGAAATGAAGAAAATGACATCAAGAAGAAACAAATCATCACAGACCATAGCACAGTATAACATTAACGCATCCTGACTTCATGCAGTCTTGCTTTCAAGTTTCTTGCTACACATTATCACAGAGTTTTTTTTAGTAGATTTCTATCTACAGAAAACTACTCCACTTGTTTAGAATATACTCAGCATTGATGTAATTATTTATTTATTTATTTATTCTGTTATATCGAGGATAATGGAATAAGCACTCATGTGCTTTTTTACATCCAGTCCCCGTGTGTATGCGTTTTTGTAAATTCTGTCATTTGTTCCCACCGGCACACAATGGCCTACTCTTACGAAAAGCGGAACAGGATTGCAAGATTTTCTGCGTGCGTCCGCACACAGGGCCTCGGTTTATAGTCTCATCCGAAGAACTTATAACTCATTAGCCTCCTAGAGCAGTATCATCAAGATACTTTCTCCATAGTGTGGTATCCACCCAATCCAGTCCAACTAAAATTGTATCAAGAATGAAGAGGGCAGGTGACACAACCGTACCTTGAAGGGAAGCAGTCAAAGAGGATTTCTGAAGTCCTGGCAATGAAGGTGTCCTTGCAGTGATGAAGAAGTCTTTGCAAAGATGAAGAGATGTCCTTGTGGTGATGAAAAAAGCCATGTGGTGATGAAGAGATGTCCTTGTGATGATGAACAAATCCATGCGTTGACAAAGAGATGTCCTTGTGATGATGAACAAATCCATGCGGTGATGAAGAGATGTCCTTGTGATGATGAACAAATCCATGCGGTGATGAAGAGATGTCCTTGTGATGATGAACAAATCCATGCGGTGATGAAGAGATGTCCTTGTGATGATGAACAAATCCATGTGGTGATGAAGAGATGTCCTTGTGATGATGAACAAATCCATGCGGTGATGAAGAGATGTCCTTGTGATGATGAACAAATCCATGCGGTGATGAAGAGATGTCCTTGTGATGATGAACAAATCCATGCGGTGATGAAGAGATGTCCTTGTGATGATGAACAAATCCATGCGTGATGAAAAGATTTTCCTTGTGATGATGAACAAATCCATGCGGTGATGAAGAATGTCCTTGTGATGATGAACAAATCCATGCGGTGATGAAGAGATGTCCTTGTGATGATGAAAAATCCATGTGGTGATGAAGAGATGTCCTTGTGAGATGAACAAATCCATGCGGTGATGAAGAGATGTCCCTTTTGATGATGAACAAATCCATGCTGTTGATGAAGAGATGTCCTTGTGGTGAAAGAACAAATCCATGCGGGGGATGAAGAGATGTCCTTGTGATTGATGGAACAAATCCATGCGGTGATGAAGAGATGTCCCTTTTGATTTATGAACAAATCCAGCGGTGATGAAGAGATGCCTTATGATGATGAACAAATCTATGTGGTGATGAAGAGATGTCCTTGTGATATGAACAAATCCATGCGTGAGAAGGATTCCTTGTGATGTGAACAAATCCAGTGGGAGAAGATATTCCTAACATGAAGACTCCTGATGAAATTGAAGTCCTTGCAATGAAATGTCCGCAGCAATGAAGTAGCCTGCAGGATGGAGTAGTCCGATGTGAAGAAGTCTTGCGTGAAAAATAGTCCTTGCGAAAGAAGAAGTCCTTGCAGTGATGAAGTGGTCCTTGCAGTGTGAAGTAATCCTTGAAAAAGCCTTGCAAGGATGAAGTAATCCTTGCAGTGATGAAGAAGTCCTTGCAGTGATGAAGAAGTCCTTGCAGTGATGAAGTAGTCCTTGTAGTGATGATGAAGTGGTCCTTGCAGTGATGATGAAGTCCTTGAAGCGTTGAGATTCTTGTGGCAATGAAGCACTTACAATGAAGAAGCCCTTACAATGAAGAAGACCTTACAATGAAGAAGCCCTTGCAGTAATCAAAATATTTTGTGGTGTAAATTTCTTGCTGTATAAAAATCCTTGCAGCGATTATCAAGTCCTTGTAGCGAAAAAGACTTTTAAGCGAGACAAAGAAGTTTTTTCCAGCAATAAGAATCTTTGCAGCAAGAAGCCCTAAATTCCACGATGCAAATTTTTAGATAGATCAATAAACGATTTTTATCCAAAACAAAAAATATACTGCCATCTTAAAACCATGATCTTTTTTAATGGACAATTGAACAGATTTTTTTGATAAGAAATAAATTTAAAAAATTTTTTTAAAAAAATTTATAAAAAAAAATATAATGTAGACAGAAACACACAAAATCAGAGTACTTTTTATTGTTGTGGGGGCCCCCAACCTCCAAAGTTTTTTCCCCTTTTTTTTTTTTTTTCTCTTTTTTCCCCCCTTCTTTTCTTTTTTTCCTTTCTTTTTTCTTTTTTTTAAACACGTGGGGCCTCCAACTACCTTTTCTTTTCCCCATTTCTTTTTTTTCTTTCTTTTTTTACATGTGAGGCCTCCAACCACCTTTTCTTTTCCCCATTTCTTTTTTTTTCTTTACGTGGGTTCTCCATCCTCCTCTTTTTTCCCCCACTTCTATTTTCATTTTCTGACATCCAAAATTCATGTCATCTACACACACTCATCAAAAAAGCAAAAAGAATAAGAAAACACAAAACAAAGTGATGTACCAAACAACATGATTTTAAAAAACAAACAAAAGCCCATACAACCCAAAATCCATCCACACTGAAATACTATCATTAAGACAGGAGCATTGTGTCTTGAAGAAGCATGTACGTCAGTAATACAACTGTGGAGCTGGTTTTACAACAGAACCAAGAATGTTGCTTCAAATATGTCATGGCAACATATCCATGACAATCCATGAAAACTTCAGTGCACAGGTTTTGCATCCCCCCTCCCCTCTCTCTCCCCCACACACACTCACACACCCACAAAAGCACACACACATAAATACTAACTGAAAATCATATAGTACCTACACTGGTTAGCTAACTGCCATTTTCACACACAAAACCACACCCTAAAATTCACGCTGCTTTCACCTCTCTCTCTGTGTTGCACTCCAATCTGCCATGGCATTATTGTCAGTCCTAAGGCCACAGCGTGGATTTGCCCACACCACAATTCATTCTCTTCCTGCCTGCCCACATCAACACTCACTTCACCACCACAATCTTTTATCCACACATCACAACAAACATCATTTCTGAACTTGGATATCAAAGACAGAAATTCAGTCTGATCAACATGACAACAAAAATCTACCTACTTAAAACACTTGCTACTTAGGTCACTGCTTCTTCACTTCAAACATCATACACACAAGTCATGGTCACTGTAAGGCTACATTACAACATCATACACACAAGTACTACAACTTTGGTGCTGCTTTCACAAATTAACAAACATCTAGTCCAGCCCATCTACATCAAAGGTTCAATGGACAACTCAACAGATTTCAGGATGAAAATTCTCATTTTAAAACTCACTGTAAAGTGAATAAATGGTGACATCAGTACAGCCATACAGAGTCAGAGACTATGTCGTTTCAGCTTTTCTTTGGTTTTTTTAAGTGGGGCCGCCAACCACCTTTTCTTTTCCCCATTTCTTTTTTTTTTTATTACTTTTATTTTGTGGGGCTTCCAACCGCCTTATCTTTTCCCCATTTCTTTTTTTTCTCTTTTTTTTCTTTTTTTAATTTTGTGGGGCCCCCAACCACCTTTTCTTTTCCCCATTTTTTTATTTTTTAAAATTTTGTGGGGCGGAACCACCTTTTCTTTTCCCCATTTCTTTTTTTTTTTTTTTGGTGGGTCCTCCATCCTCCTCTTTTTTCCCACTTCCATTTTCATACATCCAAAATTCATGTCACCTACACACACTCATCAAAAAGCAAAAAGAATAACAAAACACACAACAAAGTCATGCCCCAACACCATTTTTTTAATGAAAAAAACAACCCTAAATCCATCCAGACTGAAGCACTGTCATTAAGACAGGAGCACTCTGTTGTGAAGAAGCATGTACATCAGTAATGCCACTGTGGAGCTGATTTCATCTGAACATCCTTTTTCTAAATTCCCCCTCTCCCTTTTCTTTCCACCTTATTCTTACCCCCCCCCCCACCCAATGATTTTTTAAAAACCCACATCCATCAGAGGAGACTAAACAGAGGTCCCACGTGTGACCCCATACAGCACATCTTGTACATATGTTTAAACCTCTTCTGCCTTTATGAAGAGTAGGCCACTGTGTGCTTCAGGGAGCAGATGACATTGCAGGGACTAGATGTATAAAAAGAACACAATTCAAACATTATTGTTGAAATAAAAGAATTTGATTACACTTGCACAATGAAGATTATTCTAGTGATGATCAAAGTCATGTGCAGACAGATATCTTGGAGAAGATTAAGTCCCAACTGTGATGAAGTTTAGGTGTTGTTTAACTTTTAACAATGATGAAATCTTTGTGCGGAAAAAGTCTTGGCGACCATGAAGTCCTGATGTTGAAGAAGTCTTTGTGTTGAAGACTGTGTTGATGAAGTCTTGATGTAGATGAAGTTTTGTCATTGATAAAAGTCTTGGTGATGATGAAGTCTTGCTGATGGTGAAGTCTTGGTGATGATGAAGTCTTGGTGATGATGAAGTCTTGCTGATGGTGAAGTCTTGGTGATGATGAAGTCCTTGATGAAGTCTTGGTCACGATGCAGAAAGATGACGTCTTGGCCATGGTCAAGTTTTGAAGTCCTGGTGGCAAGTCCTGAGGATGATAAAAATCAAGAATATGTATTATCTCAAAACAGAAAAAATATGTGCATTAATCATTAAGCAAAGAACAATATTTTTAAAAATATAAAACAATCACCACAGAAAATGGTGCAATACAGCATCAACCCATCACGACTTCTAGCCAGGAAACATCCACTTTTTTTAAGAAAACAAAGAGATGTTTACATATAAAAATGTATCAACACAATATCAAGGGGCAGGACAGTAGAGTGTTGTGCTTGTGATCTGATGGTCTGGGATCAAGGCACCACAGAGACGCCTGTTTCAGAGGATTTCACCCTGCAGTTCACATCAGTACCGACTCCTCTAGTAAGTTCAAATCCAAACTGTATCTCCAAAGTTGGAATGCTGCTATCTGAATGGTGTGGAAAAAAAAGGCTGGATAATTTTTTTTTTTAAAGTCTCACCATTGGTGCACCTCAGAACTCCAGCTGAGGAAGAGACAATGAAGTCCTTTCAGTGACGAAGAAGTCCTTGTGACAATGAAAAAGTCTTGTGATGACGTTATCCTGGCAAAGTCCTTGTGACAATGAAGAAGTCTTGTGATGAAGTTTTCCTGGCAAAGTCCTTGTGACAATGAAGAAGTCTTGTGATGAAGTTTTCCTGGCAAAGTCCTTGTGAAAATGAAGAAGTCTTGTGATGAAGTTTTCCTGGCAAAGTCCTTGTGACAGTGAAGAAGTCTTGTGATGAAGTTTTCCTGGCAAAGTCCTTGTGACAATGGAGAAGTCTTGTGATGAAGTTATCCTGGCAAAGACAAATTCCTTGTGACAATGGAGAAGTCTTGTGATGAAGTTATCCTGGCAAAGACAAAATCCTTGTGACAGTGAAGAAGTCTTGTGATGAAGTTATCCTGGCAAAGACAAAGTCCTTGTGACAATGAAGAAGTCTTGTGATGAAGTTATCCTGGCAAAGACAAAGTCCTTACGGCCATGAAGAAGTCCCTGCCATCAAGAAACTCTGGCGAAGAGTCTGGCAATCCTAGAAACAGGAATATAATATCTAAAAAACACACCCACATCTGAGTAGGTGATGAGCAAGCCATTTAAAAATAAAGGAATTTTTGTTAGTGTCAACAAAAAAACAAGAAATCATCACAGATCACAGTACAGTACTACACTAATGTATCATCACCTTCATTCTGCCCACTATCTTGCTACATGGTTTTTACAATTTTAATCTCTACATTTAACCCCCACCCCATCCCTCCCCCCACTTGAACATACAGACTGTAAATCTGAAAAGTCTCCAAGAGCAGTATCATCAGAGAACTTTATCACACAGTGCTATCAGATCCAATACAGTCTTCACTGTTTGTATAAAAAATGAATGCAATGGGTGACAGAACCATACCTTGCAGGAAACACGAAAAAGCCAATTTCTGAAGTGCTGATGTTGATGAAGTCCTAGTGTTGCTGAAGTGCTGGTGTTGTTGAAGTGCTGGTGTTGATCAAGTGCTGGTGTTGATCAAGTCCTGGTGCTGATCAAGTGCTGGTGTTGATCAAGTGCTGGTGTTGATCAAGTGCTGGTGTTGATGATGAAGTGCTAGTGTTGATGAAGTGCTGGTGTTGATGGTAAAGTGCTGGTGTTGATCAAGTCCTGGTGCTGATGTTGATCAAGTGCTGGTGTTGATCAAGTGCTGGTGTTGATGATGAAGTGCTGGTGTCGATGATGAAGTGCTGGTGTTGATGCAGTGCTGGTGTTGATGATCAAGTGCTGGTGATGATCAAGTCCTGGTGTTGATCAAGTCCTGGTGTTGATCAAGTCCTGAGGGTGATGCAGTTCAGGCGCTGATGATGACTGAAATCCCAGAGATGATGAAAAGTTCCTGCCATGTTCAGATTCTGTCCAAAAACAACAACAAGAAAACCTCATTATCTCAAAAGAAAAAACTGGAGGAGCATATAAGCAAGGTGATTAAAAAGAAATGAATACAATGACATCAAGAAGAACCAAATCATCACAGACCACAGCATCCCCACTTTATGCAGT
>CM054145.1:1890452-1982952 GCA_028751875.1 Rapana venosa
TGTTGTTTTAGGGGGGGGGGGGGGGTACCCGTTGTTTTGATTTTGTGGGGGTAGGGTGTGTGTGGTGTGGTGTGTGTGTGTGCATGTATGTTGGTCTTTGTATTGTGTGGTGTGTGTGTAATATGAGTGTGTGGGGTGTGTGTGTTTTGCGTGCACATGTATGTGTGTGTGTAAGTGTGAATATGTGTGCAAAATTGTGGATAGGTGCGCATGCATGTATGCACACGCCTGCATGTGTGTGTGTGTGTGTGTGCGCGCATGCACACGTGCCAATTTAACAGCCTATGAAACAAACCACTAAGGAGAATAGAGGGAGAAAACAGCTAAGCTTTCAGTATGGTGTTGGACTATAGAGGAACAAATCAAGAACAGGTTTCAACATCTACAACCAGTCAATAGTAACAAGTAGAACAGAACTCCACAATTATCCAACAACAGGCACTGTAACATGCAGAAAAGGTTGGACATGTTTACACATAATGATGTAGATATGTGCGCAAAGTGGGGGAAGAAAACGAAGGCAATTAGTGTGTGAGAGTGTGTGTCTGCATGTATGTGTGATATGGTTTTGTGTGTGGTGTGTGTGTTGGTGTGTGGGGGGGGGGGGTCGGAATATTCCTGACCAATCCAGTCTTGTAGTTTATTGTCCTGCCACCACATCAACCACATGACCACATCGGGGCCCTCACCTCAGATGGTCACCACATTGTGGGAGAAGCCACACCAACCACACATAAATTAAGATAAAAACCAGACCAGATTCCTAAAACCACCATGTTCTTCCAATCCAATCCAATCTTCTCGTTTATAGCCCTGCCGACCACAGAGGCCATTTCAGGGCTGTCACCTCGTCAAATGTTAAATCTCAAAATAAAACATGTTCACCCACCTAGTGTTTATTTAGGATCTGACAGTAACTGAAGGTGCAGGTTCAAATCTGTGCTTAGATAGCTGTTGAATGAAGAGGATTTTGCCCTGGAGGTGTAAAGGGCCCCTTTAAATGGCATGGGGTGTGCCTGCTTTTTTTTTTTAAAAAAGGGTTTTCCCATGTTTTTAAGGGCGGGGTTTTTGAGGGGAATTTTTTTGTTTTTGGTTTTTGGGTTTTTTTTCAAAATGTTATTTTTGTTTGTTTTTCCCTCCAACCCAGGTACTTCAAACAGTGGGCCTGGGTTCCCCCCGACAGGAAACCTCCCCGGGCCCCCCAAACCAATTTCAAAACCTTTGCCCCGTATTTTTCCGGAAAATCCGCGCTGCATCCGCCCTAAGCCCCTTCCATCACCCAAATTTTAAGTTCCCCCGAAAAGCTAAGTAAAGGGTTAATTGGTGCAAAGAGGGAATTTTTGTTGTTACAAATTGGGTATTTTTGGGGAATGTCTCTGGGTTTTTGGGTGGAGGGTTTGTTATGACCCCCAGGAGAGAGAGAAATTTTGCTTGTGTTTTAAAAATTGGGTTTGGTTAAGGGAAATTGACTTTTTTTTACAGCTTTATGACTCTGGGCTTGAAAACCCCACATGCCCCAAACCCCTTGAAAAAGGAAAACTGTACCCCTTCCCCAATTTCCAGTTAAATAAAATAGCGTAAGAGTCCCCTGGGGAAAAATTTTTCCCTATCATCTTAGGTTTCTCCTTTGGCAAAGGTTTTGTCTTAAGCACCTTGACAATGGTTTGAGTCAAAAATTTATTCAAGGCCGGCTGTGGAACTTTTAATGGTTGAAAGGAGCATAGTGACCTTTTAACACCTTTCTTCTGAAACGCTTCCCTTGGGGAAAACAAAAAGGGGGGTTGTTAAATTGGTACTTGGGTTTCCAAATTGGGACTACAAAAAGAATCCAAATTTCTTCTCCATTTTCTTAAAGCTTTTGGGCGGCCTAACTTCGGGGGGCCTCAAAACCTGACAACTGCCCAACGGTTATCCACCCTGAAACCGGCTTAAAGGGAATTTTAAAGAATAATCCATCAAGTTTAGAGGAAAAAACCCGGCCTTTTCACGGTATTTGGACAAAGGTTTAAATTTCACCTTTGGAAGAAGGGGTTGGCAGGGAAAAAAAAAAATTTACACTTGCCTTAACCCTTTTATTGAATGGAACCTGATTGAAAGGGCAACTATTGGGTAATTAAAATTTTTTCCCAAAAACCAACTAATCTGTTCGATAATTTCTTAAATTTCAACCACCCAAACCCAATTTTGAAGAGGTTTTTTTTAGGTTTTTTAAAAGTTGGGCGGGGGGTTGGAAATTGGCCTTTGGCGGGGGACAAAAAAGAAATTTTTCCCCCGGGTCCTTGGAAAAGGAACATTGGTTCCCTTATGTGGGATAAAAGTGGGTGGGTAACCAGCGTTGTTCAGATGTGGGAAGGAAAAAGTTTGAGTAGGGTTGGGCTTTTTTTGGTGTTTTAAGTTTGGGTTTTATTGTGCGAATTTTCCCTTTAAAAAGGGTTTCGGTTAATTTTGGTTTTTTTGGCCGGTTGTGTGGTGTGCCTGTTTGATGTTGGAGTTGTGGGGGGTTTTCCCTTTTTGGGGGGTGTGGGGTTTTTGTTTTTTAGGGGACGGGGGGGGGGGGAGGGAGGGAGGGGGGGGGGTGATGGTTGTTGTTATCATTTGGTTTTGGTTTTGAAAAATGTTTTTGGTTTACGGGATGTGTATGTGGGTGGGGGCCCCAAATTGTGCAGTGCCGGGCCCCAAAGACGCCCGAAATCGGGGATGGGGTTGGGGATTTTTGGGGGGGGTGGGTTGCAAGGATTTTTTGGTTTGGGGGAACCGGGCCCGTGTGGTTTTGGGTCCATCAGAGTGAAATTGAATTCCCCGGGGGGCCCGGGCCCCCTTTGGTTTGAGTGGGCCCCCCAGAAGGCCGGGCGAGTTCCCCCGGGCCCATCCCGTGGTGGATTGCGAGGGCCCCCGAGCCCCCCGGGGGGGGGCCCGGGTGGGCCCCAAGCTCAGCCCAGTTCCAGTTCAGGGGGCGGGGCGCGCCGGCCCGCCGGTTCCAAGGGGGGGGGCCCCCCAAAGGGCCACCCCCGGGCCCCGGGTGTGGGGGCAAGGGGGGGTGGAAAAACCTACCCGGGGGGCCCGAGCCCCCGGGGCAAGCAAGGGACGGCCCCGCCCTTGGGGAAAGGCCGCCTCTAAACCTTGGGGGGGGCCCCCGCCCTGGCAGCCGGGGGAAGCCCCGGGTTTTTCCCCCCAATTTGAGGGATTTGGAGGAATGGAATTTGGGAAAAGGCAGGGGGCCTTGGGACTGCATGGGGGGGGGGGGGGGCCAGGTGGGGGCCCCCCCCCCCGGGGCGGGGGGGGCCCCCCCTCCCGGGGGGGGGGGGCCCCCCCCCGGGGGGCGCCCCCGGGGGGCCCCCCCCCGGGGGCCCCCCCGGGCGCCCGGGGGGGGCCCCCCCCCGGGAAAAGCGAGGGGGGGGGTGGGGGGTGAAAGGCTGGGGGCCCCGGGGGGAAATTTGTTAAGGGGAAAAGGGGGGGGGGGGGGTTGGGGGGGGGAACAGTTGCAACGGGGGGCGGGGGAATGGGGGGTTTGGTGGGGGCCCTTTTTTTGGGGGGGGGGTTTTTTGGGGGTTGGGGGGTTTTGGGGGTTTGGGGGGTTTTGTTTTGTTGGGTTTTTGGGTGGGGGGGTTTTTTTGGGGGGGTTTTGTTTTGGGGTTTGTTTTTTTTTTTTGGGGGTAGGCGGAAGGAAAAAAAGGGGGGGGGGGAAAATTAAAAGGGGGGGGGGGGGGGGGGGGGGGTTTTTTATGGCGGTAAAATTTAAAAGGGGGGCTTAAAAATTTTAAAAATAATTTTTACACGGGTTAAAATAATTTATGTTTAATTTGGGGGGGTTTTATAAAGTTGGGGGTTTTGGAAAATTATTTTAAATTTCCATGGTTTTAATTTTTAAGTTTTTAACTTTTTAAATTTCCTTGTTTGAAAGTTTAAAGGGTTTTTTAAAGAAAGCCCGGTTAATGGGAAGGAACCAAAGTTGAGATTCCCTAACCCTGAGGCAAAACCCAAACCCTCCGTTCACAACCCCTTTAAAAAACCCAGGAAACCCGCCGCCTTTGGCCCCGCCAACCAACAGCCTTTCAGCCACCCCAAAATTAAACCTCATTAAACTTTTAATTTCAGATTAAAAAAGATAAAACCAATTATCACTTACCAACCCTTCCTTAAAGGGCAACCCAGGAGGGGCCAAAAAAAACAACACCAGCATGCATTTTTTACCTGGAAGGTGGACCCGCCAGTAAATGCCTAAAAACTGCCGAATTAATGCGGTGCCCCACCAATTTAAAGAGTCACAACAACAAGAAGGTGGAGGGCTGTTCACACCAAGACAGAGGCTGCACCATCCACAGGGAGAAAGAAACACACTGACGGGCAAGAGGTGGACATGCTTGAGCCTGTTGCTGATCTTCACCGTCATTCTTTTCCTACCATCTTACTCTTATGAGAATCAAAGCAGCTGGGATGTTGGTTGGTTTTTGTTTTTAGAAGGATGCTCAGAGTCAGCTGGACAGATCAAAGAACAAATGAAAGCACAGTACACGAACTGGGAACAAGAACAACACTTCTTACTTTAACAAACGCAAGGAAACTAAGATATGCAGGCCATGCGCTACAAAACCAAGATATAAACCTCATGAAAACTGTCTTTCTAGACAAGACTGAGGGAAACAGAAACAAAGGCAGACCACCACCAGCTTCTCTCAGTGGCAACATCACTGAATCCTGTGGCAGCCTGAGAATCCATGAAGTCAGCAGGGCAGTACAGCCAAGACCGGAGGAGCACCTGGAGAAGGAAGGAAGGAGGATCCTGTCACTGAGTGCAGCAGCTAACACCTAACCTGGTGATGCTGGCAGGGGAGATTTCCATGTCTGTCAGACACCCACAGTCAGTTTAGCACAAGCTGTGACACGCAACTGGTAGTGTCATCAAACGACAATTGATATGTCTTGTTGCTTAAGCTGGGTCTATCTGTTGAGCAGTGAACTTCAGAACACTGCTTCCAAACAGAAGGATGTTGTTTCAGCTCACTGACCAGATGTGACTGACTTAGGGCAATGCTGGCTCCAATCCAATCCAATCTTCTTCTTTTTCAATCCAATCTTCTGGTTTATTGCTCCACTGACCACAGAGGCCATAAGTTATCAGGGCTGTCCGCTCATCAACTTTTTAAAATGTCACATTAAAACTATGTGCCAATCCAATCCACTCTTGTTTATAGCCCTGCCGAGACGGCATATCAGGGCTGTCACCTCATCAAATTTTAAATCTCAAATTAAAAATGTGCAGCTATGTACTGATTAAAACGGGGTATAAACCAACTCTACTGTCGTTCCTTGTATCAACGCCCTGGTCAACTGTAAGATTCAACCCAGGACGGGCACCGCATTGTGGGAAAAACCACATCAACCACACATAAAATGAGATGAAACCAAAACCAGATTCCTTAAAACAGCCTTGTTCTTAGTGACCAACTATTTATTTTATTTTTTGGTTTATTTATACCACTTTAAGTCACGGCAGATTTCTCTGCATGAAATTCAGGCTGCTCTCCCCAGGGAGAGCACATCGCCACAAGAGCAGCACCACCCTTTTTTTTTCTTCCATTTTCCTGTCTGCAACTGTGTTTGTTTCCCTATCAGAGTGGCTTTTTTTCTACAGAATTTTGCCAGGGACAACTCTCTTGATGCCATGGGTTCTTTTGCGTGCGCTTAATAATTATGTGCAACACACGGGACCTCGGGTTTATCGTCTCATCCGAAAGACTAGCGCCCAGACCACCACTCCTAATCTAATGGATGGGGGAAAAGTTTTGAGTCCAAATGGGATTTGAACCACCGCACACTTCTGACCTGGACTTTTCGCTTTCTAGACAGGCGTGTTACCTCTAGACCACCGATAGACACCTTCACTCCCATCAGAGAGAAAAGCCCAATTCTCTCAGGAAGTTAAAAATGGTATCTGCAGTAAAATGCTTGTGCCTGATATCCTGGTCATCTCGACACTCCAGAAGCAGATGCTTGATGGTTACCGCACATCACAAGTCACACACCATGGGTTCCCTCCCCTTGAAGCAAATGAAGGTGGGTGATGTGAGAATGCCCCGTGTGTAGCCTGGTGAGCACTGTTGCTTCCCTTTGCTTTTTGACCCACAGAGGGAGAACTTCTTTTAGGTCAGGGCGAATCTGGAAAAGTTTGTTGTCTGTCTGTGCGTTCCATTCCTCTTGCCAGAGGGACTGTGCGTAACGTTCACTTTTAGGTTCCAGATCTGTGTATGGCTCTGTAGACTTTTGAGATCTTCCCCATGGCACACTTTGCAAGTTGGTCAACTGTTTCATTGCCACAAACATTCACGTACCATACCAAACCAATATCATGCCCATCCTGTCTCAAGGAAATACAACTCTTGAAGCTAGGATGATTTACGTTCCTACAAGCAACAGCCTCCACAGCAGACAGCCTGAAAGCAGGTGTGGTTCAAAACGCCCCCAAACAGGTTCTGAGCCCTGGCGGTGAATGGGGTCCAGAGATTTCAGTAGGAAGGCCTCGCCAATCCGTCAACCTGACAGCCCCAGTCCAATTTGGCGTGCACAAGCACTCTGCAGAGATGCAGCAGTGTCTTTCAGTCCGCTCCCCAGTCAGTATGAGGGATCACCTGCAGGAGGTTCAGGGCTTTCTGGCAGGACATTCTCAGGTGTTGGATGGGACTTTTGAAATTCAAATCTGATCGAAAAAATCCCTAAGATTTAGCCTCCGTTACTGCCGGAGGGTGGATTTTCCCTGGTGAAGGATGGGGTCGGGAAGCCCTTTTCTGAACTTGTTATGAAGTGGAGAACTTGGTTTGTGGGAGAAACTTACATCCTTGACCTGGCCCCTTGCTGCACCTTGTAAACACAAAGTTGTGATTGTCTCTGAAGCCCATAGTAGCATTAAAAAACCCACACAACCTAAAAAAAAACCCAGTCTCCATAGAAAGAACCTCTGCCCCTGAATTCAAATTCCTGCATTGCTGACCCCTGCAGCCTATTTCAAAAGGTCAATGTTTGAAAGGGTTTGGGCAAGTCACACAACAAAACAGCCATTCAAAGCACACAGCTTAGAGAGGACAATGCAACCCTGCTGTTCACAGCCCCGCAGACCTCACAGGCCATTTCAGGGCTGTCACCTCGTCAACTTGTAAATCTCAGAGTATAACTGTGCAGCTCTACATAGCTTAATTAAAACAGGGTGTAAAACCAACTCTACCTGTCCAACCACACATAAAATGAGGTAAAACCCAAATCATTTTCCTTGTAACCAACCTCCAATCCAATCCAATCCAATCTTCTTGTTTATAGCCCCGCCGACCACAAAGGCCATATCGGGCTGTCACCTTGTAAAATTTTAAATCTCAGAACAAAAGTGTGTAATTATATACAGATTAAAACAGGGTATAAAACCAACTCTACTGTCATTCCCTGTATCAACGCTCTGGCCAACCATAAGGGTCAACCCAGGATGGTCACCGCGTTGTGGGAAAACCACATCAACCACACATAACATGGAAAAACACCAAAACCAGATTCCTTAAAACAACCTGTTCTAGTGGACAAAATGAACACTTTCACTCAGACAAAAAAAGCCAGATTCTCTCAGGGAAATTAAAAAGGTGTCTGGTGGAAACATTGTGAAAAGGATCTTCAGGGAGTCTGCAGTAAAATGCTTGTTGTGCCTGAAAATCCCGGACATCCGACACTCCAGAAGCAGATGCCTTTATGGTTACCCGCACATCCAAGTCAAACACCTGGGGTTCCCTCCCTTTAAGCCAATGAACGTGGGTTTATGAGAATTACCCGTGTGTAGCCTGGTGAACAGTGTTTCTTCCCTTTGGTTTTGACACACAAGGAGAACGTTTTTCAAGGTCAGGCGAAATTGGAAAAGTTTTGTCTGTTTAAGCGTTTCATGTCTCAGTCACACAAAGCACACACAACACACAACACATCCCACAACACATATGCAAAAACACACAACACACAGAGACTCACAAACAGGTGGAGGGGGGCAGTTGTGGTTAAGCGTTGCAAAATTGTGCTCACATCTGCTGACCCAGGTTCAAATCCTGTTCAAGGAAATTTTCCTTCTGAAGTTAACATAAGTCCCGACTCCACTTCCCCCCAAAGTCCTTCAGAGAAGAATATAAACCAAGGTTCCATGTGCAAACAAATGCACATCATCTTGTGTGCATGTTAAAACCAGTTATGCTTTTTGAAAGAGTACGCCATTGTACATGGGGACTGCATGTAAAAATGACATGAGTGCTTATTCCATTATCTTTTTAAGAAAATGTAATTAAAAAAAAAAAAAATACACATACACACACACAGTCATGCGCACTCTCACTCAACACACACAGGGAACCAACAACATGCACCCACACACTTGCATTGCAAAAACGCGACACACACACATGCCTCCGCCAAAATTACACACATACTCACACTCAATCACACACATACTTACCCGTCTTATATGACTATTTAGAGCAAAGTTGTTAAACAGAAAGTGACAGTATGTCATGTCCCATATCTTTTTTAAGCACATGAAACATGGACCCTAACAGCAGACATTGAAAGAAGGATACAGGCAATGGAGATGAGATGCTTTCGCAAACTCCTTGGTATCTCATACAGAGATCACATTACTAATGAGAAAGTGAAAAACAAAATTGAAAACACCTTCCAACCATATGAAGAGCTCTTGACTTCAGTGAAAAGACGCAAACTAAAGCGGTACGGCACGTCACAAAAACACTGGACTGGCCAAGACTGTCCTACAGGGAACAGTACAAGGAAGGAGATGGACAGACAGAGAAAATGGGAAGACAACATCAGAGAGTGGGATGGCCTTAAGTGGAACGACTTGTGGAAAGCTGAGGACTGCAGGGAGTGGAGGAAGCTGGTTGCAAAATCTTCAGTGGTGCCCCAATGATCTACAAGACAATGGGAAAAGAAACTCCTAATTTTTTTTTTTTTTTTTTTTAATTTTACAATTTAGGAAAGAGTAACATCAGTGCTTTTCAAAGAAATAAATTAAGAGTTGAGAAATTTCTTTGGTGTGATGACAATCATTTCAAATTTACTCTCATTTAATTGTACCTTGTTTTGAGCCATCCCCAGTCTTTTACATCAGAGATGCAGGCTTTCATAGTTTAGATGACGGAGTCTACGAGAGAGATAGGACAGGACATACACAGCTGATTGTTGTCAGAGAAACTATGAGACAGAATGCTAAAGAACAATGTGTGAAAGCGGCTGGATATGGAGAATAAAAAGGACAGAACCCTGGGGAATACCATATTTCAGAACTGAAGCGCAAGCTGAATGAAGAGGAATCACTGACCGATAGTGTCTGTGCGCGAGCAGAAAGGTAAGACTGAAACCAAGACAAAGCAGAGCCACAGATACCCTAGCAGTTTCGAAGACGACAGAGCACAAGATTATGGTCAATGGTGTCAAAGGCTGCAGAAACATCTAAGAGACAGTGAAGGGTAACATCACTACCATCAAGTGATATCAGTAGCTCACTGACAATTTGTAACAGAGCAGTTTCTGTGCTATGACCAGCTTGATAGATAGGCTGATTGGTTTGAGTAGGTCATCTGCTGCAAGATGTTCGTGTAACTGGTGAAGAATGAGCTTTACGGTTACTTTAGAAAGAAGAGAAACGGCTAGCTGAAGCAGCGGCAAAAAGCAAAATACTAAAAGGATGAACAATGAAAACTCGGGACAGCACTCCCAGGATGGTGGCTTGCTGTGGTGGTGGCCACAAAAACAAGATATGGAAGTAAGGTGCAGGCATGAGATGAGCGATGCAGAAACTAGAATGGGCGAAGGCATCTCTCTATCAAGTATGTTCTTGTCTCGGCAACATTTTATCAGCTACTTGAAGTGGCGGTATGACATAAGATACAACAAGTATGGTGCAGTGAAATATAGATCAGTTTGGTGCACAGCGAGTGCTGAGGTGTTCCATCTTTACACAGTGTCGGTCTGTAGGTGCCACAGCCTAGGGATGGGAGGGGCACCATCACTCAGTTTCTGGCTTCTTCTCAGGTAAAAGCTAGGTCCACGGTGGACGAACAAAGTGATGTTGCACAAAAGCAATATCTGCACTTTCATTCCGGAACAAAATTGCAGGAAACTGGAAAGAAATACTTATCAAATTGAGTTTAAGAATACACAGAATTTCACGTCATTCTGACAGAAATTAACTTCTTTTATGCTTTTTAAAAAAAAAATAAAGATAACGATGGGGTCTGTCATCTCATGAGGTACGGCAGAGGTTAGGCAAGACACACGGAATGTTGGTGGAGTTCACAATGGAACAAGGCGAGGTCTTGTCAAATCTTTATTGAAACAACAATATATAACTTTGCAACACTGTCCAACAAGTCTTGATTACCCAGTCAGCCTCACACTCAGATATTAGATAAAGTACCTCTGCTCTCTATCATAAAAAAATAAAATTTGTACATTAATACTGTGATCAATCACTTTCCAGCTTTCTTACACACACACCATTAAAAAAAAGAAAAAGACGTAAGCTGTAAGACATTTTTTCAATGATTAAAAATAGCTGTGTGAGAAATCACAGAACACAAACTGAAGAGCTCTATTCAAACCCTTCTTTCCATTAAAAAAACAAAAAACCTAACCCCCCCAAAAAATCCAACAACCACAAAAACAGAAGAAAAAAGAACTGAAAAGTTTCCAACAGAAAAATCGCTTGAACATTGCAAATACTTGAGTCATGATCAAGAATTAGTTCATTCAATAATTTTCCAAAGATGCTTTTAACAAATAAAAAAATAATGCGAATAATAGCAACAACAACAATACAGAATTAATGCCTCCAAACAAACAAAACAACAACAAAATCCAACATTGTAAAACACTTGAATCGTACTTGACAAGAAAGTTCGTTTATTACCACAGTTAGCGTCTTTATATAAACATTGTGTAAGAATAAGAATATAAACAAAGTTTAAGATTTATTTTTAAAAAATAATAATAAATAAGATTATAAACAAAAGAAGAACAACAAAACAAAACCACTTCTTATGAACAAAAGCAAAACACTGATGTGTGACGTTGTTGTTGTTATTCCTGTGCAGTTGTTATCCTCTCCCCAAGGGTGACTAGAGCTACACCACATCATCAGTATTGTATTAATTAATATTATTCATTAATAAATATACTGGATCACACGATTTGCTGACTAATAAGCTGACGACAGTTTAGCTCATTCTCTATGTACGATTCCATCCTTCATGCACACACTCAAGTCATAATTCAGAAACTATGTTACTAATGATACCAACAAACAGGCAAAAAATAACTAACTAAATATATAACAACCACCAAAGCAAACAAACAAGCACCCAAAAAAAAATCAACAAAAAACCCCAACCAAAATGAAAGCAAAAAAATTGAAACCCCCCCCCCCCCCCCCAAAAAAAAACAAAAAAACCCAACCAACCCAACAACAACCAACCAACCAACAACAAAATCAAAACCACGACAGACTGATGACACAAGACCAACACTTTCACAGTCAGTGAGACAGTTTCAGAATGACAGTTCACCTGTCTGAGATTTTTTGTTTTTCATTTCAGTTTCATTCTATTTATTTGATTTTTTTTTTTGGGAGGGGGGGGATGAGAACAAACACTTTTCTCAAATCTTGCTGACAGCACAATTTCTCTGCGTACTGGCTTCAAATTTTGATGGGATTTAAACATGTCAGAAATGAGAACCTTCCACTTGGAATGCTTTACCAACTCACAGCTAGCATAGCTCAATGCCATGCGTTCAATCCCCATTGCTCAAAACTGACACTGTATATGGAACTAGCCTTTTTTTCTTCTGAAACCAAACAAACAAAAAAACAAGAACAAAAAACCCCAAAACAAAAAAATCCAAAACCGTCACAGAAGATGAGGCAGCCAAAAAAAACACCAGCAAAAAACCAACAGTATAAAACAGTGCTGAAAATTTCATACCCTAAAATTCTACATACCTTTTCACTTAAAGAAAAAAAGGAGTGACTGATAACAATGGCAATACAATACATATAAACAGCACAACATTGAATGAATTAAAACGCCAAGTTTCAGACGTTTAAAATGAGGGAAGTGAATGTGTCAATTAAGAGAACACGAACACAGCTGAAGAACTCGGAATTGCGCTTCACTTACCTAGGGCCAGTTTGAACTACACACACAAGCTGGTTAGCTAGCCTAAAAACATGACAATCTCAGTATAAAATGTAACATATCATATAAAAACACGGGTCAAGTAGCAAGGCTTTTTCGCACAAGTGACAGGTAACAGATCACGGACATTGTTCAGTGTTCACATGACCACAGTGCACTGATAGACAGAGCTGTAACACGAAGGAGGGACAGTCTAGTGGTTACAACTTTGAGCTGTACTCCCTCCAACAGTCACTAAGGGCATGGTTCAGGTCTTTGCTGAGGTGTTTGTTCAAGAGAAAGGTTCCCCTGCCAATTGACACTGGTACTGACTCTATTCCCCTGAAAAGCTCTTCACTTAAACTACAATCCCTTTAGTGAACACACACAGAACATCGGACGCACACATGGTAAATCCCATCTTTACTAGACAAGTGGACCAGTGGAGGAAGCTGGTTGTAAAATCTTCAGTGGTGCCCCAACGGTTGACCAGACTATGAGATAGGTGAGGACGAAAAAAGTGAAGGCCAGCTATCACTGGTGGCATGAATGACACTGACATACCCAGCATGCATTTTGCTCCCAGGATTAAAGACGGGTTCCATCAGGATCAACTAGTTTACGACACACTGCCTGAACATGGAGTGCAGCGCCCCAACCGCTCCTCAGGGAGTTGATTCAGGGAGACGTCAGCCCATCAGGTCACTCCATCATAACACAGTTATCACAATGCAGTTTTCAACTCACGGGTATCATTGACCCCCCTCTCTCTCTGTCACTAACAGAGAACAGCACTCGAAACTGTGTGAAAGATATTTCCTTCTTCAAGCTCTCCACAGAAGACAAAAACACGAACAGCAAAGAGATCAGAAAGCTCTAAAAGTGGTACAAAAATACGACACTTCTGTCCATGATGATTATTGATTCAATTTTTGCATGTATATGGTCAGACATGTTGAGAGAGAGAGAGAGAGAGAGAGAGAGAGCACAAGTATGGAGATGAAAATGAACACACTACTACATACAGACTCCCTCCTACACCTTCACATCACAGTCGCTTTGCTAATCACACTACACTACAATAGTCTCTTAACCGAGGGGTACTGCATGGACAAAACATGCTCTTTCCATCTGTGGCGGTTGTTTGCCAATGCCTAGGTCCTGACAAAGCTGTTAGGGTCCATTCAGTGAAGCTGTCTGCCCATTTCTGCTCTACAGAAACTGTAAATAAAAACTACACCATAACTTAAAACATTGTCACTTTCTTGGCAAATCAATCTGTTCAGAATATCAGAACTAAACAAAAAGTGTGGAAAGTTACATTCCTTTGAGTAGAAGAGGTGCTTTATCTTTTCGGTATAGTTGCCAACAATAGACACACCTGCATACACAGTAATAGAACAAAATGAGTTTGTCGTATTCTTACAATCCTCCCAGCCAACTATCAAGAGCGCCTTACTCTTTTCAGCCACCCTTATTTACTGAGTGAAACGGAAAGTCATTCAACTTCTGACTTTTTTGGCATGTTTGTGTTACTAAATAAACTTTATGACTTAACGATTTTGTCAAACAGTAAGCTTTGTGCAAGTCCTCCAGTAGAAAATGTGTTTCCTATTATAAGAACAGTACCATGTTTTCTGGATTAAATCCCCAAACTTAAACTGTATAGATAAAAAGTTGGGGGGGGGAAATCCTGTATCGATCATATCTAGACTATAAGCTGCGTGATGACAACATTGAATCCAACAGACCACTGAATAATGGATCTTGTTGCAATCATTGTTGCCCCACGTGTCTGGTTGTTCCATCAATCAAACATTTCCAGTACACAGTTTCTCATTAAATTACAACGCAGTGTGACGCAGTGGCTTGTAACCCAGAAAACAAACAACCCACCAGCAATGCATCTCCCCACAGCTGTAGTCAAATGAACTGTTCTGACACAAGCATTGGCAGAGCCAAGTTATCTTCTCCCCTCATCCTTCGTTTCTGTGTGATCCAAACCAGCCATGGTAACTCTATCCAAATTCTTTCTTTATCCAAACTGGCAGACTACAAATATTCCTTTACTTCATAATTGCAGACACGGCACACAAGCCTGTCTTTTAACCAGCCTCCATTCCCACACACATAACCTATGCATAGACACACACCTCCGTTTACCAAGGAAATGATTACAAACAAAACAACCAGTCTCAAACAGCAGACAACATGTTACAGCACAGTCAGATTTTCAAATATAAAACAGTATCAGCACCATACAAATCTCCAATATGTCATGTGCTATATATCTCCTTAAGAGGGTAGGGTATCTACATAGGGTTAGCCCTCAAAACATCCAAGTGAGCTTACGTTTTTTATACACCAAACCATCATAGTAATCTTTTGATTCGTGTTCACATGAACATTGCAGGGGTATTATTTCTACACACAAAGTGCCACACTTGCAAAAGACAACACCAAGAAGCACACAGGTATACACCAACGCACACAGGACATGTCTAGCCACACACACAAAGGAAGATACAAAGTCTATAAAACTAAGCCGGTAAAAGGTAGGATATGTTGTTGACCCTGATTAGGAGCTAGTCATGTCAAAGCACAGCAACACTTCTGTATCAAATCCATCAACCTAACCTCATCCATTCACAAAAAACATACTTGACATCAACTGATTTTTTTTTTTTTCAAAAAGTCCTTAAGATAGCGATCAATCACTCTCACAGTGCCTTACTGAAATCATGACAATTCATAAGACATGCAGAACAATAAATAGTATAAAATCAAATAAAGACTTTAAAAAATTTACCAAGAAAGGTTTAAAATGTGCCATCACAGTAGACAAGCAGTCGTACATTTAAGAAAATAGTCAATAAAATCTGTGACCGTTGTAACCGTTATTAAAGCAACATACGTCACTTCACACACACACAATGATTTTCATACATCTATCTACACAAGTCCTTTGCAAAAGATGAAAGTTAGACTCAAAACAAAAAAATCTAAACAAAAACCACAAAAATTAGCCACCAACATCCATTCACTAATCATTCTACACCGACTGAAGCAGCAAATCCACACCAAAAAATCCACTTTGAAACAATAATTATATACAGTGTTTTTTGTGTCGATAACGAAGATGATTCCATTACCATGAAAAAAACGAACTACAGATGGAATGCACTACCTTCACCATGTGACTGAAGTGTACTTCAACACAGGCGGATGGGCACAACAAATGCACGACAAACAACAGTGCAACTTCATACCCAAAATATCTTTTTTTGTTGTTTATTACTCATTTTTCATTAATATCAACAAGCCACGTCCACCGGCAATTCAGAAATACAGAATCTAATCTGCACTTCTTTATTTCAGTCACTTCATTTTAATTTTCAATCAATCAGTATTGTAGAAATGATATCAGAATGATCAATTTCAAATGCTTCATTACATTCACTTGCATCATTGACAGTCACCTACATGCAGAAGAAGACAACACCCTCTTTGAAGATGAAGTGTGGCTACCGTTTTGGCATGTTAACACGGAACAACAAACAGTCATACATATCAAATTTCATTTTCAAAGACAGGACAGTAGGTTTGCTGTGTATTATGTGCCCAGAAGGTGAGACACTGTCCCAGATGTGGACAGCTTGTGTAAACAACAGACAGAGGTGTCTAAACATAGGTAAGCTCTGAATCTTGATGCAGCTAGGTTTACACTAGGCAGAAGGTAGGTCCAGGAAAATATGAAGATGTCCATGGCTCTGTCAGGTGTCCACCTTTCAACATGTACTTTTTTCCACTTGCTTCTCTATTTTAGTTTCACGGAATGAATGATACCACCTATCTCTGCTACAATCAATACAAACCACAGGTTTTTTGTTTCTAAAACTGATTTGGAAAGGTCGTTTTTTTGCTAAGAAAAATTTCATTCAAAATATACTAAAACTCTAAATAAAACACTTACATTCCATCTTTTATTTTTTGAAAGATAACCCGACTAAAAAAAATTCTTTTTGTTCAAATTTTAGTAAAACTTCCTAAAGCACTTCTACTTTGTTTCAGTATGAGTAAAAAGAAATTTTCTTTAAAAAAAATAGAAGTATTCACTTTTCAAGATACCAAAAAAGGATAATATACTATGGAAACTATAGCATTTCTCATGACAAAATAATCTGAACAAGATGAAGCCTGGAATAAAATACATTTATATAAAAGTAAAGGTACTCCAATACTTAACCACTAAATAACAAAAATTTTAAAAACTAATGAGAAAAAATTAAATACTTGGGGAAAAAAAACCCACTAGAAACCACACCCCCCAAAAAATCACTTACAATAACTTCATAAAACCAGACATGAAAGTCAAGACCAAAGTAAAATGTCAAAATCAAAATAAACTTCATCTTGAATCTGGATTTGCCCCCCCCCCCCCTTCCACAAAACCTAAAGTAAAACCCAAGTCCACATGGGAAGTCAGAAACAGAGAGAAGAAACTGCAGGAAGGGGAGGGCAGCAGCAGATGCTCAGAGAAGAAGCCCCCTTCTAGACACTGGTTTGGTTCCTACCATCTAAACTGAGGTCACGATCACGAAGAATCTGACCTTGCCCGTATGGAACTAACGTCAAACCCAAGTCCACATCTTCGGAGGCATTTCACTGACATATCTGAAACTTAAACCAAACCTCTTTTTTCCATTAGATACGGGTTTGCTTTTAATTTCACATATTCTAAATGCTTTGAAATCTAACCAAACTCAAATGCTTCAAAATGGGATTTAATCCAGAATAAAACGTGAACGGTGCACTTCACAGAACGTCTCAACAAAAGGACATCCACACATCTGTGCTGGTTATGTGAACTGAACTGCAATGAACTTTTCCATTTTTCTGCGAGTAGCCCGGAGGACAATCCTTGAAAAAAGAGTTAGTTATCCACCGTAACCTTTCTTTTTCGTGTTTGGTCGCCTCATCATTCGTGTGTGCACATTCTTCTTCAAAAAAAATTTTTTTGAACGAGGGAGAAGCAAAAAACCAACCCAAAACCAGATGAAGACTGAAGTGGTGACATAAAGCAGACACACAGAGACAGAGAGACAGAGAGACAGAGAGGAGGGTGTGAAAAGCAGTACAAAGCAGAGGTGCTGGCTGTTGTATCACAAGGGTTGGTTGGTAGAGTGGAAGACTGACCGACCCGGCAAAGATAGAGAGGTGGCCACTTATCACAGCAATCTGCAGCACCAGACCGATGGAGTCCTCTCCACTCCACTCCCTTCTACCACCACCTGTCTCCCAGCTTTCTTCAACTTCAACGTCCAATCCAGCTGACCAGTTTCCCACAGTTCACATCATCACCTCCCCGTCTCCACTCTCCACTCACCAAGGGTGGACTGTTACGACCAAAACTGTTCTGCAGCTGAGTTAGCAAGGAAAGAAAGCCCAGTTCCAATCAAACCTACACCCACTGCACACTGACCTACCCACCACCACCGCCGTCTATTAAAATCATCCTGGCTGTCATGGTTTGCACAAAGCCCTATCCTAGTCAACTCATACACAAAAAATACATGAAACCCACACACACACACAATGTAACGGTGGGCTGGAACAATTATTACATAACAAAAAACAACAATTCATCTGCTGAACATCAAAACATAATAACTTCCCAACCCCCACCCACCCACCCCCAAAAAATCCAACACCTAACCCTCTCAAATTTCAAACAATGTATTTCAAATGAAAAGGAAAAAATCCATAAATCAAAAGAATTCAACAAGAAACATCATCACAATGCAACGGAAACAAAGCATGAACAATTTTTTTCCCAAACATATTACACCGTAAGCTAAACTTGGAAAAAAAGGATCCTGACAGTAAACAGCACAATCACTAAAAACTAACATCAAAAACAAGTCAAATCACAATTAATGAATTAAACAGCACAGAAAATGTTAAACACACACATACTCAGGTACCCTTCCCTCACACCATACAGCTCACGAGAAATAAAAACTGGAAAGTGATAAGACAAAGCCAACTTTTACATCTCAAATAAAATATGAGGCAAAGAAGTTTTACAACTAGAATATAATTAAAAAAAGACAGAACTTTTAAATCTTAAAAAAAAAAAAGCCAAATTCAAAACAATAAAACTGTAACAGCTAGCAACACAGGAGAGTCAGTCAGTTCTGAAAACAGCCGGTTCTACGGTTTGTTTTTTGTTTTGGATACTGGCACACAGAAGACTGGGCATCGAGCAATATGACCGCCCAAACCAGCTCTTATGTATCACACACAAGCTATCATCCACACACAGCTCATCAATACTGGTCACTTGTAATATCAACGATGACCGCTACACACCCTCCTTAATCCCTTATCTTTGAACAACTCAGCCCCGATGCCTTACCTCGTCAAGACTACCGCTGAGGATGGCAAGAAAGGCTGACGAGACTGCCTGCTGCTTGCTACACAGGTCTTACAACGCCGCGCTGCAAGCCTGACCCATGTCTGGTGTGGTCAAACCCTCCCGATAAAAGCTGAGACACTGACAGTAAAACAGCGAGTCACAAAGACGTGTAAAAAGATGGCTGCCTTTAACTCCAAGCACTGCACTACTCTCTCCCAGACATCAGAACTAGACAGACACAAAACAACAAAACCAGGGGCGGTGAGTCGGACACCAGCAGGAGTGCCTACAGCCTACACATCCCAGCAGCAGAGATCACACACTGCACTGGGAACTACACACGCCTCTGCCCACATCCACGCCTTTAGCATCAAGGGAATCCTGAGGGGGGGAAACAGGGGGAAAAGAAACGAGTTTATCACCAGCCATGTCAGAAGAATGTCTCATTTTCCTCAGGGTGTTTGTTTTATACACTCCGTGCCAGGCAGTTTCTTGGATGCCAACAGACCTGTCAGCCACAGGTGGTGTTAGGGTGTAACTCCCTACATACAAGTGTGTGTGTATGTCTGGATTTTCACCGCATCACACGTTAACAAAATTGGAGTATAAAACGTTAGTCACTATTTAAAACACTGTCATTTTTTTTTAAAAAAAGATTGATCCAAACATTTGTAACCAACCCTAGCTGCTGTGCTTCCTTTCCCCTAACCAGCAAGCCCTCGTGTGATGATATGTCTGTCTGAGCTACGGCGCTGGTCCTTCCAGCCACGGTATGTTGTGAACCGCACTGCCGCCATGTCATCACATACTTTATCATCTTTACTGAACATTGCTTGTAAAACAAAACTCTTACAAAGATATTTAGTGAGCTGTGGTGGCAAGATGTTATGGAATCAAGGTCCCCCTAGTTGAACAGACCTGGAGAAGCTATCAGCGGCAGGCCTTTCTCTCTACAGCAAAACTAACCCTGACAGCTCCACCCCTCCCTTCCTTCAGGCCAGTCACGTCACTGCAGCGGACTAGGGAGGCCACATGACGGCTGAACCGACCAATCACAGGACACACATATATCAGAATCAAGGACCCCTCCCTCAAACTCTTTCAGCACAAGTCCTGGGAGCTTAGCAACCTTCTCCTTCCGCTTTAGAGGTCACCTTCATTTCCCTCATCCCCAAAATATCAGTGTGGGAAAGAGGTAGGGTCAACAGCAAAGCCCTTACAACAAGAGGACCCACAGTCACAGTGTCACCTCAAACGTCACCCAGAAACGACGTTTCTGCCAATGACCAGTTCCCCTCTCACACCACACCCTCCCACTAAATCTCCAGTCCGCGGAGAAGCGAGGACTCGAGGGTGATCTCAAACTCGGTGAGGGAGTCGAGGATGTGGACGATGAAGTTGGTGAGGCTGGGGTTCCTGAGGAAGGAGTTCTCCTCGTACATCTGGGCGGTGACGGTGGTGCTGGCCATCAGGGGCAGCCAGCGGTGCAGGCACCGGTCCCTGTGCACCAGAGGTTGACACACACACACACACACAGACACACACACACACACACACACAGAGACACACACACACACACACACCACACACACACACACACACACACAGACACACACTCACACACACACACACAGACACACACAGAGACAGACACACACACACACACAGAGACACACACACACACACAGAACACACACACACACACACAGAGACACACACACACACAGCTTCAAAGTCACAGTCAAGTCAAAAACACTTCAATCATCCCATGAAGGGCAATTACAACACTGACAGGCACACTGATACTATCATTATCATCATTATTTCGAAAAGACACAAGAAAGCTACGTTTCATATTGGTATAAACATTCCAAAGATAACTTCAAAGAAAAGTATCACACACACACACACATTCACGCACACACACTTATGCACGCATGCACTCACACACACACCAATGTAGGAATACATTATTATAAAAACCGCTGACTGGAAGAGATATAAATTTATTATTTACATGTGCGCGCACACACGCATTCACACATGCACATATGCACGCATGTGCACATCCACACACACCAATGTGTGTATGAATACAATGTTAAAAAGACCATTGACTAGAAAAGACATATAAATTTATATATTATAGCAGTAAGTAAGTACATGGCTGTCACTGACCATAAAACACACTGGGGGTCACACAGCCTAGCGGTTAGACAGTTGTACTGATGATGTGATAGTTACCAGAAAATTACATGAATATTACGTACACATGCATTTCCAATATACCCAAAGAAAAATCCTTATTAAGCCACACACACACACACGAGCAGAAACAAAATCACCTTGCGTGGACTTTCTAAATTCATATTTATAAGCAAACCTGGTTAATGCTTACAAAATGAAAATCCCCCCTCCCCCCTCCACACACCCAAGCTAACCCTCCCTTCTCTTTAGCCCTTCATTGTACCTCCTTCTTAGTAAAATGAAGATCTTTAAAAAGTCAAGAAATTTTAAACTATGTCTGATTCACACACAATTTCACCAGCTTCCCTCCCCCCCCCCCCCCCCCCCCCTCTCCCAAAAAAAAACCACACACACACACATACAGTCTCACTCACACACACACACAGTGGAGATGGGATAGCCTAGTGGTTAGAACACTGTGCTCGCCATCTGACAACCCGGGTTCAATTCCCGTTGAAGGGGATATTTTCCCCTGGAGTTAACATCAGTGCAGACTCCACTCTCCCCAAAAGTCCTTCGGATGAGACTATAAACTGAGGCCCCGTGTGCGAACGCACGCAGAACATCTTGCACACACGTTAAATCCCGTTCCGCTTTTCGTAAGAGTAGGCCATTGTGTGCCAGTGGGAACAGATGACAAAAATTTTCAAAACTGCATACACACGGGGACTAGATGTAAAAAAGCACATACGTGCTTATTCCATTATCCTCGATATAAAAGAATAGAATAAAATAAAATAATAAATAAACACATACACAGTGGCACACTTACACAGTGACGACACAAACCCACACAGTCACACCCCCCCACCCCACTCCCTACCCCCCCAACGGACCTGAGGCCGACGCAGATGAAGATCTGGAACTTGCCATCCTTGCCGATGGCCTCGGAGGCCTGGTTGATTTTCTTGAGGAGGTTGCAGAAGAGCCAGTAGCCGGCTTTGGACACCTCGGGGATGGGCCGCACACTGCTGTTGGCCATGGCGTTCTCAAAGTACAGCTTCAGCCGCTCTGCTCACACACACACGCACACACATGCACGCGCATGCGCGCACACACACACACGCACAAACACATGCACACACACACACGCATGCACACACACACACACATGCACACACACACATACAGACATACACATACAGACAGATACACACACATGCGCGCGCACACACACACAGATACAACACACACACAGACACACACACACGCTTTTATAAACAACAGCAGTAAAAAAGGTGTCAGGTTGGTTAAAACGTTCCCCTGTCCAACACGTAAACCGTCAGCTTCTAGATTTGATTCCCAGCCTCGCCCTTTCTTCTCAGTTTGACCAGAAAACTGAACTGAATGTCAAAGTTTATCAGACAATAAACCAAGGCCCTGTATACGAATGCAGGTAAAACATCTCGCGCACACATTAAAAACCTGTTCCGCTTTTTGGAACAGTAGGCCACGCTGTGCCAGAAGGAACAGATGACAAAATTTTAAAAGAAAAACAAACTGCATGCATACAGGTGTTGTGTTTAGACACCAGCCATAAAGACAAAACATAGCTACCTGAATGGTAGGGAGAAAACAGTCGCATACGCAAAACTCTCACTACTGGTGAACCTCAGAGCTCTAGCTATGGAGCACAAAAATAAACAATAATGATGATAAATAACAGCAGGTTTTATCAGCAGGTTCTTCATACCAACTTTACGACCACCCACCCACCTATCCACCCATCCACCTCAACCTCCCACCCCTCCCTCCACCCCTACAGGTAAGGCCAGGGACACAGAGCGGGGACTGACCGAGGTAGTCCCAGATGAACATCTTGTTGCGGAAGAGTCTGGAGGAGCGGAAGCCAAAGTGGAAGACCTGCTCCATGCACTGCACCAGTCCCTTCTCCCCACACAGCAGGAAGGTCAGGTTGCCCCGCTGCAAGCACACACACACACACACGCACACATGCACGTATGCACACACACACACGCACACACATGCACACACACACGCATAGAGATGTTAAAAATAATATTTGCCTTGGCGATAGTGGTAGATATCCCATATATTTTTGTTGACACTGTTACCAGAGTAATCAAATATTGGCTAAAAATTTTGGATATGCCTGATCATAGATATCCCAGACAATGCTATAATATGTTGTGTAGACAGGATGAAGCAGGGAGAATAAATTGGGTAACACATGTTAGAAAGATTTTATGCACCCACGGATTTGGTTATGTTTGGACAATGCAGAATTGTGGTAATTCTTCATCCTTCATGAAAGAATTCCAAATACGAATACAAGATGTGTACCAACAAAAATGGCATGACTCTCTATCAGCATACCCTGACTACTTAGATTATCACCCGATTATTTGTAGAGCAAATTATGTATGTGAAGTAGAATCTTTAGAATACCGTAGAGCTATATGTTTACTGAGGTCAAACAGATTACCTTTAAATGGAATTTCACGTTATGGCAAACCAATTACTGATCCATTCTGCTCTCAGTGTAATAGCCAACAAATTGAAGATGTTTGTCACTTTTTACTTGTATGCCCAAAATATGCTGTATTGCGAAGAAAATGTATTCCTTTGTATTATTACAGATTTCCATCGAATCTGAAAGTGCAGCTTCTTTGTATGAACACTAAACCTAGTTTGATGTTTAAAGTTGGATTATTTCTTACTAAATGTTTAGATATCAGAAGTAAGGATGTTCACCTTACATGAAAGTATATGATTAACTGTTGTTCCTATGGGCCATATGGCCTGCAAAAACTGAATTAAAATTATTGTTATTGTTATTGTTACACACGCATACACACACACACAACATTCACTAGGATTCATATATACACACATATCCCAATTTTTTAATTTGACTCATCATCATTTGGAGGAACGTTTGTTGAAGAGCTGTGAAAACCGAATGCTACGCTACATGACAAAGATCAAATGGGAAGACAGGATCACGAATGAAGCACTATGGAAAGTGTGCAAAGTTGATGATCTGAAGTCTGTAGCTAGTACCAATAGACTATGCTGGTTTGGGCACGTTCAACGGAAAGCAGACCACCACATCATAAAAAGAGCAATGAACTTCGTAGTGGATGGAAAGAGACCAAAGGGAAGACCTAGCAAGACCTGGGCTACCTGTATTGCAGATGATCTTAGAGAAAGGGGCATAAATAAGGAGGAAGCTCAAAACAGAGGGAGATGGAGAAGGCTCATCAATGTCAAACCTCCCTTGGGAGAAACATGACAAAAAAGGAAGAAGAGGAGGAAGATACATATCCCAACTCCACATTCATTAGGATTCATCTACACATGCACACACTCTGGTTACCAGTACAACAATCCCAAAGATTCATATCTACATGACACACGTTCTCTGTTGACCACGACTGTAATATTGGGGTATATGCACAGTAGGCAAAGGCACCTCTTTACGTACCTACAGACGTGTGTGCACACTCACATACACACCCAAACTCATGTACACAAACACACACACTTGCATACACATACACACACAGAGAAAGTAGCATGCATTAGCAGACCCCCATAGGGGCTGTAAAAAAGAAGGAAACAAAAACCACAAAAGAGTCAAACTGATCAAATACCACATGATCATAAAAATGTGTGTATCTAATTTTCCACTTATCAATGTTCAGCTAGTAAACTGAAAAGAAAGGAAAAAGACTGCAGACAAGAGCAAGTGCCTGCCATACCTCTTTCTCAGGCTTGTAGAAATGCTTGACCAGATTGTTCACTGCGTGACCCACCATCTCCTGTAGCTCGGGTAACGAGGGGTCTGCACACACACACACATGTATGCACACACACACACACACGCATGCACACACACACAAACACATGCACACACGTACGCATGCACGTGCACACACACACACACAGCCATTTAGTGATTTATCTCTGATTTCAAACACAAACTCTTTCTATCTCACACACACACAAGTGGGACGGGATAGCCTAGAGGTCAGAACATTGCGCTCGCAATCTGACGACCTGGGTTCGATTCCCGTTCAAGGGGATATTTTCCCCTGGAGTTAACATCAGTACCGACTCCACTCTCCCCAAAAGTCCTTCGGATGAGACTATAAACCGAGGCCCCATGTGCGAACGCATGCAGAACAGATTGCACACACGTTAAATCCTGTTCTGCTTTTCGTAAGAGTAGGTCATCGTGTGCCGGTGGGAACAGATGGCAAAATTTACAAAACCGCATACACACGGGGACTGGATGTAAAAAAGCAAATAAGAGCTTATTCCATTATCCTCGATATAAAAGAATACAATAAATAAAAATAAAATAAATAAAACAAGTATGCCAAAACAAGCATACACACACACCATTTATCGCAAGCTCATTTTTAAAACTATACCTGGATTCCCTCTACAAAAAGGCTGTCATCTTTTTCCAAATATTGTTTTCATACAACACCAAAAGAAAATACAAATAAATGATAATTCTTCTTCATTGAACACTCATTGTTGTCTGTCATCTGAGCAAAAACGCATCATGCTGCCGCTAAGTGCCTGACAAATCAGGCCCAGCGCATCCGACTTCGGCATAAGAGAGAACTGTTATAAGTCTCTCTGGAAAAAAGGCAGGAGAATGGACCAAAAAGGCAGAAAAAAGACAAGAAGGAGGTGACAGGGAGAAAAGAAACAAGGCAGAAACAAAGAGAGGGACAGAAAAGAGGAAATTTCTAGCACAGAATTTCCACAAGGTGAGGATGCTGTTTATACTGACAGGTCCCCAGCATCCCCATGGGGGATTATGAATGATGCTACCATATTTTTTTTTTTTTTTTTAGAAGAAAAAATATCCTTTGCAAAATGTGCTGGATTTCTGGAGTAATATAGGTACTCACTGCTGTCGCCCATTTTTCGTGGAGACTTGGGTGAATTCGTCCTAGCCACAGACTGCACAACCACTTCATCTGTGTCCACAGAGAGTGAAGAAAACAACCATAAAAATCTTAAAGATGATCAATTTGTGCTACTTTACATATAACAGGGACATCCTTATTCACATTTTCACAATTTCAGAACTGATGTACAACATGTACATCAGCCAAATTTCAAACATGTTTTCCCTGAAAAATTCAACTGGTTTATAATGCAAAATAGACGACACTCATATGCATACTCCCACACAATTACTTTTCAATATTGTCAAATGTTTTCATTTAGTCTCCAGTGCTCACATGCACACACACACACACACACACACACACACACACACACACACACACACACACACACCACATGAAAATACACAATTACTTTTTAATATCATCAAATGCGTCTATCAGTCTCCAGTGGCGCTCGCTCTCTCTCTCTCTCTCTCTCTCTCTCTCTCTCTCTCTTCTCTCTCTCTCACTCACTCACTCACTCACTCACTCACTCACTCACACACTCACACACTCACACACACACACACACACACACACACACACACACACACACCATATGGAAACACACAATTACTTTTTATATCTTCAAATGCTTCTATCAGTCTCCAATGTTCGTTCGTTGTCTCTCTCTCTTCTCTCTCTCTCTCTCTCTCTCTCTCTCTCTATATATATATATATATACCTCACACACACACACCTCACACACACACACCACACCTCACCACACCACACCACACACCACACCTAAAATCACTCAAGTACTTTTCAACATCACCCAATACTTCTCTCAGACCCCTACATTTTTTGCAGGCAGTACATTCCCCCCCTCACACACACGTGTGTTCACTCACCGCTGTCAGTGTCGACAGTGCTGTGCACCAGTTCAGCCACCAGCAGTCGCTCTGTGCTGCCGTCATCCACCCCCTTCCCCAACCAGCGCCCACAGTTGAACCTGCGATTACAACCACACACAGGCACACACACACCATGAATGAAACGACAGTTCACCTTAGCTGATATATGTATACATCCTTTCTTTTCCCTCACACACAGGCACACACACACCATGAATGAAACGACAGTTCACCTTAGCTGATACATGTATACATCCTTTCTTTTCCCACACACACAGGCACACACCATGAATGAAACGACAGTTCACCTTAGCCGATATATGTATACATCCTTCCTTTTCCCTCACACACAGGGACACACCATGAATGAAACGACAATTCACCTTAGCTGATACATGTATACATCCTTTCTTTTCCCTCACACACAGGCACACACACACCATGAATGAAACGACAATTCACCTTAGCTGATATATGTATACATCCTTCCTTTTCCCTCACACACAGGGACACACACCATGAATGAAAAGAAAAATCACCTTAGCTGATATATGTATACATCCTTTCTTTTCCCTCACACAGCTTCACAGAGTTCAAGACAATTCAGCTTAGCTGATACATGTATACATCCTTCCTTTTCCCTCACACACAGCTTCACAGAGTAAGACAAGTCAGCTTAGCGATACATGTATACATCCTTTCTTTTCCCTCACACACAGGGTCACAGAGTTAAAGACAATTCAGCTTAGCCGATATATGTATACATCCTTTCTTTTCCCTCACACACAGCTTCACAGAGTTCAAGACAATTCAGCTTAGCTGATACATGTATACATCCTTCCTTTTCCCTCACACACAGCTTCACAGAGTTCAAGACAATTCAGCTTAGCTGATACATGTATACATCCTTCCTTTTCCCTCACACACAGCTTCACAGAGTTCAAGACAATTCAGCTTAGCTGATACATGTATACATCCTTTCTTTTCCCTCACACACAGGCACACACACACCATGAATGACGACATTCACTTAGCTGATATATGTACTACATCCTTTCTTTTCCTCACACACAGGACACACACCATGAATGAAAGACAATTCACCTTAGCTGATATATGTATACATCCTTTCTTTTCCCTCACACACAGGACACCCACAGAATGAAACGACAATTCACCTTAGCTGATACATAATCCTTTCTTTTCCCTCACACACAGCACACCATGATTAAACGACAATTCACTTAGCTGATAAGTATACATCTTTCTTTTCCCTCACACACAGGACTCACAACCAGATGAAACGACAATTCACCTTAGCTGATATATGTACACATCCTTTCTTTTCCCTCACACACAGGCACACACATGAATAAACGACAATTCACTTAGCTGATACATGTAACATCCTTTCTTTTCCCTCACACACAGCACACCCATGATGAACGACAGTTCACCTTAGCTGATACATGTATACATCCTTTCTTTTCCCTCACACACAGGCACACACACACCATGAATGAAACGACAATTCACCTTAGCTGATACATGTATACATCCTTCCTTTTCCCTCACACACAGCTTCACAGAGTTCAAGACAATTCAGTTTAGCTGATACATATTCTTTCTTTTCCCTCACACACAGCTTCACAGAGTTCAAGACAGTTCAGTTTAGCTGATACATGTATACATCCTTTCTTTTCCCTCTGTACACTCCCCACTTAGCAGACATGTCCGTTCTTTTCACTCTTTACATCCTTACTTTATCTTCCCTTTCGCCAGGAATGACAGTAGAGTTGGTGTTTTAAGCTTGTTTCAATCTATCTATACATGGTTGTACAGTTGTAATCCGAGGTTTGAATGTTAAAGGTGTTAAGAGCCCCGGTATGGCCTCTGTGGTCAGCAGGGCTTTACACAATGTGACTGGAGTGATGTGTGCACACATGGCACACACTGTCTTTGTGTATACACTTACAGGAAGGATTAAAAATATGTTATATAGGCTTAAGCATGCGTGAACCAACACAACACACACACCACACATGCATGCATGCATGCACGTACACACGCACACACCACACACCCACACATGCATGCACGCACGCACGCACACACCACACACACACACACACACACAGACACACACACACACATAGAGCCTGTTCCTCCTTTCCTCAGCTATAAGGTCAAAATGACTGCTGAAGCTGCAAAAAATAAATCAAAAGGTAAAGATAAAAAGATAAAGGATGAAGATAAAAGATAAAGGGATAAAAGATGAAGATAAACGATAAAGATAAAAGATAAGGGATGACGATGCAAAATAAAGATAAAAGATGAAGATACAAAATAAAGACAAAAGATGAAGATACAAAATAAAGATAAAAGATGAAAATACATCATAAACATAAAGGATGAAGATACAAGATCAAGATAAAAGAAGAAGATACAATATAAAGATAACAAGATCAAGATAAAACATGTTGAGGGCACTGACTTGTAGGTGTGTCCAGTCAACTCATTGCGGACCAGGATGTACTCCACCAGCCATCGGGGCATCATGCCGCTGTTGTCATGGCCGATCCTCATCGTCGTCAACACCCCCATGTTCTTGTGCTGGGTAACAGTAGTATAATAATAATAATAATAATAATAATATACAGAATTTATGTAGCGCTGAATCTTGTAAAACAAACAAATCAAAGCGCTTGCACTCAATTCATTTACACACATGCAACTTTCCTCAAATATAATGAATAACAGATTTCAAATTTATGCGTGCACGCACACGCACGCACGCATACACCCCACCCCCCACCCCCCGCAAACACACTTAGGAGATGAAGGATACTGTTGAAAAGTAGGGACAGATATGACGGGAGAGTCTCAGGTAGAAAATAAGTGTTTTGAAGCTGGATTTTAATTTATCAAATAAAGGCTTTTGGCGAAGTGAAAGAGGGAGGTCATTCCAGGTGAAATGATCAGAAACAGAGAAAGAGCGACGGCCAACAGTGGTTTGTTTGAATCCGGGTGTTGGAAAGCACAGTATCATACACACACACTTTTTCATTTATGTCAAAAACACAGATATTCTGAGGGAATAGGCAAAAATCGCAGGTACTCTTTACTTTTTTTATTTTTTATTTCTGCCTCTGTCAGGTTTGTCTGTCAGCACATAGCCACCTTTCAAAGTGAAGGTTTTGTTGTTGCTTTTAAATAACAAATATTAAGTGACAATTCTTTTATTTCCCCGTTCTATGGCTAGAGCTCTGAGGTCCACCAAAGATAAAAGCGCTTCGATTTGTTTGTTTTTTACAAGATTCAGCACTATATAAATTCCATATATTATTATTATTAAGATGAGATTTTTGCATATACAACTATTCCCCCACCCTCCCCCCATTTAGGTAGCCACATTCCAAATTCGGGGATTTTCATTTTATTTTAAATTAAAGTATCTATTATTCTGTAACATGTATGTAGCAAACCTTGCTTTAAAAAAAAAGAAGAAAAATTGAGACTATGACTTCACAGCATTTGCACTGCCACACCTTCTTCAAGAGCCTAAGAAAGTAAGTATAAATAATTAAACTAACTTAATTGATGTCTACAGGGTACTTTCAACAATCAACACATTGTAAAGGAGCAGTGAAGAGAGGAGTTACAAAAATGCTCAGTTTGAGTTGATCGCTAAAATCCCGATTTAAAAAATATACACCCTCTCCCCTAAACCTCCTCAAAAGGAATCCCGATCACTTACAACAGGACAGGCAAGGTGCCTGTTTCTACACTGCTTTCCCCTGCCCTGACGAACCATCCATCATCCTCCTCCTACCAACTCCACTGTCACAAACCACCGCCAGCACCAGAGCCACTCTGACCAGCAGCACACAGGAGGAGGGGACTGACCTCAAAGGTGAGCTCCAGCAGGCCTTTCTGCAGGTCCAGCTGCCCAGAGTCGCCCAGCTGACCGGCCACCGACAGCCACACGTTGGCACTGGTGGTGGAACACCCCAGTTTGGTGCTGGGGTACACCAACACCCGGTACACCATCACTGAAACACCACACACCACCACACTTGGGATGAAAACGGCTACACCATCACTGAAACACCACACCACACTTGGGATGAAAACGGGTACACCATCACTGAAACACCACACCACACCACACTTGGGATGAAAACGGGTACACCATCACTGAAACACCACACACCACTTTTAGTATTTTACCAGGTGTCAAAGATCAAAACGATTTTTTTGGGTATTCCTTGGCTAGAGTTCCAAAGTTCACCAATGGTGAGATTTTTTAGTTTTTTGACTGTTCTTCCCCCCCCCCCCCACGTAGGTAGCTGCATTCTGACTTAGGGGATGGTGTCTAAACATGACACCTGTGTGCATACATTTTGTAATTTTGTCATCGGTTCCTACCAGCACAAATGCAGGATCGTGTTTTTAACATGAGAGCAAGATGTTCTGCACACGGGGCCTCAGTTTAGTCTCATCTGAAGGACTTTCAGGGGAGAGGGGTTTTTTTTTTGGGTGGGGGGGGGGGGGGGGGGGGGTTTGGTGGGAGGGGGGGAGTTGGTTTTGGGGGGAGCACAATTCACTCCATGACAAAAAATCCCAAATGAAACAGACACCTCAGCAGTGACTTGAACCCAAATCCCCTCAAACAAGCACCACCGGTAAAGGTTCAAACCCTTGCCCTCAGCTACAGTCAGATAAGAGACACGATGCTCTGACCACTAGGCAATTCTCAATCCAAAATCCCCTCAAACAAGGACCTCGGGAGAGGTTCGAACCTGTGCCCTCAACTACAGTCAGATCAGGAGTGTGACAGTCTAACCACTAGGCAATTCTGCCCCCCTCCCCTGTGATGTGATGTGATGTGATGTGATGTGATGTGCCGTGATGTGATGTGATGTGCTGTGGTGTGACGTGGTGTGGTGTGGTGTGATGTGATGTGTTGTGATGTGATGTGATGTGATGTGACGTGGTGTGGAGGGGTGTGATGTGAAGTGATGTGACGTGACGTGACGTGATGTGATGTGCTGTGTTGTGATGTGATGTGATGTGATGTGATGTGATGTGATGTGATGTGATGTGCTGTGTTGTGATGTGATGTGATGTGATGTGATGTGACGTGGTGTGGAGGGGTGGAGGGCGTGGAGGACTGACGTGTGTTGGTGAAGGTGTTGGTGAAGCAGAAGAAGTCCACAGCGTTGAGGGACAGCAGGTGGTACAGGAACTGCTCTCGCTCATCCTCACACCGCAGGAAAGCGTAACGCTTATACAGAGACCTGCAACATCAACACCAAGTTGGTATCATGAACTTCTCTGTGTGTGTGTGTGTGTGTGTGTGTGTGTGTGTGTGTGTGTGTGTGTGTGTGTGTGTGTGTGTACACCTGCCACTGTACACGTGCACATGTGCATAGCTATGCCTGCTTGCTGAGTATGCAAATTCATTGGTGCAACATTGTCTCTCCTAAAGTTATATTTGTAGTTTAAGGTTTTTCATAGGTATGGTCAAACATACATTTATTTATTTATTTATTTTATTTTCTTTATACCACTTTAAGTCACGAGATTTCTATGCGTGAAATTTGGGCTGCTCTCCCCAGGGAGAGCACGTCGCCACAAGAGCAGCACCACCCATTTTGGGCTTGTTTTTTTTTGTTTTTGTCTACAACTGTATTTGTTTCCCTATCAGAGTGGCTTTTTTCTAAGAATTTTGCCAGGGACAACTCTTTTGTTGTCATGGGTTCTTTTACGTGTGCTGAATAATTTTGGGTAACACACAGGTCCTCGGTTTATCATCTCATCCGAAAGACTAGTACCCAGACCACCACTCATGGTCTAATGGATGAGGGAAAAGTTTTGAGCCCAAACATTTCAGAAATACAGTTTCTATTTTAAAAAAACAACAACAAAATATGATATTGCTGAAATAAGACCCAAAGCCATGACTGCCCCCCTCCCCAATCCCCCCCCCCCCCAAACCTCCACACATGCACATAAACATGTAAACATAAACACATACATGCACACTACACACAACACACAAAAAACACACACACACAAAACATACATTCACACAACTCACAGAACACCCCCCCCCCACACACACACACAGACAGACAGACAGACAGACAGACAGACAGACAGACAGACAGTCAGTCCCCCTGGTTACCTGAGCAGAGTGGCATCACTGAGGAGCTCCTTGAGGTGAGTGGAGAGCATTTTGCGCTCCAGTGCCAGCCTGACCCACGCCCTTGTGTAGCCTACGTCTGAGCGGATGTCTGTCATCTGCTGCACTTTCCTGAACACACACACACGCACACGCACGCACACACACACACACGCACACACACACACACACACACATATTAATTTGTTCAAATAAAAAAAATACACCAACATTTATAATTTTACATGGCACCTGTCTGATACCAAGAAAAGTTTGTCATTAGGAGACAAAAATATGGATGCAATCCGTTTTCTTTTTTTCCAGAGAGGTCAGAGGGTAACATGGATAGCAGAACACACTGCATATAAACTTTATAAATATTTGAAACTGATGCATTTTACAACATCTGGAATTGTTGATATGCACTTTTTAAGAAAAAATATCAAAGGTAGTGGTACAATTTTTAACAATCTTATCACCAACCTTTACCTAGTGACACTTTTATAAAACTTTCCTAAAGAAATGGCATTCCATTTAAAAGGAAATTATCTGCTTAAACCTTTAGGGACTTATGAAGTATTCAAAACCAAATTTACAAGTAGAAAAACGTAGTAAGCATTGTGCCATGGCTTCTCCCTGAGTAGCAACATAACTTTTTATATGTCACCACAATGATTGCACTGCAAAGTCTGCAGTAATACTGCACAATTAGGCCATCCTCTTCTCCAGTCTGTACTTGACAATCTAAAGAAAATTTACTAATAGTCTACTTCAATGAATACTGATAAGTGACACCTCATTAAACTAAACGACACAACATCTTGATAGTTGCTGCATTCTCCATGAGGAAAAAAACAAAACTAAACAAGATTCAATCCTTTGCTTGTAGCCTTAACAAAGAAGTGGTTCTGCTTGTTATTTACATGATGTGGAAATTATATTGGGGAATATAATGGAGGGCCAAGAGGATTGTGATGTTCTTGTTGGGGACTTGCATGCAAGGACTGCAGATTACCAGGTAAACACACAGCGAACCTTAGATAATTTTACACAAAACCAGAAAGACAGTGATGAATTGATGTTTCATGGACGAGTGTCAGATGATGATGTCCTAAATGGTTTTGGTACTGCTCTCCTTGATTTTTGTGTATCTTTTGATTTAAAAATCATGAACGGTTCATGTAATGTACCTGAATCAAGTAAGTATACTGACATATGCCCTCAGGGCAATAGTGTTGTAGATTATTGTATATCTACTTGTCATCTAGCTGACAGTATAACTGATTTACGTGTGGAGGAAAGAATAGAATCATCCCACATGCCACTTAAATTTGTGCTTAAAACAACTACAGAACAGAGAGTCACAAAGAAGGAAAAATCGGTAAGTAAAATCATCTGGAATGAAGACAAGAAGGAGGAGTTTTGTGAATATATGATATCTGCAGAATTCCAAAATAAAGTGCAAGAGGCTGTGCAGCTCACCACAGTAGACATAGATCAGGCACTTGAAATATTTAACAGCATTATGAAACATGCAGCTCGAGGAATGATTAAAAATGTCGGGGGGAAAGCTGGGATGTCCAATAGATTTTCTCCATGGTATGACCAAGAATGTGTGGAAAAGAAAAGGCTTGCTAGAAGGCAACTAAGGAAGTATAAGAAAAGTAGAAAAGAGGAGGACAAACAATGTTATCAGGAAAGAAGAAAAGACTATAAAAATACGCTTAAACATAAAGCACAAGATTATAAAAAGATCCAACTTGAGGCACTCATGAACTCACTGAATGATCCAAAACTATTTTGGTCATCAATCAGGAAATCACGATACAGGGCGGCTCCTGTGAGTGAAATAACTACAGAAGAATGGCGTGAACACTTTAATGTGCTACTGAATGCAGGCACTGGGGAAACAAGAGGGCAGGGTGACAATGTTATAGCAGGGGAAGGAGAGGGGGATCAGTTTCTGGACAGGGTCATAACAGAAGAAGAGATTAAAACAGCAGTTAGACATCTAGGTAATGGGAAGGCCGCTGGTCCTGATGGCATTCTCAATGAAATGCTTAAAGCATCAGTGGGTGCTATCATGCCATTCCTCCTTAAGATGTTTAATAGTATGCTCGACACAGGTGTTTACCCCATTGAATGGACCAAATCTATAATTGTGCCACTCCACAAAAAGGGAAAAACTGATGACCCTGGTAATTATAGAGGAATATCTTTGATTAGCACTCTATGCAAAGTTTTTACGTCCATTCTTAACAAAAGATTGTATGAATGGGCAGAATGCAACAATAAGATAGATGAAAGCCAGGCAGGATTCCGAAGACATTACTCAACAGTGGATCATGTGTTCACCCTACATGCTTGTGTACAGAAACAGTTTTTGAATAATGCAAAACTGTATGTGGCTTATATAGATTTTTGTAAAGCATACGATAGTATTCAACGTCCTGTGTTGTGGTCTGTTTTACTCAGAGCAGGGGTACACGGTAAGATGCTTAACATTTTAAGAAGCATGTATGATACTGTCAAGATGTGTGTAAGAAACGGTAATGAATATTCAGATTTTTTTAAGTGTGTCCAAGGACTAAAGCAAGGTTGTGTTGCTTCACCAATACTCTTTTCTTTTCTTATTAATGAACTGGCACATGAAATATTGAGTCATGGGAAGCATGCAATACGCTTGTCACCAACTGAAACAAAGTTGTTCATTATGATGTTTGCCGACGATATTGTCTTAATGTCATACTCTGTTATTGGCTTACAGAACCAACTCAACCTGCTGTTTTCCTCATCAGAGAGGCTAGGCTTGAAAGTAAATATGGAGAAAAGTAAAGTAATGGTGTTCAGAAAAGGAGGGTTTTTAGCATCAAAAGAGAACTGGTTCTATGGAAATGAAAAATTAGAAGTCGTGAATTCCTACAAGTACTTGGGTATAACCATGTCCACAAAAATGAGCTGGACTATAGCAGTGAATGACAGGATAAGCCGAGCAAAGAAAGCAGTCTCAGACATTTTGAATTGCCTTTCCAGAATGCGTTGTAACTCTGCCAAAGTTTTCTTTAAAATGTTTGATGCACAAGTCCAACCTATGTTACTCTACGGATCCGAAGTTTGGGGGTACACAAAATATGATTCCTTAGAAAAAGTACACTTGTTTGCATGCAAGAGATTCCTGAAAATCTCATTAAGAGCGCCAAACAACGTAGTGTATGGAGAACTAGGAAGACATCCACTGTACATAAACTCGGCAGCAAGCTGCATCAGATATTGGTTCAAGCTTCTGAAGCAGCACGACTCAAAGTATTCTAAATGTGCCTACAACATGCTGTTGGAACTTCATAATCGGGGTCGTGCAAATTGGGTGACATATATCCGTAATCTGCTGTGCCTAAATGGTTTCTCGTATGTTTGGACCTTTGGCAGTGTAGGCAATGAAAAAACGTTCATTACGGAATTCAAAAAGAGATTAAAAGATGTGTTCTGTCAAGAGTGGTTTTCTTATTTTGAAAGCAAATGTGACCGTAGTTTATATAGTGAAGATAAGTGCTGTCTGGAGAGAGAAAGGTACATTGACATAATTACTTTCAATACATATAGAGTAGCGTTGGCGCGTTTTCGAATTGGAGTATCGGAAATTAATTTCCATAAATTTAGATATGCGTCTATTGATGAGAAAAGAAACTGTCCATTCTGTAAAAACGTGTTAGAAGATGAAGTGCATGTGATGTTTCTCTGTCCTGTATATAAAGATATCCGTCAGAAACATCTCAGTGTGGCTGAAAGCATACCATATAATGTCCAGCTGGCAAAGATATTCAGCAGCCGAAATGATGATGTCATCTTTAATTCTAGTAGATTTATATATTACACGTACCAAGAACGCCGGAAACAACTAAACGATTCTCAACATTAATGTTATTAGCTTGTGTCCTGATTCATTGTAAACAGAATTTGATATGTTTGTTTTCTCTTTCTATGATTGATAACCTGTATCTAAAGTGTGTATGTGTGTGTGTATGTGTGTGTGTTTGTGTGTGTGTGTGTGTATGTTGTGTGTGTGTGTGTGTGTGTGTGTGTGTGTGTGTGTGTGTGTGTGTGTGTGTGTATGTGTGTGTGTGTGTGTGTGTGTGTGTGTGTGTGTGTGTGTGTGTGTGTGCGCATGCGCGCGCGCGTGTGTGTGTGTATGTGTGCGTGCATGCGCATGAGCGTGTGTGTATGTGTGCGCGCATGTTTGTATGTGTGCGCGAGAGTACATGTGAGTTGTGTATGTGCGCGAAAGCAGATGAATTTAAAATTGTTAATGTAACGTCTTTAAAATGTTGCTTAAACTTTTCTATTCGTGATTTGTACTCATTTGCATCCTTTAGTCTTCATCTTATGTCTACCCCTATTGTATGGGGCTGTTGGCCTTAGACAATTAAAATTCGAGTTTTCGAGTTTTCGAGCTTGTAGCCTTAACCATTACCATCACAACACTAGTTGTTTCAGATATGGTTGCTCAACTTTAAAACAACAATAACTCAGTGTGTTTGTAGGTATTCTGGAGTAAAAATGATGCCCAGACACTCACCACGCACCTTACGTCAATCACACATGAGATAATTCAGACATTCTTCATGTGAGATCCCCATCAAACTTCAACATCAACAAATCAGCTTGAACCACCCTTATGTCACAGGGGACAACTCACTTCATGTCGTTGTTGAGCGACTTGGGCAGAGGCCGGAGAACGGGAAGTTCGATACGACCTTGACTGCTGCGGCGTCGATGGGTGTGTGTGGCCGGCTTGTCCAGCTTGTCCGACTCCAAGCCCAGCGTGGAGAGGTCTGTGTGCACACACACACACACACACACACACACACAGCCACACAGCCACATGCAACCGCCAGTGCAGAGACATGGGGGCACAGATCCCTAGGCCCCCTTCACTGCTACAGGAGCTTGTGTACAAAAGACGACTATCAAAAGAGTTTACCATCATTCTCTCACTGTATCCATATTAGAGTTTCCATGACATTTTCTTTTCTCATCAACATCGAATGTTCTGTTCATATAGACAAAAACGTTGAATACAAAATTTCCTTCATTTTCTACAGAATGTCTTTTATTTTCTACAGTAAAAACACAGTTACTGTCTAGAAATCACATTTTGTGAGAGAATAGTGATCTTTTAGGGGGATATTTTGCTTTTATCATTGACACACTTGATTGTTTTGAGAATAAGTTACTCATTGCAGTACTATGCCTATGCAATAATAGAGGCAGCATTATCAATCAGTGAATGACAACTTGTTCATATAAGAAAAACAGTTATCTATAATCATGCTGAGGTATAAGGATCAAAGTTCTCATGTATGTCTAGAACAGTGAAAGTCCTGTCATACTGATCACTTACCATTATCACATTCTGGGGTTACAATGAACACACAATTTCTCTCCAAAGTAGAGGATGCTAATACTGAAACATGACTCAATACTAAACAAGTAACTATTACAGGCTCTCAACACTGCAGGTGTCTGCATAACCTAGTCCTACTTTTTACACAAATATGCCAAGACAAAAAAAGGTACTGAGTATATATAGCTCTGCCAAGCGATTTTCCATCTCAAATGGATTTCTAAAGCATCACTGCTATGAGTTATGCTTTCTCATCAAAGTCCTCAGCTTTATGGGTGTAAGCTGGGACGCTTGTAGAGTGATCTATTTCATAAAACTACAAGTTGCTAAAACACCAAGTCACTATCATTGTGTAAACTCTACAAAAGCAATGTCACTAATGTTTTGCAGTTACTACAATGTTTTTTTCCCCTGTAACACACTAATAAAGTATATATACCTGATAAAACAGGGAAAAAAACATTTCTGAATTTACAGTGCTATCAAAGAACATAAAACCCAGCAGTTCTGCAGTCAGTGAAAGATACCATACACCACCACCATAAGCAATCTTGTTAACACTGCTACACAAGTTCTACCAAACTATTAAGAACCATCCTCTTCAAGTTCTTGAATACATAACAGCATAAGACACTCTATTTCAAACTTGATTTTTCATCACTCTCTCTGAATAATTCACAAGTTCCCCTTGCAAGTCATTTGGAGTAAAAAAAATTCACTATAACACGCACCCATTCAATTTCTTCACACCAAGCCCATCATTCGCTTGTTAGTCTGTAGCACTGAGGAGTTTGGCAGAAGAAAGGTACAATACTCTGTCTACTCCACTGGTTAGTCTCCTAAATAAGTGGGTTATGAATACAGTTCAGCTTACAGTCAATAGGTATCACAACCTATGTACTCATGTCTTTTCATCAAAACGGCTGTCCTATCACTACTACTCTAATCCTGTGAGTGGCCAAAGACCTAGCATCTCTTTCTGATTATGTGAGCATACGTGTATTCCTAGGTCATACAATATTGCTATTCACATACAGTTCTAATGAGAATTCATCCTATATTTCTTACGGTTCGTCTGGTAGCTGTATGCACTCACACACATACCCAGGAATTTATCTCTTTCCCATAAAAGCATTACATGCTTTAATCCACAGTCTGTCAGATTCTGTGTCCCTTTTGCTTTCGCTGATGTAGTTTGCCGACTAGAATGAATTATGAAAAACAAAAGTCTCAACTTCTCCCTGAATGAACTGCTTGAGGAGTCAGTGGTTGGGGCACTGCACTGCAGGGAATGTTTCAGGCAGTGTGTGGTGGTGGGACAGGTGAACCTGGCAGACAGAGCCCAGCCCTCTCCAGGTATGACTGCATGCTGGGTATGTTCATGTCATCCATACCACTGACCATAGTTGGCCTACTCTTGTAAATGTGTGAGCAGGCTTTAAAAACTAAATGTACTATCTCTTTTAAATTATGGAGATAATGGATCTTGGGTTTAATATAAAGCATATGACTGATATATATATATATATATATATATATGGCATTCTGTGGAAGCTGGTATAAAATCTATGGTATATGATTTACACATATGACTGACAGAAAGACTGATATATTAACACACATGACAGAAAGACCCGATGTATGATGTACACATCTGACAGCAGTTGCGGGAGACCACACCACACACATTCAAGATGTTGACTGACTCACTCCACATGCAAGAATCCACACCACACCACACCAAACACAGTCTCCACACCACACCGTCAACACAACAGAAACTCTCCACCACAAATCAAACACACAGGCCCCTTACACAAGTTACACTGCAGTGGAAGACAAACAGATGCTGAAAGTCACTGACACAATACTGGCAGCAGACCAGGCACTACAACACACGATATATATTCTGGTCCATACAATACCCACAAGTAATATTCACCACAAGACCACAGACATGCAGGTTCATGGTGGTCAATCAACAGTTAGGTATCTTAGCCCATAGCTATTGTGTCGATGCTATTATTCAGTAGATGATATGCAAAAGCCTAGACTTTGGCAAAAAAGTTTGATTTTTTTTTTTAAAGACATTGAACAAGGTTCAATCCAGAGGAAACCACCTAGGCATTATAGTAAAGCATTTTCCTATGTAGAGTTGTTTCCTTTCGACCATGAATCCATACAGATTGGTACAAACACAACAATGTTTTGCAACAAACTGAAAGTCAGTCTCTGTCCAGTGCTAGGACCATTTGTCTACTCTTTAAGCAGTTTGTAGACTGACTTGTGTCTTCAAACTGATTGAAAAGACATCGAGGGGGGGATAGCCTAGTGGTTATAGCATTGCACTCGTGATCGGATGGTCTGGGATCAAGCCACCACAGAGGCACCTGTTCTAGGGGATTTTACCCTGAAGTTAACATCAGTACTGACCCTCTACCCCCCACCAAAGTCTGGATGAGACTATGCCCAGTAGGTCAAGCTACTGATCATCAAAAGTCCTTCATGCTAAGTATAGATATGTTTCAACATTTTTCTTTTGTCTGTATTCTGTGGGATAATTTGAACAGTCTCAAAAAATAATCAGAAACTAGGTTTGTAAGCTTCTAATGCTGACACAATTAACTTTTTAATCATGAATATGCTCTCATTACTTTGTGAAAGTATGCTGAATTAAAATATGGCCAAAAACACTCATCACGGTAGAAAGAACAGGTCAATTTTACTACAACTCAGAAAAATTAAGCATCACAAAAATCATCTATGTTTCTTGAAAGTATTTAGATTTCACACACACACAAGGAAAAACCATGCACACAAACATGGGAATCAAACTCCACACCCCTCACATTTCACGTCACACACAACCCACACAGATGCATGATGACCAACTTAGCAAGAAACACTATATATCCTGACACATGGACTCCTAGACATGCATCGAACATGAGACTTTTACACTGTAACGATGCCATTAGCATTCTTTACTCTTTTTAAACTATGCTGCTTATCCCAAACACCCCAAACTGCCACACATACAAACCATACATAACTCAATCACACTGTGCCTTTTCAAACAAGCCTGTATCAAGTAACTTAGGAAAGATAATTCAAACCTATCATATACTGTCATTCCAAGAAACTGGTACTAATGGCTCCTGCCTGCAAGTCCACACTCCACACAAATCTGAAGAGAGATCTAGAAAAGATAACTAGGCACACAATCTGGCAAACTAGTGCCAATACCTCCTGGCCATCAATAATCTGATGACATTCAACACAAGCTAATTGACGGAAAATGCGCCAAACTTGTCAAGCTGTTTTGTTGAGAAAGGTACTCAAAACTTGTACAATACTGACTGTATTAAGCACATATCACAACAGATCATTCAGTATGAAAGTTTTCATACGAACCAAACAACACTTCAGCACATGCACCCCCTGCATGTATACTCACACAAAACAACACACCGAACATTCAGCACAAAAAGCACAATACTGTTACAACAACACTCTCCACAGCTGTAACTTTGACACGAAAGGTTTGTATGATAAATGGCACACACGCTAATAGTATGTAACTTCAAGATAAGATGATATCATTAAATTAATGCATAAATGCAGCCAACATCCATACATTTTGCTCTTGTTCTTCTTTTTCCATGTGAGATAACGCTTGGATTATTACATACATACATACACTGACAGGGGGAGAAGAGCCATTTTCATTCTCTTTCTTTGACTTCTGAACTCTGAGGTTCCCCCATAGTCAGATTTTGCATACAGGGCTGCTTGTGCACCCTTCAGACTGCCACATCCCATCTTCAGAGGATGACGGACACCAGCGTGCATATCCTTTTAGTGTCATTCATCTGTACCAGCACATATTGCGTGCTATCTTTTGGAAGAGGATTCAAAGTATGTGCAAGACTGCCTGTACTATGCCTGTGTAGGTCTTCCTTTAAAGTTTCATGGAAAGGACTGGAAGGGATCTGAGACTGTAATGGGAAGTCTCTTTCAACCCTCAAGCAGTCAGAAAGACTCAAACTCATGACCATTAGATCAAGCCACGCAGTAACCCCCCATCCCCGAATTTTTATTCGCACTCAGTTGCAGGAAATGCAATCATCCTCAAGACATGTGTTTTGTAAAACGTAGACTGAGAAATACAAATACCTGCTATACTACATAATGAAGAAGGTTTGTACATGACAACAGTTCTTAGATTCTACACATTTTCCCCAATTAGCTCAACCACAACATAATCTGTTTTTTTAAATGCACACACTTTTCTACTCTCAGTCCTAAAAAAAAAAGTTTTTCGTTTCCAGTTTTTAGAAAAAAATGTTGGTATCACTTATAAAATGGAACTAAGAATTTAGAACACATAATTTCATTTACATCCCCTTCCCACCCCCTTTCCTGAAAAGAAAAAGTAGAAAGAAAAACAGAAATGAAATATCGAGGACTGGAGAAAGACGTCATTATTGACCCCTCTCATTACACTGCAGCTGTCTGCCACACCAAAGGCACTTTCATACAGCTAGTGTCTAACTGTTCACATGGATATGATATGGTGTAGACAGTAATATACTTTATATAATACAACTCTGAGCCTGACCACTCTCAAATAACAATGAAAAAAGCTGATGTATGCCATCAACGAGTATGGATTGGAACGTGGGTTGACTGTCTCGGTATGAATTGAAACATAGGTTGACTGTCTCAGTATGAATTGAAACAGGTTGACTGTCTCAGTATGAATTGAAACAGGTTGACTGTCTCAGTATGAATTGAAACAGGTTGACTGTCTCAGTATGAATTGAAACAGGTTGACTGTCTCAGTATGAATTGAAACATAGGTTGACTGTCTCAGTATGAATTGAAACATAGGTTGACTGTCTCAGTATGAATTGAAACATAGGTTGACTGTCTCAGTATGAATTGAAACAGGTTGACTGTCTCAGTATGATTTGAAACATGTTGACTGTCTCAGTATGAATTGAAACAGGTTGACTGTCTCAGTATGAATTGAAACAGGTTGACTGTCTCAGTATGAATTGAAACAGGTTGACTGTCTCACACAAAGCCTCTTCCAAAGCACCAGTTATACATAACACAGCACCCCTGATTCAAATAAAAACACATTCATCATCACATTTTTAAAAAATTTACATGTAAATACTGGTGTTTGCAAGCAACAAGAATATATGTCCATCTCTTAATCAATGGATTATTTTAAACATTAACCCACTTAACCTGAGAAGAAGTCAGAGTAATGAACAAAAATACAATCCCAATGCCCAGTTCATAAATCATAAGAAGAAGAAAAATGAAGGGAAAAGAACAACCCCACACCCAAGTGTCCATACTACCTATAACCACCACATGACATCAAGTGAAAGGTACAGCCCCGTCCCAAAGTTGTATACATGTATACACACTGAATTAAACCCTTTACACTATGAATGAAAATGAAGGAATAACTTTTTTTTTTTTTTTTTGGGGGGGTGGGGGACATAGAGCCATAATCCTGCAGAGTACTATTTATTCCTAACATCACCCCAACAAAGTAGGAAAAGGAAAACGAGCATCCTCATCCTTGCAGTGAAGCACTGATCTATGCTGACTAAGGAAAAAAATACACAAACACACACACACACACACACACACACACACACACACACACAAAAACCCACAGCAATGTCACTTGTTTCCTAGCCTCTACAAAAATACTGTCCGTCTGTACCAGCGCAAATGTAAACTATGCAACAGCATGCTCTTAACTGAATGAGTTGTTGTCTTCTCAACTACATTTCAAGCTCTTCAAGTAAAACATGGTTTCCTCAACACTAGCTCTTTAAGGTGACTCCAGTGGCGGAAACAAACAAACAAAACTGGCAGTCTTTCAACACACACACACACACCCCTTCCCGAACCAAAAAATTCAAACAAAACAACAAAAACCAAGGTTAAAATCCTAAGACGAGTAAAGTTCATAAGTAAAATATCTTTTTAAAATGATTTTTTGGCCATGGTATACTTGTAAGAGCACAATATTTTTCAGTACCACAGTAAACACAAAATGTGCTATATCATTTGTACATCCTCAGTGCTATCTGTATTTGTACATGCTCAGTTACACAAAAACTATAACCAAAAAAGACAAAATATCACCCTCCAGATGACAAATTCAACAGATATGAAAAGAGAAACAGCACCGGAACACAGTCTGGTTTCCAGAATACAAGAATTCCTAGCAGTAGGTTAGTTTGTGCAGATAAAAGCCATAACTTGACCGTACCACATGTATTCATTACATATCACAACATGATTCACTCATACCTCTCATTACAAAGCAGGGTTTTAGTCTGAATAAATGTGCTGGTTAGAATTCATGACTAAATAATTCCATCCATTTCACTTCATTCACTTATAAACTCCAACCAATTCTGGTACATTAAAAAAATGAACCCATGCTTTAATGACAAATATTGCACAACTACAGTCCAACTCCACGTCAGTTCAATTCTACTCACTGGCAATCTTTTCCAATAAGTATGTGTACAGCCCAGCATGCTAAATGACTACATAGATGGGCAGTCTGCAGTCTATTCTAGTCTATATGTGGGTAGTACTTTGTGCTGAACTGTCCTGTAAAGTTAGCCTGCACTGTCATATACTGTAGAGTGAGTGCATGCTCCACTCTTAGCAAGATGAATCTGTTTTCTAGTCTGCTGCGTGAACATACAGTATACCATGCTGAATGCTGTGTAAAATCAGTCCGCAGTCTCTTCTACCAGGTCACTACAGACCACAGCGTGCTGAACTCGTGTATAAGATTATTGCATCAGATAAGATATTGTTTAGTTTTTGCTGTTATGCTGAAAGACTATTGCTCTACAGTGCTGTTGTTACACTAGTTTCATGCAGTGCGGTGCTTCTTCATGCCATTTTTGTTTCCGAACTAAAGCTATGCAACGTATGCTTACAAGTAATTACAACAGTATCAAATTTGATCTTTACATTAGTGTTCACTCTTGATGTAAAAAGAAACAAAAGGTGTAAAACACCTTTTATTTGTACCTGTTTACACTAATTTATTGTTCTACTAACAACATGGCTTTTATCATTATATTTTTAAAAAACATTTCAAGAAAAACAAAAATGTATCCACTTGAGTTTAGAAGAAAAATAGATTACACTTTTCTACAAATTAACTGCTTGCTACTGTCTCTTCCACATGCAAATCTTAAGGAAAACATGAAAAATATCCTTTAAACTATAACACCAAAATCTCAAAGTAAAGCTCTGTCTAATAAAATAAGTGCACAGTCCTTACTATTCCAATGCACATATCCACAAATATCAAAGTACAGTTCTAACTAACCACATCAGTGCACGCTCCATACTGATCAAATGCACATGTGTATATATGCTCCTTCAAGTCCCCAAGACACCTACCTGGTCAAGTGGTTAAACACAGCTAGTCTAGATTAGAGCTTGCATGGACGTGTGTATGTATGTGCACACAGTGGCCAGACAGACAGACAGACAGACAGACAGCAGACCACAGGCAGGTCATCAAGTCAGCTTACTCTACACTGTAGCACAGACTCGTTACAACACTACAGGCAGCCCTAGATTAAAGCCCAAGAAGCCAGGTCATACCTGAGAACAGCTAGCACAATGTTATTCACATTATATATATATATATACACATATATATATATATCATACACAGCCCTGAAGACTGGAGCGAAAACGAAGGGGGCACATCATGCAGTACAAAGAAAAGAAACGAACAGAGAAGAAAAGAAACCAACACTGTTTTCGCATACACAAGCCACAGAAAGGCAGGCGGCAGAGTCCACAGTGTCAGCAGGGTGGCAACAAGGGGTGAGAGGAGGTGTACTTACTGCTGAGGGAAATGGAGCGGCCCAAAATGGTGATGGATCCCTCCACGAGGGAGGTGATATCTATCAAGCTATGTCTTTTGGGGAGGCCTAGCAGCGCAACAGAACAACAAGTCAGCGTCAAAGCAGCAGCTGCTCCCTAACTCACCTCCCCCCCACACGCTTTGGGGTTTGCCCCCAAACAGAATCATATTACTACTGCTACTGCTGCAGGAGCTTTCTGCCCCCTGTCTTCAACGCTTACACCCAACCTCCGCCTTCTTGTCTCATCTTTTCCCCCCAACTACTTTTTGGTGTCACCCACTATCTTAAACCCCTCCATTCCTTTATCTTTTGTGCCTTTTTAGTGAATAATGATCGAAACCAGCTTCCTCCCTTCCATTATGTATTTTGTCATGTGTTTTGTACCTAAGCTTTATCATCTGATCAAAATGAATTATAAATTGGTGTGCGTTAAAAAATCAATTTACACTACTCCATTCTCTCTCTCTCTATGTTTCATTATTTTTGGCGTTATTTGGAAGAAAATCATATGGTAAATTACTCCAGCTATATATGTACTCTTTCAAATAAGTCTGTTTTCTAAAAAAGACTTGTTGTAAAGGAAATCATTTGATATCTGTTAAAGCAGGAAGCAGAGTCCAGAAAGAACACCATTAGCCCTCTACTAGAACATTTCTACAGCTTTGAAAGCAGATCGTTAAATCTGAGTTTTAAATGAAATGGGGAGGGGGGAAAAAAAACACCCACAGACTCTGCAACATCTCTTTAATTTTTCTTCGCATTATTTCAATCATACATCTTCTAGTTCTCTCTCGGACAAACAGTCTATATTCCATACTCTTTACAGCACAATGCTGATTTTGATTTTGAACAAAACTACTTACAAGGATTTTTTTATGTGAGATTTTTGTTATATTTTGGGAATGGGGGGGAGAGGAGATGCCATGTCATTTTTTTTAAATCATGACCAATAATCCTCATAATTAAAAAGTAATAATAAAATAGTGAAAACTTAACTTCACACCAATGCAGAGGAGAATCAGTAAATCCTTCTCTCTAACATATCTGTCATTCCCATTTCTACAGCGCTCGCAGAATCCTCGAAGCCAATCTGAATACATAAATACAGGCACACGTCCCCCATATCTTGGCGATATACTCGCTGTTCTCAAGCACACTGACCCCAAAACCATGATCCCCACACCGCATAAATAAATACAGTGACAGTGATGAGTAGGTATACCATATCACACAGAGAACATTGTAACACCCATCAACTAGAATCTATGAATACGCCAACTAAACAATCAAAACAAACCAACATAGTGTCGTAAAGAACAAATAAGGACAGAGAAACCGGTGAAAAATAAATCTTCAGCAACACAGAAATCTCTAAGACGCTACCCACATAGTCACAGTAATTAGCAGGTATCACATCTGTTGTACCTAGGACAACACACACTGTACTGCACTCCCCAGCCTCCCAATCTTTTCATAAGATAATATATGACCACAAGAAAACACAAACATGAGAAAAATTGCCCCAAATTCTCTGTTTAGCACAGGTCTCACCCTCTCACACGCTGCAGAGTCAAAATCTTCAAGAGAGACATGGCAGGAAAGAGGGGGGAAAATGAAAGAGAGACAGACTGGAGAGAATTGTTGGTCACAGGCAAACAAGCACAGAGCCAACCATTCCTGAGAGACTGGAAGGCAGGCAGGAAGGCAGGAAGGAGACAGAGTGAAACTCCAGATTGTCAGGACACTTTGTGCTGAAGGAATCACAGCTGTTAACCCCTTCCCTCCAAACTACTTACCCCTTTCTTCACAGCTATTAACCCCTTCACTTCAAGCTATTAATCCCTTCCTTCCTTCCTTCCTATTTAACCCTTCATTCCCAGCAATCAACCCCTTCCCTCACAGCTACAACCCCCATGATTCCCTATTAACCTCTTCATTCCCAGCTATCAATCCCCTCCCAGCTATTAACCTTTTCCCACCCAGCTTTCCACCCAGACCCCTTCCCTCCCACGTTTTAACCCCTTCTGTTCCAGATATGAACTCTTCCCCTCCCAAGTTTGAAAGAAAAGCAAAACTTAAAAATATGGAACTTTTTCAACTTCAGTTTGATTTTTGATAGTTTTTCAAAAACATGGATACAAAATCAGCTTTATCCACATCCCTCCTCCACCACCCCTCTTCTTTCTTCAAAACAGAATGCTTTGAAATACCTAAATGAATAAAAATAACACTAAATAAGTGTACCGCCAATCTGGAGTTCTTGCCAAGAATTGCATACAGCATATTTTCAGAGATTTCAAAAGTAACCATTCAAGTTCGCCAATGCAAAAGAACAAGAAAGTGGCATAGAATTTTTTTAAAACAATTAAAAAGAAGAAAAGGAAGAACTCTTCATTGCACATGACCATTTCTCGCACCGATCAGAACTGAACAAATAAACATCACACACTCCAAATCTGTCTCTCTTTTTTTCATTTCTTTTCTCTTTTACTTACCACAAACCTCCTAGCTTGTTCTACAGCACTAAAAATTGAAACAGCAGACGACTATGTCCTAGACCGTTACTTACTCCACTGACCAGACTTTCTCCTTCTGCAGGCATGCTGAATCCTGTGAAGGGTTCTCACTGTAATAATAGCACACCACAGCACCATTCACCACACTGACTGCCTCCACTCTTCCTCAATCCCACGGTTTGCCCAAATCCCACATACTACTACCCTCTCTCTACGCCTCTTTCTCCCTTGCGACTCCCCTCTTTCCCCGACTCCCTCCTACACGACAGTGGCGGCAAAGTGACAGGGCAAGCAGCAGGGCAGGGAGCGGTGCAGAGAGGGGACTGACCTGGGGCGGAGAGGGACTTGCTGTCGGCCTTGTTGCTCTCGCTGGACTCCAGGGCCTCTTGGAAGCTCAGCAGGTGTGACCACACGGCCGACTTGCCCTGAAGATGTTAACGCACGGTCCACTTACACAGGAGCTGACGCATACCAACCTTTGCTGTTTTCTTTGTGGTTGTTTTTTTTGTGTGTGTGTGTGTTACTAATCAATAACTGTCTCTAAGGGATATGAAACAAAATTGTTTATATTTTAAACTTTTCGATTCATGATTATCAATGTGGGGACAAAGTATATCAATTGGCCTTTTTTCCCCCTTCACAAGATTAAAAGAAAAACAACTTAATTTTAGGGGGTGGGGTGGGGTGGGGGGAGAGGGCTTGGTGGTGGGATGCATACTCATAACAGGCTGAATTAAATTGGAAAAAAAATGCATGCATACCTCTGTGTGTGTGCAAACATGCATGCCTCTGCGTGAGTGTGTGTGCGCGCACGCACATGTGTACACATGTGTGTGAACAACATACAAAACTGACAGGTAATGATTAATCCCTCTGAAAGGAGAAGTCATGACACTGACATCCTACTATCAAAACTGTCTCTGTTCTTTGCCTTTCTATAAATTGTCAGCGTTACTATCTACGCCTTCTACCTGGTCCACTGAAAACAGCCTGTATTTGGTGAACAACAACTCTTACAATTTTTCTTAAAGAATTTCATTCACTTCATTCTGGTCAACACTGTGAATTCTAAACACACACACACAACACACACACACCACACTCACTCACTCACGCACACTCACACACTCACTCTCTCTCTCTCACACACACACACTCACTCACTCACTCTCTCTCTCTCTCAGTTTGTGTCCAAAGCTTATAAAATGTTATACATACTTATGTCATCTGAAAATGAGCTAACTGTTAAAAATCTAGCAATATTTCTGTAGAAATCTTTGAAGAGAATATGGGGTAGTAGCCTAATGTAAATTTTTCAGTTTTAACCAATGTTCATGGAATGATTTATTTTCAACGATAACTTGACAGCAAATGGCTGTATACTAGCACTTTTGTATGTTTTCACCCCTTCAGAAGGGGCTTTGACCTATCTGAATAAATATCTGAAGTCTGAAGTCTCTCTCTCAGTCTCTCTCTCACACACACACACACAAAACTGTCATCCGTTTCATGACAAACCTTACTCTCTCTGTGCTGCCTCACTCACCTTCTTGGTCTGCAAGCCGTGGGACCAAATACGCTCCAGCAGGTCACAGAGACTGGCAATGAGCGTGTTCTCCTCCACCCCCGTCAGGGCCCCTTCTCCGTGACCCAGTTCCACCGCTTCCTGACCCATCTTCTTCACCAGCATTTTCTTCGTCTGCCACACAATACACAATGTCATTTTATCCTTCACTCTGTTGGGGCACTGCACTGCACTGCACTGCAGGGAATGTTCAGGCAGAGTGTGGTGGTGGGACAGGTGAACCTGGCAGAGCTTGTCCTCTTCAGGTAGCATATATCTTAAGATATTTTGGGGGGATTAGCAAACATACTATGCAGACCTGCTATACCTTTCAAAATGTTTGTCAGACACACTCACACAACCACACCATACAAAATCCTACATTCACCAAGGCCAAAATCGTTGTGTTCAACTTAGGACCTCAGTTCCATAGTCTATGTCTCTTTCAGCAGACACTGCACTACACTACACTGCACTGCACTGCACTGCACTGCACTGCACTGCACTGCACTGCACTGCACTGCACTGCACTGCACTGCACTGCACTGCACTGCACTGCACTGCACTGCACTGCACTACACTACACTACACTACACTACACTACACTACAGGTAAACCTTAAGGTGAAATCAGCCCTTATGCAAACAGAACCTTTCAGGGGCTCATGATGCTTCCTATGTGTTCAAAACACACTCACTTTGGTCTAAATCGCTGCAGCCAAAGTGAAGAACACGTCAGCACACTGTCTGTGCACCAACACCTAGATGAGTAACTCTAGATTACCAGGATGACAATGACAATGTGCAATCCTCCTCCTCCTCACAATTCAAATGCAGTGTTCTGTCAGCTTAGCTCTTTTTCTTTTTCTATTTTCCTTCCTCGGCTACAGCTCCCAGGTTCACCAAAGATGACATTTTGGATATGTAACTTTTTTGCCAACCATGAAGGTATCCACATTCCATCTTTGGGGATGCATGCTGGGTATGTTCACGTTTCCATAACTCATAGATTGATGACATGAATCACAGGATCTTTACTATGCAAATTTGATCTTCTGCATGAGTACATCTATACATGAAGGGAATTCAATCAAGGCACTGGCAGGGTCTGCACTTGAAGCTGACCTGGGAGACTGTAAACATCCTCACTCTTCACTCGCTAGATACTGCCAAGAATCGAACCCACAGCTTCATGGACCCCTGGATTTAACATCAAATGGTCATTAACCACTTGGCTCTAGCGTCTGCTGTTCTTTTTGAACAAAATCTGCCTCACATAACCAGAATGTAACCCCATCCCACTCCCACCCCCCAAAAAAGACACCCCAAACATTTAACAAACAAACACACACACACACACACACACAGACAACCCAATCTTGAAGTCAGTGAGAACCGAGGCAGCTTCAGCCCCCTGCAGGCTCACCTTGGTCTTGCACTCCTTGAGCAGCGTCTCCACAAACTTCCAGTTGGTCTGCTCCATGCCTTTGGCCGACATGGCCGACAGCTGCGGCTGCCGGAGCTGCTTCGACCGCGCCTCCTGGATGTAGCGCTACACACAGCACCATTCACAGCCGCCGGTTACCACACCCCCCACACCGCTGCAACACCCGCTTCCATCTGGCTACTTCCATACCACGCTACACACCACACAGAACTTGTGGGTCATAGCTCTAAAAAAAATCATCATCACATTAGAGAGATAATACTTGTTATCTTAAGTGTAATGTAGGGCAAGGATGTATTCTTCTAAAATAAAAGAGGTTCTGCATATGTGTCATTCAAGTACAAGATCTTTTTATAACTTTTTTTTTTAACTGTCATTTTCTCCCAGTTTTGATACTGTAACAGATAAAATTTCAACACTACAACTACTCCAATAAAGAGAGATAAACGAATGAAGAAATATAACTGAAAGTGTTTGGAGGGGGTGAGGGCAGGAACAAAACAAAATGCTTACTCATAGAAACGATATAAACACCAGAGTTCTTGCATTTTACACACACTATCTTCAACTGAATGAAATCTATCTACTTTCAGTTTCACACAGAAGACTGTCTTTTCAATTGATTTTTCACTTAGCATATACATGCAAACATAATCAACAATGCTTTAAAATACCACACCAACAAAACAGAAATCAATGTTTCAGTGACATACTCCTCTTCCCCTGACTAAACCTATCTTCAAATGTTCACAGTCTGTTGAAATACACTTTCTCTTCCCCTGACTAAACCTATCTTCAAATGTTCACAGTCTGTTGAAATACACTTTCTCTTCCCCTGACTAAACCTATCTTCAAATGTTCACAGTCTGTTGAAATACACTTTCTCTTCCCCTGACTAAACCTATCTTCAAATGTTCACAGTCTGTTGAAATACACTTTCTCTTCCCCTGACTAAACCTATCTTCAAATGTTCACAGTCTGTTGAAATACACTTTCTCTTCCCCTGACTAAACCTATCTTCAAATGTTCACAGTCTGTTGAAATACACTTTCTCTTCCCCTGACTAAACCTATCTTCAAATGTTCACAGTCTGTTGAAATACACTTTCTCTTCCCCTGACTAAACCTATCTTCAAATGTTCACAGTCTGTTGAAATACACTTTCTCTTCCCCTGACTAAACCTATCTTCAAATGTTCATAGTCTGTTGAAATACACTTTCTCTTCCCCTGACTAAACCTATCTTCAAATGTTCACAGTCTGTTGAAATACACTTTCTCAACACTCTAATTTTCCAAATTCATGGCTCTTTTTCAGACATGATATTTCTTGAGCTACAAGGCATGAATCCGTTATCATCTTTCTAATAGTAACAACTTATCGAATAAGAATTGCACACATACATATTTTAATTAAATTTAGATTTAAAACCCTTACGTTGCCATTTCTGCAAATCTTCTAAATAATAGCCCCCCACCCCCACAAAAAAAAAAAAGAAAGCAAAGACAAAAGAATAATTTTTTTTAATAAGTCCCTCTTATACAGTTTGTACACCTTCATTCTACATTGGGAAAAACATACTCCAGGCTTATGCACTGTCTTCCCGAGAGCTACCCCAAACTCTCTATAAAGAAGAACCCAATTTGAAAGTTTATGTACAGGGAAAAAGCATATATATACTTCCTTCACACAATTCTATGCTAAAAAAACAACAAACCAACCAAAAACAAACAAACAAACAAAAAAACCAAAAAAACCACCCCAAAACAGCCAAGAAAACATCAGAAAGAGAATGATAAATTTTCAAAATTCTGATTATTTAATTAAACTTGAAAAAAACACCTCTCTCAACCGGGGTGAATGATTGCTTCCTTCTGAATTATTTTTTTCCCTAACATTTACAGGGTAGGTACTTTTTTTTCAGAAACTATGAACACATCTTTCAGCTAGGCATGATTCTACAATACATACTGTCTGTCTATTGTTCCCACGCTTTCTTGCAAAGCAATCAATGATAAACTACTCTGAATAACACCCTGACCTAAAACGCCTTCATGATCTGACTGACGTGCAATAATTAAAATATCGCAGAATGTTTTCTGGAACCTCAAAGAGCCAATATAAACACATTCATGAATAACCATGCATACACGCACATGCACGCACGCACACACACTTATTCATTATCCTCAAAATAAAAGAATTAAATAAATTAAATAAACACACACGCACGCACACACACACACACACACACACACACACACACAACACACTCTTACACACAACACACACACACACACTATAGAAGACAATATAAAATTCATACAGAGACTGTTCAGAGAAAGATGGATGTGAGCTGTATAAATATTTTCACAAAAAAAAGAATAACAATTTTGAAAAACAACTAATTCTCCATTTAAAAACACAACAGCTTTCCTCATCCTCTTATCCACTAACTCAGCTTAACACCATCAGGCAAAAAAACAGAAACCAAAATCAGATCTTTTCCCCCAAACCATCTCATTCAGTATGAATGTCAAAGCACATAAGCACCTTTCCCTGCATGAAAAGCCCAAATCCCAACATGTCAGAAAGGCTACTTCGCCAATAATGTTACGGGAGACTTACAAAACCATCGCTCTCCAACACAATGCTCGAACTAAGCAGCAGCCACAAGCACCCTTTCCACCAGTCCTGTCTTCTTTTTCTGATTTCTCATCATCACCATTTGACTTTTTTACCCTTTACAAGAAACACAAACTCAGCAGAAGTGATATATATATCTATATCTATATATATATTCAAAGCCATCATTCCTTACAGGTTATTATCATGAGCGTTATGTTCCATGGCCCAAACCACCACCCCACAGTTCAACAGATACATACATTATGATATGTGGTGATGGGTACAATGTGCTAAATGTGATATGATTGATACTATCATATATTTGTCATGCACATGCACATGCGTGAGGTGAATATGTGAAATGAAAAAGCTCATCGTCATCATAACCAATACGAGGGGAACCATAGCAGCCCCACTACCCTCCCTGCAAAGCAAGCATAGGCCATCATCTCCTCCACAATCTGCCCATACATATACATATATAGAGAGACAGACAGACAGACAGACAGACAGAGACAGAGAGAGAGAGAGAGACAAACAGACAGAAACAGAGACAGAGAGAGACAGAGAAAGAGAGAGAGAAATAGAGAATGATTTTATGTGTGTGTGTTTGTGTTTGTGTGTGTGTGTGAGTGTGTGTGTGTGTGTGTGCGCGCACGTGCATGTGTGCGTGCAAGCACAGAGCAAGCGAGCACATGCATCTGTATTTTCTAAATATTTATCCAACTATCATGGCACCTACAGATTTTGCATACAGCAAACCAGACATATTAACTATTTTTTCAAAATGATTTTCATAATTCTTCTTTCAATATTAATTACCAAACACATCTAAAGAGAACAGAATCCTTTAAAATTAAACAAGCCTGAGGATCATCCTATGAACATACTTTCTTTCCAACAAAATAATAAAGACACTGAATGACAACACCTATTTCACAAATGGATACATTACTTGAAAAGATTTAAGGAATAATTATCAATAAATAGTATATCAACACTAAACAACCTGTACATATATGCATTATTTCTTAAACAACTGAATGATTCATTTGTATGTACAAACATGTCCACATGTTGCACCTATTTCCTTGTTAATGAATACCATTTGGTTGAAACCAACACTTTCTTCGTTTGATAATACAAACATACTTTCATCAATCAGACTGACAAAATGTTAATTGCTTCTTTCAAAGCTACTGAACAGCCAACCACTATCCAAAACTATCTTTCCTTACACAGTTTTAGACTTTGCACAGTTCAACAAATCGTGTTTGACCGCCACACCAACTTCTGACTAAAATGACTGTTTATGAACTATGATTTTATATAATTATGTGCTATCATCAATGAAGAATCATTGTGAATTTTTTTTTTAAGAAAGAAAAATTAAGCAAACAAGATAAACAGGAAAAATACAGTGATAAAATAACGTGAAAAAAAAAGAATTTTTTTTGTGGGGGGGGGGGAAGATCAAGGAAAAGGAATTTTCAAAAAAAGGATAAAACTGAAACAGAGGAATTAAAAGTAAGTGAACAATTTTTTTTTAATGAAACTTACAAAACGGGGGTGGGGGTGGGGAGAGGAGGGGGGGGCAATTCCATTTTAACATAACTGTGTTCTAGCTAAATGACAAAACACGTAACTATGCTATCTGCAATTCAACTAAAACAGTCACACTGCTTAACCCACAGCTAAGGACAAACAGAAAGAGAAAACTATAAACAAACGTATAAAACAATCCCCGCCCCCCCCCCCCCCCCCCCCCCACCCCATCCCTTCCAGAATCCCCAGGTATGTTCAACACATCTAAGAACAAGACACATTAATCTTCACTCAAACAACTGCAATGAGGAAACACACACACACACACACACGAAACAACTTTCATAATCAAACACTGATGATTTTTTTTTAAAGAAAACTAGAAAAGCAGCAGCACTCACACGTACAAAGACAAAAAGAGAAAACCACACAAGGAATCAGAATATTCCCTCAAACTGATTTTAAGGGATGAAGGGAACAAGTATAGTATAGCATGTAGATCTGACAATGATCTGTTGATCTTGTATTATTTTGAATAAATTATGTCAATCTGGGAGGTTCTAAAAAAGACATTTGTTTTGCTCCAAAATCAACAAAATGATGGCTTGCAGTGATCAACAAACATATAAGCAAAACTGGTTTGGCTGTCATCTATCAAGATGCAAATAATCCTGCAGCCTTTTATGTTTGTAAAGTACATCCTAAAAATGTAACAACAAGGATTTTTAATACCTTACATGCCAAATTACTGATGCTGTTACCACTTCTTCCTTTATCACCCCCACCCCCCTCTTCCAAATTAACGGTTATGTTCTGCTTTTCAGACAAAATTGGTTGCATTGATTAAAAGAACCCTTTTACACAGGCACTTTTTTATGCCGACTTCTTCATGAATGTGATTTTCATCTCTGCACAAATCTGCTAGAACTGCACTGCTGGTTCCCAACCTTGCGCAGCAATGCACCTGATAGCTTAGGGGTAAAATACCGTCAATTTTTTGTTGTTGTTTGTTTGTTTGTTTCTAACTGTGTATATTACAACTTGCAGCAGAAAAGTTTGACTGTGGTATCTTCTTTGTTTCTGACCAAAGACTCATTAATATGCCATTGTTTCGTCACTGCTGCTTTAGTGCCTTACAAAAGAGTGATTTCATCCACTGCTTGCATATAAACACAATTAGCCTTAACCATATCATAAGCTAAAGGGATGTCTCCATTCTGTATATTTACAATATTGTTCCCAAAATAAATGAAGGGGGAAAATACATTTGCAAATCTCAGAGATTTTTTTTCTCCAAAACTTAAAATATTCATTGCTATACTGCATCCAGCATCCAAAATGCCTTAAAGATTGATTGGTTTGGGTTTTGTCAACAAAAACTGAAATATCAAAATAAATTGACTGAAACAGAATGGAAATGCAGAGGAAAACTAAACTACAACAATACAAAGATTACAAAACCAAACCCAAATATATTAAAACAAACACAAACCAATAGCAAACTATTTAGTCCAAACTCGGTACCAGTAATAAAGAAGTGATATCAAATATCAATACCAACAACAACCAAAAATAAAATCCACATGAAATTCATATTGTTCAGAGATTACTTTTTTGCTTTGACAGTAAGCAATCACCATTTCAACCCTCTTGCTTCTGTACTTCCACTGAATGAAGTGTGTGTGTGTGCGTGCGTAAGTCTGTGCGTGTAACTCTGTGTGTAACTCTGTGTGTGTGCATGTGTGTGTGTGCACATGTGTGCGTGCGTGTGTGTGAATGTGTGTGTAAGTGCATGTCTGTGCACACATGTATGTGTGAGCCTACATGCATGTGTCATGTATGTGCACATGAGCATGTTCCTCATCTTAACATCCACAAATAAAACACCACTCTTACAAACTACACAAACAAACATAACTACCAACCTATCAACTCAAATGTAAAAAAACCCAACAAAAACACAATAACAATGAATAAAAGAGAAAGAAATATATGAATTAGTAAGAAACCGTCAAAGTCAGAGGGAAGAAAACAACCCCAAACTACATCTCGCCCAATACATGACTACTGCACACGCCAAGCAAGCAAAACCAGCCAAAGGGGAATAACAAAATTTGCAAACAGTGAAAGAAAAAAAAAGGAGGAAAAAAGGAACAAAAAAAAAATGACCACGCTAAAATTGGAGAGGCCAATATACACGAGTCCTCTACGAAAATGAAAACATGGTCATCAATCAAACTATGAAAATGGCGAATGGTGAATGGCGATGCGATGGGGAGGCAGGATTACTTACAACCCAGAGTTTGGCATGTTTTTCAGCCAGGGCAAACTACACAACCAAACATGGCAAGAAAATAAATCATCACCTACCTCCACTAGCCAGAAACAAAAAGAGGAGAGAGGTTTTTTTGGTCTACAAATACACAGCAGCCTACTACAGAGACATGGCGTATGTATATTTAGACAAGAGTGCATTAGAACCCCTCTCCACGTGAACCACAGAAAAACCCCTACGACACTTACGATCCAGACATCTTTCTAGTTAAAACAAAAAGGGAAGAAGTTGGTCAATGAAGTCAATCAACATTCAAGCATGACAAGTTTTGTGTGTGGAGAAAAACAAAGAGGGGAAAATGTTGACAAAATAAATCGATGAATGCAAACAGAATCAGTCAATTCATGACATGCTCTAATTATAAATGCATGCCTCTATTTGCACACTTCTTGCATTTTGTTTCAGTCAGTAAACTTAAGTTTTATGCATGCATGCACGCATTTGTTAGAACACACACAGGCGCACGCATGTGCACGCGCATACGCACACACACAAACACACACACTCACAGTCACATACACACAGAATGAAGACTGAAAGAGAAACAAGCCTTAAAAACTAACTCACTCACACTTTCACACACACACACAAAATGAAGACTGAAAGAGAAACAAACCGTAAAAACTGAGAAAACAAGCCAACTACAAATTCAATCATTGCACACAAAAAACCAACAAAATCATGACATGAAATTAGCAAACATGCTTATTTGCACAAAACACTCCATAACATTCTCAGCAATGGCTTTTTTTTTCTTCTTTCTTTCATTTTCCCCAAAAGAATCAGATTCTGCACACTGAAGGTGCTGAGTGTCCCTGTACTGATGATTTTCCAGCACTTTTCAAAGGAAGATGAGATACAATATAGTTCCTCCACTTCAGAAAGTTCCAATACAAACACATAGTTGAACATTACACTATCGATTCCTATACTTTGCCAATACAGACAGTTGAATATTATGCTATAGATTCCTATACTTTGCCAATACAGACAGTTGAATATTATGCTATAGATTCCTATACTTTGCCAATACAGACAGTTGAATATTATGCTATAGATTCCTATACTTTGCCAATACAGACAGTTGAATATTATGCTATAGATTCCTATACTTTGCCAATACAGACAGTTGAATATTATGCTATAGATTCCTATACTTTGTCATACATACAACAGTTGAATATTATGCTATAGATTTCTATACTTTGCCATACATACAAACTGTTTAAAATTACGCTATAGATTCCTATACTTTGCCATACATACAGACATTTTAACATTACGCTATAGATTCCTATACTTTGCCATACATAGACAGTTGAATATTACACTATAGATTCCTAAACTTTGCCATACATAGACAGTTGAATATTGCACTATAGATTCCTATACTTTGCCATACAGTCATTCAACCAACCAATGTTAGTTTCTCTGACATCATCCAAATGCAAGACCTGCCTTTTCCAATTTGTAAGTTTTTTTATTTTGAACATCATTTCTCTTTTTCTTCTCATTCATGAGCATGAATAAAGACAATGGGTTTTTTTCTTTTTTCCTGGATTACCAACCTTGAACAATGCTAAAATCTATTCACCACTCCAAATCTATAAGTTTCCTACAAAATATTATCCTTTCCATCCTTTCATTATTGAGATACGAGCTTAGAGTCCTTTGGTATAGACATGTTTGAATGCCAATACATGTAGACATCCATTCGTGTGAGTATTCATGTGTACATATGTATGAGTACACAGGTGGAGGGGAGGGGGGGAGGAAAGAACAAGAAAAAAAATGAAAGTAGAAACAGTAAAGGAATGGTACTGGTAGAGAATGATTGAATTTTCCTTCCAGATTTAGATCTGGATGCAAAACCACCAATATACTGGTGGAGCAGTGGGGGGTTGGAAGTGTGACTGGGCTGGATGGGTGGGAGAGGCTCCATTTTCTTTTCAGCTTGACTTCTCTTCCAAAGTTTTCATGAATACAAGACAGAGTTAAGGGACATAAAGAAGAAGTACACTTGTACACAACAAGTAGGTGACTGTTAAGTGTATGAATACAGGTGGTTATGTGCACATGTGGTAAATTTGTACACATGTCAAGTATAATCAAGCTTGCCTAGGAGCGAAACAGCAAAATATGTCAAGCAAAGTGGGTGGAAATTTGAGAGCGTGTGTATGTGTGTGTGTGTGTATGTAACAAGACAATATGTTATAAGGATGAAAGTATGGCATAGATAAAGTGTACTAAGAGAGATAGTGCGCGCAGAGGCTTTACTTTATCTCTCTTTCTTGTGCTCTCTTCACCTCTACTTCTTGCTACCTGAATCCTTATCTTTCAGAGATGTAGGTTAGTGTGTGTTGTGTGTGTGTGGTGTGTGTGTGTGTGTGTGTGTGTGTGTGTGTGTGTGTGTGTGTGTGTGTGTGTGTGTGTGTGTGTGTATGTGTGTGTGTGTGTGCGCATGTGTCACTGTGTGTGCATGTGTCACTGTGTGTGTGTCACTGTATATGATTATGAATATGAATCCCAATCTGAAATCAACAGCTTGGCCAAATCGGCAAGCACTGACCTTGTACGAAATTTAACATTTTTCAAGACACCGGACAGTGCAGTGGGCCTTTTGTTGTTGTTGTTTTTTTCCTGGGGTATTTTGGGGTGGGTCTTTTTTCTTTTTTTTTTTTTCTGGGAGGGTGGGGGGTTGCTTTAGTTGCTTTATTTTTGTTTTTAGTCTGTCTTTTATGCAAAATATTTGTTTTTGTTATTCCTTTTGCACACCACTTCACTTACCCTAAACCCTGATCTCTAGTTTCTTCCATGGTTTTTCCTCTCTTTCTCTTCTATTTCAGTATGCCTATCTATCAGCTATTCAAATAAGATTATCATACACCCTACTGTCTCTGATGTCTAAACCTTTAAGTACAACACATTAAATCCTTTAAAACAGAAGAAATAGTTTTTCTGAATTTTCCATAGACACAAACCTGTGAAAAGACTATTTTCACAAAATAAATGTACACCTTTCTTATAAAACGTGCTTGTTCCTTTTTCTTTCCAGTCATTTCACACTTCCTCCATCTTCACCAGAACCGATACCTTTCACAGCTGGAAATCCATCAAGCTCAAAACTAAGATTTCCCCTCAAATTACTCAACAGTTTTGCTTCCACGCATGCATTTTCTCGGCTAAGCCAGACGATAGTTTACTAACACAGAGAGCCCCTGGCTGCTTTAATGAGTATTGGAGAAGTGGCCTGAAAATAACCAAGCAGAAACAACACCACACAGGTCACACAGCAACTAGCCACATCACCATCACTGCACATGGAGAACAAACTGAAGCAACATGCCCTACAGCCTGGACTATCCTATTTGTTCTGCAAAATGGAAAACTGGCATGCTGATGTGCAGAGAGAAAACATTGTCTAAAGAGTTGGACAGCCCACGGTCTTTAAAAAGGAAGCTTTCTTTTAGAAAAAGGTGATGATCTGGTATAAACATTTATGATTTTTTGTTGTTGATTTTATTTCTGGTCCTAGGTTTAAACAAAGTGACTCCTTTTTGATTCATTATTTGGTTGCAGTGGTGCAGTCTGCACAGTCCCATAACAGCAATTAACCACCCTCTCCTCCCCTCTCCCTTCACACACACAAGCAAGCACACACACACAAGCACACTTATCACAAAGCCTTCAATTATCCACTTCCCTTTCGTTTTTCTGTTTTTCTTTTTCAGTTTTTCTTTTTGTTTGTTAGGTTGTTTTTTTAACCTGGAGAGTGAGTAAGGAGGAAAACAAATGCCTTTCAACAGTGAACAGAATTTTCCAGTGACCACAAAAAAACACATCACATCAGCCAACACACACACACACACACGCACACAGCAGGCATACCAGTGCAGCAGCATGTCAGAGCACAGCACTGGAGCACACACACACCCACACATACACACACCCAACACACACACACACACAACACACACACACACACACACACACACACACACACACACACACACACACCAAACACCCAGGCAAGGCAGCCACCGTGTCGCCCCCTTCACCCCCACAACATCCTCACCGTGGGCTGCTCTGCCTTGAAAGGGTCACAGTAACCAACAACATCAGACGTCATACACACTGCATGCTGTGTGAACGTGGGCACATTTCTCTTTTTCTGCTGTTTGTTTTAAAGTGACATCCTAGTGGGGGTTTTTGCAAATACCTGTGTTGAGACAAATGTGGAGAGAAAAAAAAGAGTTATAGCAATTTGGGCACAAATACATGCATGTGGACATGATATATGGATATTCACAGTTAACATTCATAAAACATGAATGTGGTTTGGGTTGGGGAGGGAGGTAGGATGCAGGAGGAAGACAAAACAACAACAATAAATTAATGAATAATTTCTCAGTGGACAACCTGTCTTGTGTGTATCTGCTTTGCTCGTTTTTACATTTCACAATGCAGAGTTTCCAAATGCACACTTGCCTACATTCTTACGGCAACAACAAAAATCTTCATTCAACACTTCTAGTACCCCCTACTTCCCTGCCTCCCTTCCTCCTCCTGCATCCACCAGGGGTGTTGTGGTCTTCAAGGCAGCAACAAAAATGGCTAGCTCAGCTTCTGGCCACTACCACCCTCTTCACACCACAGATCATTCACATAGGCAACACACACACACACACATACACAGACACAAGACTCTTCATCCAACACAATGCAATCACGGATATCACAATGACAATTCAAACATCAAGGATTTGTGAAACCAAAGATTGGAGAAAGTGTGGGGGGTGGGGTGGGGGTGTTCTTGTTGGGCCTGTACTGACCTCTCTTTGGTCTGAGTTGAGCTGGAGGTGTTCTGCGTGCTGTAGAGAACGATCCTTGCGCCGCCATTTGGCGTTCTCTCGGCTTCGGGTTCTAATACAGCATAGAAAATACATATGTGAGGCATCAATTGCTGTTGATTACTCTCGTGTACGCACACCTGTACGCTCAAGCAATCGATGATTCAGAAATATTCAACCGATTACAAAAAAGAATTTAATGGTGAATAAACTAATTCAGTTTAAGACTAAAACTATAATCATCCCCAATCATATTACATAGTTTTCTGAACACTTTTTTTCCAGCAATTCTATCTTATCAGGCGAATTACTATTTGTTCTCAGAACTTGTTCTAATTCCACTTCAATTTCTAAAGAGATGTCATTGAATACTTGACAGTTACTGAATCATGTCATCCTCGCAGATGTTTGTCAATAGAATGCCAAATTAATAGTTTTCCAACCTTTTCAACCAGCTGAATACATACATCATGCCCTTACATAAGCCACGTGTCACAATCACTCTCTCAGAAGACACAGAGTATACAGTTGTGTACAGAGCCCATACTTGGAAGCGGAAGACTCGGTGTTGAGGAAAGTGGCACTGAGGACAGGAAAGACGCCGGCCTTGTGTTCGGCTAAGCCTTCCGCGGTGCCAGGAGACATCGGCTTGGGGGCTACGTGGTCTATGTGGGTGGCACGTTTGTCAATGAACACGGCTGGAAAAACAAGCACACACAGTCCATCACTATCATTCTAACACACACACACACACACACATATATATACACCCATTCTGACTGTATACCTGTGACCACAAAATAACCCAAAAAACATTTATGGAGAAAGGAAAATAAACTAAATAAACCAAAACATTTTGCCTGCAATATGGCAGTTTCGCATATATATAATAATGTGTACATTTTTGTAAACGTTCATAAGCATTCACATACACACCAGATTAATCACAGTCAACTATGAGCACATGTAAATTACTACACATACATCCAAGAGCAGCACACATGAAAAAGCAACACACATGCACATAATTTACAAGCACTCACTTTTCATTTCATTTCATTTTATTTCATGTTGTGAAAGCCCCACTGACCATACAGACCATATCAAGGCTATACACACACGCATGCATGCACTCACACATGGATGCACACACAAACATACGCATATATTCTGGTTTAAACAGATGTTTATTCAGGAAAAAAACGTACAAAATCCATTTGGAGCAGCAACAAGCTTATAGCTTATAGTGTACTCCTCCATCAAACAAAAAGAAACTTGTAACTTGGCAGCTGAAAAAAAATGCATTGTCACAGCACACCAATCTTTATGAAACATGTGCAATTAATAAATTGAAGACATCTTTATTAAACTTACTGCCTTTATACTTGTGAAAACTTTGAAACCTCATGTTTTGCATATATTGACAAAATTACTTTTTATAAGTCAGGAAAAAAATGACAAAGAAGACTAAGGTAAGAAAACGAGAAAGAAAAGAACAAAAGGTAAAGTCAAGAGACATGGGAAAATTATCTGCTTGTCACAGGTATAATGACTGCTTCAGAACGTAAGACAGAGTACATAATTATTATATACTGAAAATATCCCTTGATGCCTACATCAAGTCTCACCTCTAACAGATCTAACTTTACATAGAGTAAAAGACCAACACACATTTTCTCTTAAAATCTTTATGAAAGACAATCCAATCTATGAACAGTGTTCAGAAATAAAGATGTCTGTGTCCACATGGAAATCTCGATTCCCTTTCAAGACAGTGTGTACTCTAAGACAATAATGAGGTAGCTGTAGAACAGTATTTTATCTAGCTAGGTTAAAACTAGGACAATATAAAAATAATAATATATATATATATATATATATATACTCATGCACACAGGGATATGTGACTAGTCCACACACACACACACACACACACACACACACACACACACACACACACACACACACTCACAAATACCAAGACTAATACGGACAATTCTTGAACATTACACACAGTGATAAATATAAGCACATTCACGCCGCCACTTACTGGTATCTTCGATGGTATTGCAGGGGTGGAAAGAGAAGGTGCGCGCTTCAGCCAGGGTGTCCCTCAGGGCCTTTATCCGAGTATCGAACACACACAGGTAGGGGTCCGTCTCTTCCCACTGAGACATTATCTTATTGTCTATCAAGGTGGCAAACATCTGCGTTTCGATGAACGGCGAGAGGAAAGGCAGGTGGGACTCGGGCTGGTCGCTGAGGAAGGCCGCTTTGTCAAAATTGTGCATAGTTTCCCGGTTGGTCAGCCACGACTCCATGTCGTTGGAGGGGTTCACCACAAAGTTTTCGTAGCCTAAGAACATGTGCACAAAGCAGTTCAAGAAAATCTCCCGTGCTGCATTGTTGAATCTGAGGTGGTCCAGTTCCTCACTGGGTACCGCTTCTTTGCCTTCCGCCAGCTGGTCTGCAGACGCTGCTCTGGCTTTGAGCTCCTCCTGGCAGGCTGCATGCTGGGCTTCTTCTTCGGCGAAGTCTTCTATGGAGTCCCACACACCTACACAACAGGCAATACAAGTCATGAGTCATGTGTATGAATCTGTCCACTACACAATCCTCACTTTCGCTCCATTTCAATCTCACTGCCAGTGCAATATTGGGGCAAAAACTTCTTGACAATATATTTTTCAGAAATTCAAATGAAGTTGGAAATTCCATGAACTGAAACACTGTTCATATCCAGTTTTTTTAGAGTGACAATGAACAGGTGACAGCACGTAAATCCAACATCACACAGTCAAGAGTGCTAAATTTAGGGCGCCCCTTCCTTTTACCAAGTCCAAGTGTGGTCAGTTCCTGCTACAGCACCAGATGGCCTCAGCTGAGTTGGGATGAGATGGACTGAATAGCAAGCTGAGAGCAACTGAGAGAGGGGAAAACTGATAGCTGTGAGGCCTTTGAAACACTAAAATTCCTCCAAGATTTTCAGGGGTCCCCATGTTATATGGACAAGAACCCAACCAACAAATATACATGCTGCCATTGCTAACTTCAGTCTCTGCCCCCTATCTCCACCACTAAATTCATCACTGATGTCTGCTGCTAACATTCGTCTGAGTTTGCCTATCCTTTTGACAGAGCTACATTTAACCCACGCAGCAAAAACCTCCCTCTGTGAAATAAACTCTACTCACCTAGCATTGTTCATAATATTCTAAATCCTGATCCCTCCACAATATAAAACAATGATACCTCAGCCTCCTTTTTGAGATTTAAACCATACCATTTATATGCATGTATATATAAATTACAGATATATATCATTTCTCTTCTTGCCATATACACTGACATACCCGTATAAATTACAGATATATATCATTTCTCTTCTTGCCATATACACCGACATACCTGTCTTTTTGGCCAAGTTGGCAATTTTCTTCCAAGCCTCGCTCTGCTGCAGGATCTCCATGCGTTTCGGAGAGTTGGGGTAACTGCCAGTGCCGGTGGCATCTGGCACCAGACTGCCGGCCTTGTTGCCGCCGTTGCCATGGCGAGGGGTGGTGGGCTGGCTGCTGGCCTGCTTCTCTTTGGTGAAGATGGCGTGGTAGCGGTTCAGAAGCTGCCGGAGTTCTGCACGAAGGTCACCGGAGTAGGGAAAGATGGGCAGCTCTTCTGGTACATCCACCAATTTGTCGTCCACGTTCACAAAGCACATGTTGGCCTGCGCACATAAGAGAAAACTCATGAAATAATGTTTGCAATGAATCTTCCACAACTCTGACTGTATCTCTCTTGCTGCTGCTTCTTGGTGTGAGTTAAGCACGCTTTCCACCTCTTGCTGGAAAGAAAGTTTATATAGATCATAAACTGCACTCCCATAACAGCTGAAAATCATTCATCATCCCTACTTTTCTTTCTATATCACTTTAAAAGTAGCGCTACTATAAACAGCCATGTAACTAATATGTTAGCAACAACTGATATTTTTTGCCAAAACCAGGTTTACCAGAAGAAAATATATAATAAATCTCAAAATACATATTAACTGACATGTAACGGAACACAGGATAGCCTCCTGGTTACAGTGTCAATCTCATAATTTGACAATGAGTGGGTGCATGAGTTCAAATCTGTGCTAAGGCATCCCATTTGAGGGGATTTTCCCTCTGAAATGACTACTGAGTCCACTCCCCTAAAAGTCCTTCTGATGACACTATAAAGCAGGGTTCCGTAAGCAAATGTACGTAAAACATTTTGTGCACACTTTAAAATCCATTCACATCTTACAGAAGGGTAGGCCAGCTATAGCCAGTGACAAACATGGACCCCACAAACATACCCAGCATGCATCCTTCAACTTTGAGAGGGATGGGCTCCACCAGGTCCACTTTACCCAGAGCTACTTAAAAAAATTAAGTACAATGTCCCAATGACTCCTCAAGAAACTAAGGGAGAAGTGATGAAAATATAAAAAATGCTAAAGGTTTGTTGTTCTTGTTGTTGTGTGTTCCCCAGCTTTACACCCTGGGGGTCACCAAAAACATGCACTCTGATTCACTCATCATCCCACCTGGGAATCACTGAAAGATAGGAAGTACACCGGATGAGAAGTTTGTGTGTACGACTCTTTTCAAGTACCTTGCCATATAGGCAGCCATACTCTGACTTCAGAGGATTTTTTCTCTCCTTTCTTTTGTCATGGCTGAAGGCAGTCTCAACACACCATTTTAGTGTAGGCCTTGGCCATTAGCTGACACAGCTTTTGGTCTGGGCCAGCTAAAGGCTTTAAAGCTGTACAGTTTTAAATCGTCACGTAGCAGAGTCTTACAAAGCACTGCCACCTTGCCCATTTATGGTGGTGTTGTTGTTGTACAAACCTACCTCACTGGGCAGAGACAGCTCAGAGCGGTCTTCATGGCTGCTGCGGTACAATCCCATGATGTAGGGCACCGGGGCGTCCAGAAAGTGCGTCAGAGAGGCCGGCAAGATGGGAACATAGACGTGTTGCCAGGAAAAGGGAAATACCAAACAATTCAGGCCTTCTGCTACCAACATCAGCCGCTGGTAATCTGCACACACACAGACATGCACACACACACACATACACATGCACGCGCACACACACAGTGATACACACACACTCGCTCACACATACACACACACAAACACACCAACACACACAAACAGACCAACACACACACCAACAACAATGTTAGAAATCTGTCATTCTCCAAATCAAACAATATATACACTAAGTACAGTTTCCTCACTTGCAAATTGTAAAAGACTGACAGTTACACAGCCTAGGATAGGTAGCTTCTATTGGCTATTAACTTTGTCTAAGTTTAAAAAAAAATTAAAGTCTTTTTGATGATGGAACCATGAAAACTGACAATCTTCAGTTTGGAAAACCAAGCCACACAGACCTTCCAGTGTTCAGAACACAACCACTCAGTTGATATTACAACAATATTCTTTTTTTTAAAATAAATTTTAATTATATCATCATTGCTCATCAGTACTTAAAATGATTTCCCATGGCTGGAAACTAAACACAAAAAGAAAAACCTTGTACAGAATAGGCATTTCAGTCTTTTTCTTCCTGACACTAAAATAAATCCAAGAAAAGACTACAGAGGAAAAGAGGCCTTCCTCCTACCACTCCTGCATGTCTCAGAGACTGGTCAAATGTTCCCCCAAAAAAGTATAAATGCTAACTGCAGGAGAAAAATCCAAATGAACAGACAGCTCAGTGTAGATTTGAACCCACACCTTCAGGTATTGTAAAGTTACATGATGAAAACGTTCTGAACTAGGTTATCACTCCCTCCAAAGACCACAGGATATCCAATTGAAAGATCACCCCTGTGCCAAAAGGTCTTTCTGAAAAGCTAATTGCACACAGGATGAACCCAAGATCCCCATGGCAAAGTGAAGAATGTATCCTATCTACCGTTATTTCATAAACCACTTCACAATACAGATTTCACAGGCTGATGGTCATCCCACAAGCCTCATCTTCAAACCACACGTCTGGATACCAACTACCAGCCATCTAACAGACAGCTGAAACAAATATCAAACAAATTCAGAAATGATGAACCTGTAAGTCATGGGGGTATCAGGTGGACCCAAAATAACCTACAGACCATTTCCATAGTTCCAGAGACAAATCCAAAACTACACCAGAAACCTGGAAGGTACATGATTTGGGTATATTTCTGCTCTAAATCTGTTGGTCTTGTAAATTTCCCCCATCTAAACCCTACTCCTGCACTAAAAAAATGAATACAAAAGAGTATACATAAACAACAATAAAGCATACACAAAAAAATACAGAAAGTTCTATAGCAGTGGTTGTGTATGAGGCATCCCTCACCAGAAGAGTAGAAAAGCACTTGATGTTCCAGCAGCACACACATGAAGACACTGAGAACGTTCTCCACTCCAAGCAGACGAAACAGCTCCCAAAGCGGCAAGTCAAACAAAGGGGGCTCTCCAATATCTGCACACACACACACACACACACACACACACACACACGCACGCACGCACGCACGCACACACACACACACACGCACGCACACGCACACACACACACACACACAGTAGTCAGTATATGGGGGAAAAATGTATAAAATTTTACAGTTTCTCCAATTCACTGAAAAAATTACCACCAGTTAATGGAAATGAGGATAAAGTCTTATGTATGCTTCATAAATACTTGAATTCAGTTTTCATACCACTGAGCCATGATTGATTAATATATACAACTGTCTTTCTATAAAAGCCAGTTACTGAGTTAGATTGCAATTTTTTTTTCTCATGATCCCACTCCCAGCATCTCTGACAGGTCCAGATATAAAATAAGATAATATACTATAACGGGGAGTGAACTAATCTTGAGTTAAATAAAATATTTTAAAAACCTAGACTTACAAGATGCAATCTTGAAAGCAATCTAATGCTTGAAATGACCCATCATTTGATATATTCTTTACACCAAAACTAAAACCGCCTGCTCTAAAAATAGAACTCTGTAGATGCAGGCTTGGACTCATCTTTAATACATTTTCACAATCTGAAGTGCTGCTAAAATCTAGTCCTACTATTTCATAAAATGAAAAACCAGTTCATCCCTAAGTATGTACCAAAAAGAGGACACTTCTCATGAAAATTATGATTGAAACTGTATCAATTAAATCTTCCAACTATGTGGCGGTCTATTTTCAAGGGATGTGAGAGGGTTCTTTTGATAATAAGCCCACTTGCAGGACATTTCAAGCCAGAAAGGTCATCTTTTCTGTCATTTTCCAAGTTTCTGTCTCCTTCCCTATTTAGTATTTTCAGCCTTTCCTGTCCCTTTGCCATCTTATTTCAGGCAAGTCTAGGCACTTTTTCTCCACATCTCTGGCTGGTCAAACCTCTAGAGATGCATCCTTTGGTCCAAAAGGTTAGCTGCACCTGTCATGGCTGTTCTGCACATGACACTATTCTAAACCTGTGGACTTAGGGATCCTAGCAGGCAATGAATGGCCTTAATGTACAATCCCTCTGTAACATGCTTGACTACTCCTATAGATCAATGAGGAGTTATTGGGGCACCGTCAGTGAATTATCTTGGACTAGATGGACCAAGCAGCGCCCATCCCTCTCCAGGTAAGCCAAGAAGCTTCTGTACCAACAGACCAACTGGACATTGACCTTAGCCTGGGTCTCCTTGTCCTATCACTGGCAAACGATGCCAATCATATCTGTCTCCAAAAGAATTGCGTTAAAGCCATAAAATCATGCAGGCTTTACATTAATTAAACTTCTGACATACTGATGACCCAAAAATGGGCAAGTTTGGATTATCCAGCCTGAAAGTACAAGACACAGACAGAACTGCAACAAAAATATGTGAAACACATGTATGCAAAAACATACCATCCACACCTTTCATCAATAAGCTTTAAACTGAAAAACACAAAATAACAACAGAAACAAGCAATTTTCACTTGCCACCCCGACCCACCTCCACCCTTCATACACACACACACACGTATATCCCTCTTGTTTTTCTTGTTTTTCTTATTTTTTCTAAAGTAGAAAAATGTTTAAACTTACTGGGCCGCTGGCAGAAGATGGGCCCTGCCGGCCCATAAAACTTCATGCTTCTTCCTGGAGGCAGCAGAGGCACATCGTATATCACATTGCTGACGTACGCCTCCAGAGGTAAGGCACCAGATGAGGACTTCATGGCCACATCGTACAACTGCTGCAAGAACTTCTTGCAAGGACGCGTGTAGGGCACTGACGTCACTAAGCAGATGCACTTTGTCACATACAGTTTGTCGCGCGCGCTGTCAAACTCGCATGACTTCTCTCGAGTCCGTCTCTCCGAGATTTTCTTGACGGGTTCCGTGCCGTCGCCACTGCCGAGGGAGAAGAGCGCGCGTGAGCTGAGAGAGCCCGCAGCGTGCATGGTGTGCAGGGTCTGCATGGCTGAGCACACCTCCTGGCTGCTCACCTCCTCGTAGAAGACCAGCGCTGATCCATAAACGTGACTGCCGTCCTCCCGCGTGATGAGGAAAGAATGGAAGCTGTTGAGGCGCTTGTCGCGCTGGGTTTTGAAAGACAGGCCTCGCGGCATGCACAGCTGTCCAACAGACAAAAAGAATGACACTTTCTCCTGTTTATGTCATATACTTCTCTTATTTATTAAAGAGAATATTAATAAAAACACATTCAGACATATTTTGTTTTCTTTGATTTTTGTTCTCTTTAATCCACATTCTAGGATAACAGAAAATAACTAAAACGTAAAATAAATTTCAGGAATACGTATGACATTTTCAAAATTTACATTCTTGGAAAACAAAATATCTATAAAAAAAAAAATTAATATATAAATATATTTTTTTTATTTATTTCAAGTATACTATGAATGGATGACTGATTTGAAATCTACATTCATGGAAAAGTACAAATTAAAATATAATTCTCAATAGATTATAAATGTTTTAATTCAAATTTTAAAAATTTCTATTGACTTGTGACTTAAACTTCTATTGACTTAATGACTTGTGTGACTTAAACTTTACTTTTATTGGCTATAATGGGCCATGGTAAATACACATTTTCTAATTTTGTGTCTGGCATTATCAAAAATTAACTAACACAACCAAACTTTTTTTTTGTTTTTGGATTGAGTAAGAAGTCACAAGTGTGCAAAATAAGTCAGTGTCTTGCATCCCTTCTTCTACTGCTTTACAAGCATATATAAATATATCTACACAAATATTCTGAACCATATTTATTTTGCCTCCTCTTTCCTTCATAGGATAAAATGTTTTTTCAGCTCACCTGCTTTTTTAAAAAAAAGGGGGTAGATTTTGGAAATCATCCAAAAAGAAAACTTTTCCACCAGACATGACAAATCAATTATGTCACTGTCATTATGTCTACGGTAAATGACACACCTCCACAGTTCAGTGAGCAAAAGTAGCCACGTGACAAGCACAAAAATAACTGAACAAAACCTAAATATCTTATTCATAAAGACTCACCATTCCCACAGCATCCTTGTCGAAGGGATTCCATGGCACAGATTCTGGGTAATGAGCAAGAACCTTGGACTTGAAAGAACGATCAAGTGGTGCACACTGTAAACTGTCACCTGGAAACACACACACACACAAGATACCAATCATGAATATCTCTTGGGACTTTCCAGCAGCAGGCACACACTGCACTGCAATGTTACCTGCAGAAAACATGTTTGAGTGTTGTTCTTTCAAATTAAACAAGTTTCATTAACGTTCTTCTTTTTCCTTCTTCAGTCTTTTTGAACACAGGTTACATGATGTATTCACTGTCTTGAATTTTTAAGGGCGATTGCTACTCAGCATGAAAATCCTAGGAGTTGACTGGCCTGATATGATTTTTCGGCATTTTTCAAGCCCTGGAAAAGCTCATCCATTCTTAAGAACTTTTTCAAGGTTTCCTGGAAAGGTAGACCTGTAAAAACCCTGAGATCTATCCTAGTTCCTACACTAACTTCTCTTATTGCAGGCTAGCAGTCCTGACTACTCATAAAGAAGCAACTAAATTCTCATAAGATTCTCATAAGTTACACTTAACTTTAACTGAGGTAGGAAAACTGGAAAGATGTCCCTCTAGCACCCCTTACCAGGCCTAAAAAACACAACAAACAACAACAACTGACAAGAGAGACCCAGTTCTTGTCTCAGCTGTCCTGTTGATTCCTTCTTTCTCAGGTGAGCACTGTCTCACCATCCTAAAACCTTGTTACCTATCTCACTGAGTTAAATGTTCAGCATTCACTCAGTCAGTGGCTGGCCTTGTCTCAACCTCTCCAAAGTTTAAGTTATCAATATTTAGATATTTATTCTTAAAAATATCTTAACATTTCCCAAACTCTCCCCAATGACATGGGACTCAGAAATGGGATTATGTGGCACACTTTAGCATACATACATACATGACAAAATACTAATAGTAATACTACAGTAATAAGCTTAGTTATATTATTATCATTAAATACTTGTAATTATATCATCATGATCAAATTTGACATTATCTATTTAACATATGGTCAAACTCAAAGCACTCCAAACACACACACACACACACACACACACACAGATCACACAAACACACACACACACAAACACAAAGTGACACACACAGTCACACACACACACATACACAAATCAATGTGTGCACATGTGTTATGCAACTTTACAAATCCATTTTAACAAAACAATCCTGTGAGTGTGATTCTACTTCTACTGTTCTAGTGTGAAGTTGATCAGTAAATAAGTACTACTACTACGGTACTACTGTACTAGTGCTACTAGTACTACTACTAGTCTACTACAGTACTACTTAGTACTTTAACAAAAATACTAGACTATAACCAGGATAGCTTTCCCTGAACAAGTCTTTAAATCAGTTTTGAAAGCTAGATCTTTCTATATATGGCATTTGAATACTTCAGAGAGAGGATGGGAGAGAATTGCAGGAAACAGGACCCTGATTTGATACTATGATAGTAACAACATCAAAATTTTACTGTGAACTAATTATGTGTACAGCTATGGTAACCACTACACCAGCAATTTCCTGCAGCATCCTATCACTGTCAGAACAAAGCATCCTGGTCTTGTTTACTAGTTCTACTCATACTGAATCAAGTCTTAAGACTCAAGTGACTTCAACCAGCCTGAATCCTGTGTTGTTTTAACAACAGTCAACAGCCAGAAGAATGCAAAGCAAATGTTCAGTGAAACACACACACAATATTTTTCTATATAATTTTTTTCTTGAACTTCTTTATATCAATTATTAACTGTTTTACTTTGTCTTTGGTCAATAATTTCCATAGTTTATACTGAATCAATTTACAAGTGCTCCATTTCCTTTCATAACAACTTGGGAAAAACTAAACACGTTGCAAGAGATTGTCTTGAAACAAAAATTAGAACAAAGAATGCAAGAAGTAAACAGATTACTGACATTTAATTCATTTCTAAAGTTTCTTGTTTATCATTACCTCAATCTGGTTCTTTTGCTAACTTAACCAGTTTAAGGTCAGACTTAACTTCATAGTAAGAGGGGGAGGAGAAATTCTATCAAGATGGCACACACACACACATATAATGTGAACACACTTTTCACAAACTTTTCTGGTCAAATAAAATTAGCCTATAGCAGAATGTTCATTATATATATATATATATATATATATATATATTCAATACTTATCAAATAATAAAAGTTTGAAACTTATTCTCTCTTCTTGATAACTGGTAACTTAATATAAGTTAATCATTGTCAATCAAGTGATTAACCACTAAACCAGAAAAAAAAAAATTAAACATTCTCAGTCACTGATCACATTACGTATGATGTAAGAGCTGGCTCTTGAACTAGAACTAGAAGGGATCAAGTTCCATTATTACATCATAATCATATTATTTTCTAATGCTGAGTTGTATTACATTGCATTGTATTATGTTGCAGTGCCTCATCTACAGAGATAATTAATACCAACTGTAGATAATTAATACCAATGTCAGGCTCTCCCCTGAGAAAGTGAGCATTACAGTTTACACACAGTACAAAGAAATGCAAACACATTTATAATGTTATCTCTTTCTGTTTTTCATCTTTTTTTCTAGTCTAAGACATGTTTGAGAGAGGTTTTACCATTAATATCAGTTTCTGCACCAAATTACGCTGGGGACAACCCTCACTTGCTACATATTCTATTATGCTAAGTTTGCATGTTACAGAACTAACACAGCAAGTTATGTCCTGCTTTGGTAACTACACTGAATATTATTGTCCCATTCTAAAATTCTAGACCATCATTCATGGTCTAGTGTCTGTACTAGTGAATAACTTCAATAAGGGAAAGTTCAAATTCTGATAGTTCCAACCTTTCACTAGTCTCACTTTTGTGACGTGGTAGTTTTACCTTAATCATAATAATATTAATTATTATTATTATCTACCAATTCTTTTTAAGACAGTGCCAGTTTATTTTGATTTTTATGCATACATTCTGAAGCAATAGCCGAAAAAGACCTGAAATTCCCTACACACACACACAACCAAACAAAAAAATTTTTAATGTATCAATTCTGCCCTGCCTTCTCAGGATTCTCCTTGGCTAAAATTACCTAAAACAATAATCAGAGAAAATATCAGTAGAAACATGCAAAAACTACCAATAAAATTTTTACAAAATATGTCAATGTGCATTTCCTAAATAGTAAAACTATGTTTCTTTGTGTTTTATTTAACTCACAAATTCATTCTAAATTATTATACAGAACTTGGAAAAGATTGGTTTCTAGGTGAGTCACATAGTCTATTCATTATTGTTCTCATAGTAAAAGTAGTATTCTATACAATTTATATTGTGAAGCATCAGTAAACAATATCCTGCAACATACTTTGTTTCCAAAATATCATATTACATGGGCGAGGATTAGAATAGAAAGCAGAACCAGTAGCACAGTGACACTGACACTGACAGTGGAAAGTAAGACTGTGTGTGTGGTGTTTTTTTTTAAATTTTAAATTCTTTTATATCGAGGATAATGGAATAAGCACTGATGTGCTTTTTTACATCCAGTCCCATCCATATGTGTGTGTGTGTGTGTGTGTGTGACTGTGAGACAATGACAATGACAAATTCTTTTATTTCGAGGATAATGAATAAGCACACGTGCTTTTTTACATCCAGTCCCCACCCGTTAGGGATACATTTTAATAATAATAACCCAATACTTATAGTCTCACAATAAAAACAAGGGGAAATAACCCTTTTCAAAAACAGCTCCCCCCCAACAACAAGAGAGAGAGAGAGAGAGTGTGTGTGTGTGTGTGTGTGTGTAGTGTGTGTGTCACTGTGGCCAGTGTGGGTGTATATATTATGCATGCATGTGTGTGTGCATGCATGTGTGCCTTCGTCAGTGCATGCATCCATGGATATGTTGTGTGTGTGTGTGTGTGTGTGTGTGTAGGCACTCATTTCTCACTGTTTGAGTAGGGCTAAGGGAGGTGGGGGTAGGTGTTATCAATCATCACCATATGAAATGAACTGTTTTCATTGCATATCACAAAATTGGAATACAAAAAACTGTAAGTACTTAACCGTAACGTTATGATAGAAAAAGCGTCTCTCTTCAGCTAGGGCCTAGAGCAATCGCACACGAGCTGACACAGTCACACACACACACACAAACAACGCGATAAAGATTTCTAGCGACAGCTCCTCGTCAGTTTTTAGATAGTCTACAGTAGAACACAGTGTCGTGTGTTTACATGCACATCATAGCTTTTTGTGTCTGTACTGACGTCAAACCCACCAGAAAGACGGTCAGGTTCCAGACCAGAAGATGCGTCGAGTCCACAAATGACGAAATAGTCAACAAATCGATTAGGAACTTGAGCTTGAGCGGCCATCGTTGTCTAGAATTAAATATCAAGTCATGTTTCAAAATGTAAAATGACGATTTACACTCCAAAGTATCTCACAACATCCTCAATCTCATTACTCATGACTGTCGCCTGTTATGTGTATTACTGTCATCAAAACTTTCAGCACCACTGCCATCTGGATGGCAAGGGAGGTTACTCTGAATGCAGAACGTGTGCATCGCTGCAACTTGGTGTAATTTGTTAAGTTTGCATATTTCTTCTAGACGATTTGCGAGAGAGATTGTGCAACATTATTGGTTTCAATATATATGCAATGTTTCTTCTTCATAGTACCACTACTATTGATATGTGATGCCAGAGTCATTTGATTACATGCCAAAACAAACCCCAACCCACCCCCCAAAATGCATGATCAATATTTACTGAGTGACAGTGAGTCGAATAATTCACAACATGAATATGATATAAAACATTGACATTGATTACTGATTTAAAGAGCATTTACTAATGCTGACCATAGATTAAATAACCTGTTATTGAATCAACTCAGATTAGGGTATTTTGTTTAGTGGCACATACAGCCTTGATCAAGTTGATGGCAGTTCAGTGTCAAAATGACAGGGTCAGAGGTACCCCAGGGATGGGGGTTGGGGAGGAGTCCAAGTCACTGCTGGGAAGGCTGTTGGGGGGATTTTGCCCCCTGGAGCTAACATTTAGTTTGTTACAAACCCGCTGCAAGTGCTTTGAATGAGACTAGTAGTAATGTAGTATAAATTATAAACTAAAGCCAGGCTTGCAAACACATGCATAGCATCTTTCGAATTAAAAAAAAGAAGAAGAAGAAAAGGTGTCCCATAACCTATGCAGTTGTTGTGGAGCAGAGTGTCAGAGACTTCAGCTTCTCTGGGGGCCAACATCTTGAGGGGATACCCAGCTCATCTCCCTCTCTGCTTTACCTTCCCTGACCCTGAAGAGGGCAGGTACCCTTTTGATTTACAGCTGGGTGAACTAGGTGACAGTACTGTGGCCATGAACATCTTGTGCACAATACATTTAAGCATGAACATCTTGTGCACAATACATTTAAGCCATCTGCCTTTTCATAACAGTAGGATAACTAACTGTTTGTGAACACTAAAACAGATATTCATGTGGTGCACATGTATATGTGTGTTTTGTGTATAATTCTTGGTTGTTTTGAAAGCTATACTTAGGAATAAATCTCACTTTATTTCAATGCAGTTTAAGCATAGTATTATATTGCCCTGTTTTTGCGTGGCTACATCACAATTATCATTGGAAGTGTATTACAAAATTTTGTTTCGTAATGTGCTTTGTGTTATCCTGCAAAGTGGGAAGGAAAACGCTCTGAAAGTGTCCATTATTGTTATTTTTATCATTATTAATATTATCATCATCATTATTATTATTATCTTCATCACTATTATCATCGTCATTATTATCATCATCATCAACAATATTACCATCATTATCATTATGATTATTTTATATTTCAGAGAAGGACAGGTATCGGTGTCGGGAAAATGGCAGCCCTGCTGACCAGATCAGTACGACTGACTTTGGGCAGCCAGCTGAGAGTAGCCACACGTCTGTTGGCTGCAGCCAGTTTGACCCAGGCAGTCCGTGCAGTGGTCAGTCTTGTTTTGTCTGTAATTTGTTTGGTGTGTGCTGATATTTGATTTGCTTCATGTATGATATCAGTAGTCTTACTGCACATATATGTGCATGCACGCATAAACATTCATGCACACATGTAGCTGTGGGTGTACCTTTTCATGCATCATCCATGGGTACTTATGTTGTAGTTATCATTAGACAGTTATCGACAAGTAGCCGAGGCTATATATCTCTTACCTCAAACAAGAAACCAATGTGGACACCGAAATTAGTATAAGATCTGATGTTAACTTTTCTAAAAGAGCACATACTATTCGTTCCATTTCCACAGCTAAAACCTATACTTCTCAGTTATTTGATAAGGCAGAAATATGTCTTACAAAAGTAACTAAATCAAAGATAAACTTCTCGCCTTGCCTACCATGGGAGCTTCAGAGAGCTCATTTTGACATAAAGTATACTTCGTTAACCAAAAAAGGTAATGAAAATATTCTAAGCGCGTCAGTAAAACTAAAAGAATATATACAAACTACATATCCAGATCATCTAAAAATCTACACTGACGGTTCACTTTTGGGCGACAATAGGCGGGAGCAGTGTTTGTCATCCCATCCTTGAAAGTAGAGAGATCATGTCATGTTGGAAAAAATCAGTCTATATTTACAGCTGAATTACCTGCCATTTTCATGGCTTCATATCATCTTCTAGATTTTTCAACACTAAATAATGTATGCTTGACTTGCACGTGCACACACACACACACACACACATACATTCACACGTGTTCACACACATGCATACACATACACACACCTACACACATTCCTCATTTTGTACTGACTGATTCCTGTCTCCTTTAAATATATGTAGACCTCATGGATGTGTTCTGTCGTTGCAGCACTGCTCAAAACCATTGAATTCAGACGAAGTGTCCAAAGCACAAGCAGCAGCAGGAGCTGGCACACAACCAACCATTTTCTCCAAGATTCTGGACAAGTCCATTCCCGCTGACATCATCCATGAAGATGACAAGGCGAGTGTTTGTTCATGAACGACTCCCAAGTACAACCAACTTACCTGACTTCCCTTCCCCCTTTTTAAAAATAATTTTGTTTTTCATTTATTTTAAGGATAATGGAATAAGCAATCCTGTGCTTTTTTTACATCCAGTCCCCATGTGTATGCAGTTTTGTCAAATTTTGTCATCCGTTCCCACCGGCACACAACAGCCTACTCTTCCAAAAGTGGAAGAAGATTTAACATGTATGCAAGATGTTCTGCATGCGTTCACACACAGGACCTCGGTTTATAGTCCCATCTGAAGGACTTTTGAGGGGAGCCGAATCGCCACTGAAGTTAACTCCAGGGGAAATATCCCCTTGATTCGGATTCAAACCTGGGTTAGCAGATTACGAGCGCAGTGCGCAGCGCTCTAACCAACCAGGCTATCCCGTCCCCCTCAGCTCCTTGAGGAGTCTTTGAGGCACTACACTGAGGGTCTTTTTGGGAGGGGGGGGTGGGGGTAATTTATTTCTCTGTGTCTATATTCTGTGAGGGGGACGGGATAGCTCAGTGGTCGGAGCACTCGCTTTCCCCCCAGCCAAGTTTAGCAGCGTTGAGCATGGTTACCAGTTGGATGGGTGACCGTTTGCGCGCCTTGGCTTCAGTGCAGTTCCCCCAGTTCACCCAGCTGTAAATGGGTACCTGCCCTCTTTAGGGTCAGGGAAGGTAAAGCAGCGAGGGAGAGGAGATGGGCGCCGCCCTCAATATGCTGACCCTAGAGAAGTGAGGTCTCTGACGCCTCGCTCCCCTACGACCTTATCAGGTTATGGGACTCCTTTACCTTTACCTTTATATTCTGTGAATGCAAGTGAGAGAGCTAAGTGAGTGAAGTGTGTTTTATTTCCACTTCATTTTTGTGTGTGTGTGTGTGCAGTGTATCGCCTTCAGAGATGTGAGCCCTCAGGCCCCTGTCCACTTCTTGGTCATTCCACGCAAGCCAATTCCTGACCTGGCTTCTGCCCAGATTGAAGACCAGTCTGTGAGTGTCCTACTGAAAACAAAATTTGAAGTATGGATTTTAAAAAAGGAAATATTCCCGAAGTCAAAATGCGGCTGCCTTAATGGTGGGTGAAAATGGTCACTTACACCAAATGTCAACATTGGTGAATTTTGGAGCTTTGGTTTAGGACCGAGGAAAGATAACAATAAATAAATGAAGTATATGAAATGAGATAAACCTATCACCACACCACACATTACTGTTGTTGAGTGTGTATATATGCCATGATAATGTTTTTTAAAAAAACAAAAATCATAAAGTGACTTTTTCTTCTTCTTTGCTGGTCTGTCTCAGTAAATGCGTGCATTGTTATATATTTGCCGCAGTCTTCATGGGTGTGTGTGTTGTGGATGTTTGATGAATTTTTTCTTATTTGAGATGATTAAGTTTTTGTATTCATATACACAGCACATACTTGTAGCTTTTCTTTTTCCATTTTGCCTTTTGTCTCCCACCCCACTACTCACTCTCTCTCTCTCTCTCTCTCTCCTCTCTCTCTCTCTCTCCTCTCTCTCTCTCTCTCTCTCTCTCTCTCTCTCTCTCTCTCTCTCTTCTCTCTCTCTCTGAGTCTCTGTCTCTCCCTCCCTCCCTCACTTTCTCTCACCCCTTCTCTCTTTCCTTCCATCCTACTCTTTCTCTTCCTTTCTTCCCTAGCTCTTTCTGTTACCCTGCAGTTTTGTTTGAAATCTGTCTTTATCTTGTACCATCGACTTACAAATCTTTTAAATTTTCTTTTTATACATTCCATGCATGCATGAAATCTGTAAACTAGCAGTTTGTTTGCCATGTTCTCTGTTCTGAAAGGATATGTGTGTGAGTGCATATGTGTGTGTGTGCATGTATGTGCATATAACCCTAGCAAATAGGTTTTACTGAAATTTTATTTCTTAGGCAGCAAAACAGTCAATCTTACATAGCCCCATAAAGTCACTATAGCAAAGGTTAAGGTGGAGCTTATTTGATCAACAGAAGTAACCTCAAGCCTGATTCAAATGGGAGAAAGTGCTGTGGCCACATTTTTGTTTTTGTTTTTTTGTCTTTTTTTGTTGTTGTTGTTCCTCAGCTACAGTTTTGAGGTTCACCACTGGTGAGATTTTGTTTATTGCGACCGTTTTTTGCCCACCATGAAGGTAGCCACATTCCAACTTTGGGGTGTGGCCAGTATGGATCACAGTGAATGTACAACTGTAGACAGCTCTGGCTGGCCTGAAATGGCTGCAATTAGCGCAAAAGGAAAAACAGATGGACTAAGGCGACAGCTTTCAGTTTCCCCCACTTTCAGCTTCTCTCAGTTGCCGTCCATTCCATCCCATCACAGCCCAGCTGGCTAGCTGTGTCAATATAGCAGGAACTGACCACACTTGGACTAGCTAGAAGGAAGGGGCACGCTAAATTAAGCATATTTGACTGAGTGATGATGTTGGATTTGCGTGCTGTGACAGGACTGAAATCAAAGTTTGATTCATTTTCTTTTTCTTTTCTTTTTTTTTAAGCTGCTGGGGCATCTGCTGCTTGTGGCGAAAAAGGTGGCTGAGCAGGAAGGATTGGTGAACGGGTATCGTGTAGGTATGTTGAAGCCTTTCTGTGTTTTTGTGGGGGGTTCTTTTGGGGGATGGGGGGGGGATCTGCAGCTAGAGCTCTGAGGTTCACCAATGGTGAGATTTTTGCATGTGCAACTGTTTTTTCCCACCATGAAGGTAGCTGCATTCTGACTTTGGGGTCGTATGCTGGGTATGTTCCTGTTTCCCTAACCCACCCAACAAATTGACGTAAACTTTGGGATCTTTGACGTGCATCATTTGATCTTCTGTGTGTGTATATACACAGAGGGAATTAAGGCACTGGCAGATTTGCGCTTAAAGTAGACCTGGGAGATTGTAAAAATCCGATTCCACCAAGATTTGAACCCACGACTTGACCCATGGGATTGAAGTCAAACAGTTCTAATCACTTGACGATAGTGTCCATCAAGACTTATCTGTTTATTTTTATCATAGATCATGATATATTCATAGATATATTATTCCCATGCAGTGTGGGTTAGGAGGGAAGAAATCTGTTATAAAGTACCTCCACCATCACCACCATCACCACCACCACCACCTCCAATACTACTGCTACTACTGCTACTACTGCTGCTGCTACTATTAATATTACTACCACTACTGCTACTACTACTACTACTACTACTTCTACTAGACACACACACACACACACACACACAACCAGCACACAACACATAAGAGAGACAGATACACAAAGAGAGGATGTGGATTATAATTTTTTTTTTTTTATTCAACGGTTTAGGCAATGTGAATTATACAGCATGTACTATAACCTGGAAAATTGGCCTAGGCCAAAAGCTGTGTCAGTTAGTGATGTCAGCTAAGTGCCAAGGCCTACACTAAAATGTTGTTATGTTGTAAAATGCTGTGTTCAGATTGTCTTCAGCCATGACAAGCTCTTAACATAACAACCTGCACTCTCCTTTACAAGAGAAAAAATCTGAAGTCACCTATGTGACTAGGCCCTTGAAACTATTCATACACACAAACTTCTCATTCAGTATGTACTTCCAACCTCACAGTGATTGCCAGGAGAGGTGAGTGAGACAGAGTGAATGTGATCAGGGTATTAAGCTGGGGAATATGCAACAACAACAACGACAACAACAACAACAGCAACACCACCACCTGACAAGTGCAGGAACCTAGTTATGACACTTTTAAATCCAGCCTCAAGACATATTTATTTCAAACCTAAGATTTCTCCCCTCCTGTTTCCTATCAGAGCTACCCCACCTTCACTAACCCATGTCCTATCACCCTGCTAAAGTATACGACCTGTGTGAGTGTGTGTGTGTATGTGTGCTTTTGAAAAACGTTTGACTATTGAAATTTTATTTCATAGATTTTTGTCTGCAGCGCACCATGTTTGTAAATATGTTTGTTTAAACTATTGATTATTTCTCATTGATTGCATGACTGTGTAAGATTAGGTTGAATGCATGCGCTTTGATTTGTCTTTGCAAGATATAGCGCTATATAAGTTCCATTTACTATGATGATGATGTGCACGGTGTTGTGGCAGTGATCAACAATGGTGCGGATGGGGCTCAGTCGGTGTACCACCTTCACATCCACGTCACGGGAGGTCGTCAGATGTCCTGGCCGCCGGGATGAACCGGCCGTCTCCTGAATAATGAATTATGGTAATTAGGAGTGATCTATGCACTTTGCAACAGCTGTGAAACGATGTTGAATGAAAGTACTACGTTTACTGCTACTACAACTGTTTTTACTATGACTACGACTACTACGACTACTACTACTACTGTTCTGCTACAACTCTTGAACAAATTTTGATTTGGCGGGGTGGGCTGCTAAGTGTTTGTGCGTTTGGAGTAGGATCAGTCTTTTGGTTTGGTTTGTTTCAGTTTACTTTGTTACAAAGTTGTTCGGCTGCTTTTTTTTAATTGATTTTTTATTTTGTTTTGTTCTGTTCTGTTTTGGTTTGTTACTGCTGCATCATTATTTTTGTTAAGATTATTTTTGTTTAGTTCTTTTTGGATCCGCTCAGTTGTCTACGGTTAATGTGGAATTTCCAGCTTTTACTATTATTGGAAGGCATTACAAGGTGTGGAATGCCAGTAGGTCATTTGGATATGTAAGTATTATTTTGTTTCTGCATGTCATAATCTTGGTTTTTGTTTGGGGTTTTATGTTGTTGGGTTGTGTTTCGGTTTTTTTAGAGTTTGGATTGCTGTATAGAGAGAAAAAGAAATGTGTGATTTTTAATATGGCATTTTCATACTCTTTTTTGTATGTTAGGTGTTGGGGCTTTTGAAGTTGGATTTTTTTTTTTTTTTTTTGGGGGGGGGGTAGTGTTGTCATTTAGAAAGAGGGGGCTTGTTCTATTTTCAGTCTTTTTGTTTTATGATTCACACATTGCAGTATACAGGAGAAGGAAGCATGTGTGACTGAAGTAGGCCACTGCAGCATTCACTGTCATTATTGAATGGTTTTATGTCTGTCAAGTCTGTTCACAAGTTCTTTTTGTTGTTTCTTGGTTTCATCTCTCTCTCTCTCTCATTGCAATGATATTCAAACTTATGATCACAATGTGTAGAGCCTGAAATTTCATTAGACATTTGAAACACTCATTAAAAAATAAGTGGGGGGGGGTTTAAGAAAGAAAGAAAACTAGTCTGTGGTTATTTCACTCGCACATTCTCAATCATGAAAAATCAGAATCTGGGGGTAACATCTAATCATTAATAATTGAAGTCACCATGTGGATTCCAGAATCAATTTTCTTCAAGAATTACAAAATGTTTTCACATCTAAACCACAGAGCAATTTTAAAGACTTCAGTCCTGTAAAGGTTTTGATGTTTTACAGCGTGTGTGTGTGTGTGGATATACACACAGACATGTGTGTGGTTTTTTTTGTACAAAAAGACATCTGAAATGAATTACCTTTAACAGTTGCAATTATGGGGAAAAAATAATGATTCATTTGATTTATCAGTAAACTGTTATGCAACAATATTTTGGGGAAAGTGGGGTGTACGTTTAATTTTTACCAGTTTTGTTGAGGTGGGGTTTTTTATTCTGGAAGAATTTTTTTCAGTTTTTATTTTGTTGATATTGCCACATATCCAGATTTTTTGTATGTTATATCTGTGATACATGGAGCTTGTATGGCATTCTTTTGTGTAAAGTATACCAGAAATGAAGTATTGTCTGCAAATAAATGGTGTTTGGGGCAAGGATTTGCTTTGTTATTGCCTTTGTGGTTAAAGAAGGCATTTTTCATCATACAGTTTTTGTGTAGGTCAGTTTTGGGTAGTTTTCAGGTGTTAATTGTTGTCTTTGAATAAAGAAAGAATGCGCATGGAGTATCATGGCCTGTTTGTTTCTTGTTTGTTTTTTGTGTGGGGAGGATGGTATTTGTTTGTTAGTTTGCATTTGTTGTTGGTTTGTTTGGGGGTTTTGTGAGGGGGGGAGGTAGGTAGGGTTTTTTGTGTTTTTTTTGTTTAAGGACACTGTTACATTTCTTCACAGTTTTCTGTATATAAATTTGTGTATATATATCTAAGTGAGAATAGGGGGAAGGGGTAGCCTAGTGGTAGACAGTTGTGGTAGTACCTGACAGTAGGCTGAGGGCACAAGTTCAAGTCCATACATTTTCCAGTTTTCCTCCCCAAGGAATTGACTAACCCCACTGCCCCAAAAGTCCTTTGTATGAATCTATAAACCAAGGCTCCATATGTGACTACATGCAGAACATCTTGTATACACATAAACCCGCATACACTTTTCATAGAAGAGTAGGCCAGCTATGATCGGTGGGATGGATGATGAACGAACATACCCAGCATGCACCGTGCTCCCTGGAGAGGAAAGGGCTCCGCCAGGTTCACCTGTCCCACCACCACACACTGCCTGAAACATTCCCTGCAGTGCAGTGCAGTGCCCCAACTCCTCAAGGAGTTCAGGCAGAAGTCAAGTCAGTTTTTCTTGGAAGTTGGAAAAGTGATCATGTTGCTTACGCTGGTTTTGGGGGCAGACTTTTAGATAGTAGTAACTCCACCTGCGGGGATGCCAGGGGTCTCTCAGTATGAACAGCATCCCCACCTTCTGGAAATCCTGTGCTTGGAATTCCTTGTTTTCTATCCCCCTCTTTGTTTCTGCCTTGTTCCTTCTCTTCCTATCACCTCCTTCTTGGGATTTTTTTCTGCCTTCTTGGTCCATTCCCCTGCCTTTTTCTCCAGAAAGACTGAGAAGATAACATTTCTCTCCCATGTCAAAGTCAGATGTGCTGGGCCTGACTTGTGAGGTGCTTAATGGCAGCACAGTGCATTCAGACAACAATAGTTGTATTTTTGCATTTTTTCCATACCTGCCTTAAAAGTAACTTGCCTTTGTAATGGACTGAAATGCTCTAGACTCTGTATGTGTGTGTATGGGAAGGTGTGTGTGTGTGTATGAGAGACAGACAGACAGAGAAAGGCATACAGGCAGAAGTAAGAAAAAGAGATGTGACAACTCAAGTCTTTTTTTTTTTCTTTGATGTTAAGACAAACACATAGAACATCCAGAGATCAACCAATTTATTAAAATGACTGAAGTAAGGTACATGTATGGCAAGTGACCTGTAAAACGAATAGGTCAGTGTCCGTCGTAGCATCAGTTCACCGCTAGCTCTCTCCGTCATGACCACTGGAGCATTCTGGGTTGTTAGACAGAAGCACCACACACAAAAAGAAAGAAAAACATAAACCACCAAAAAAAACTAAAAATAATGCCAACTCAAAACAAAAGTAAGGAAACAAAGAGTTTTCAGTAGCTTTGCTGCACATGATATTGTGCAGACGGTAGGTAATAAGAGAGAGAGAGGAAGAGTGTGTGTGAGTTTTCGAGTGAGTGAGTGAGTGTGTGTGTTTGTGTGTGTGGAGGGGGGGGCCACAGAGAGAGAGAGAGAGGGGGGGGGATGTGAGAGAGAAAGAGATGCATGCATGAGAGCGAGACAAAGTTATATTTAAGAGAGAGATGTGAAAGACAGAACAGAGAGCAGCTTGGTAAACATGTAAACAGTAGATCAAAGCCTCCACCGAAGAAATATAATTATGATAATGAAAATACATGTTTACCAGCACACATCACAAGTACTGAGAAATATTATCCCAAAAATAATAACTATTAATTTCAAATATATGGGCTTTTTTAAAAAACAATACTCGTTATGGTAAAATAAATTAGTAGTGACAAACGGTAGCGATAAAATATCCGCATACCGCACTTAATTCATCACAGGTATAAAGTATAATAATGAGCAATACTAGCCCACAAAACAATATGTAAGACTGTGGAGTGGATTTCAAAATAGACAATGCGTAGCAGCAGGTAGCATTCCCAAATTTCCAGCAGGTTGGTTTTTTTTATGACAAAAGTAAGTGACCTAATAAACCACATATTTTGTATGGTGGATTTCCAAAAATGGCAATACAATTCTCTGATTAAAAAAAAAGAAAAAAGGTTAATATACACAATAGCAAGTAAGATGCAAAAAATTCTGACTTTTTATATACCAGATATTCCCCGAAGTCGGAATGCAGCTACCTAAAATGTGGGCAAAAGCAGTTGAATATGCAAACATCTCACCATTGGTGAACCTGGGAGCTCTACCCGAGGAACAGGGAGAAAAAAATGAGAGACATCACCATAAACTACAGCAGTAATAAACAATAGCAGCACATGACATAAATTTGTGGGGAGTTTTAAAACATCCAACACATATCACTGGTAAAATCAAAACAGTAACTGAACATGAAGAAGCGTTAGTGGATAAAAATAAATGCAGGCATCAGGTATAGTTTTGTCTTCATCATATAAGCGACTTATCACAGTTTTTTTTTTTTAATCCTGTAAGTCCAAATCTTTCAATGACAGCAATTCAGCTGTAAGTCTAAATCTTTCAATGACAGCAATTCAGCTGTAAGTCTAAATCTGTCAATGACAGCAATTCAGATAGTTTGGAGTAAAGACCCTTTTTCAAAAATCCTGTAAGTCTAAATCTTTTAATGACAGCAATTCAGATAGTTGGAGTAAAAACCCTTTTTCAAAATTCCTGTAAGTCTAAATCTTTTAATGACAGCAATTCAGATAGTTGGAGTAAAAACCCTTTTTCAAAAATCCTGTAAGTCTAAATCTTTCAATGACAGCAATTCAGATAGTTTGGAGTAAAGGCCCTTTTTCAAAAATCCTGTAAGTCTAAATCTTTCAATGACAGCAATTCAGATAGTTTGGAGTAAAGACCCTTTTTCAAAAATCCTGTAAGTCTAAATCTTTTAATGACAGCAATTCAGATAGTTGGAGTAAAAACCCTTTTTCAAAAATCCTGTAAGTCTAAATCTTTCAATGACAGCAATTCAGATAGTTTGGAGTAAAGGCCCTTTTTCAAAAATCCTGTAAGTCTAAATCTTTCAATGACAGCAATTCAGATAGTTTGGAGTAAAGGCCCTTTTTCAAAAATCCTGTAAGTCTAAATCTGTCGATGACAGCAATTCAGATAGTTTGGAGTAAAGGCCCTTTTTCAAAAATCCTGTAAATCTAAATCTGTCGATGACAGCAATTCAGATAGTTTGGAGTAAAGACCCTTTTTCAAAAATCCTGTAAGTCTAAATCTGTCGATGACAGCAATTCAGATAGTTGGAGTAAAGACCCTTTTTCAAAAATCCTGTAAGTCTAAATCTGTCGATGACAGCAATTCAGATAGTTGGAGTAAAGACCCTTTTTCAAAAATCCTGTAAGTCTAAATCTGTCGATGACAGCAATTCAGATAGTTGGAGTAAAGACCCTTTTTCAAAAATCCTGTAAGTCTAAATCTGTCGATGACAGCAATTCAGATAGTTGGAGTAAAGACCCTTCCTTTTGCCTGACCTGACTGAGTTTGGACTCCTGCATGAGCACTTCTAAGAGGTCGTGTCAGTGAGTGAAGGTGGAACGCCTACCTTACAATGAGACACTGCTGGTGATGTTGCAGTGCGTATAGCATTCACAAGAATAAATTCATGCCGAAAAAAAGAAAAATAAATTCATGTTCCTGTGATATGCCATACCTTCCCTCCAAACATTCTAATAGAAAAGGAAGAAAATATTTATTGTAATAGGAAATGTTAGCAGCAAATAGCATTCTGTATGGCTGTTTTCAAAAGAACCATCATGTATTACAGGGGGGGTTTTTTAAAAAGAAGAAGAAATAGTTACATAAATTACAGCATTTACCATTCCCCTACTATGCACTGTTGTTAAAATAGTTAACAACTCATATCACCAGTAGACTTTAGAACACAAAAGTAGAAAAGAGCAGCATGTATCTTAAATGTTGGGGTGTTTTTTTTAAAAACAAACCAAAACACCATTGTATTATATCACCAAAAAATACAAGACCCTCAGGTGGATGTGAGGCCTAGCGGTAACACACCCGCCTAAAAAGTCACAGGTTGTGTGTTCAATTCCCTTCTGAACTCAGATTTCCCCCTCCCTTCCTCTAGACCTTGAGTGGTATCTAGATGCTAGTAGTTTTGATGAGCTGAGATTCTGTGCAGTGTATTAAAAAAAAAAGGCTACTCTGATAAGAAAACAAAGATGATCTACAGAGGGATAATTATTGTTGACAGAAACTTGTGAAAAAAAAAACACTTCATGTTTGGAGAATATAAATCTTAACTACTAAACGGCTGAAAGATCTCCATAGCATTTGCCATCACTGACAGGTACTGACAAAAAAAACCAACATTATTATCCCTGGTAAAATGTAACAGAATAACAAAATTATTTGCAGTAACGTGAAAATATATTTTTACAGTAATCTTGAGTAGTAAGACTTTTTTAAATAGCATTTTTCTCATCAACAGTGAAGTTAACAACAGAAACAACAACAATAGCAACAACAAATGAAATAAGAAATAATAGCATGTGACATTAGATGCCAAATTTCATAATTCCATAATTTTTATTATGCTGAATTTCATACCTTGTTAACTTTCATTATGGCAGTTTTGTACTGTGATAACTTCTTTTTTTCTCTCAAATCTCAAAATCTATCCTGATAACTTTTTTTTTTCATCTCAAATTTCATATTCTGCTGTGGTAACTTCTTTCAGCTCAACTCTCTAACTGTGCTGATTTTTATTATCAAGCTAATTTCAGAACCGTCAAAAATTGGCATGAATTTAGAACAAGTCAAGTTCTAAAACTTGTTAATGAAATGATTAATTACACTTTATTAAATAGTTCATTAAAATTGTACACTAGACTTTTGAAACTTCCTGAGTAAATCAGAAGATTTTCGAAAATTTCGATTGAATGAATAACTATATTTTTGTTTACCGGTACTGTTTTTGACACTGGGATAAGACTGTGGGATGGTCCATCCAAAGATCTGCTGTAGGATTCCTGATGGAAGGTTGAGGGTTCAGATCCCTTAAGGAGCAGCAGGTTAGGAACAATTGCAATGGCTGGAAGGGCAGAAGCCAGCAGCACAGTTGACCTGACACCACCCGTCCATTCCAATCACGGCGTCATAAGGGGGGACTGACCTACACCCCCCACTGCTCTGCTCGCCAGCATCAGCGTTTGTAGCCTCCGATGTCGGGGCCGGAGTTGTTGTCGTTGGTGCGTTCATGGTGGTGGTGGGGAGGTGTGTCGTTGGTGCATTCGCGGTGGTGGTAGGTACACCCGTGGTGGGCACAGGCGTCGTTGGTGTGTCAGTGGTCGAGGGGGGTGTCTGGGCGGAGGAGGAGGAGGGAAGGGTCCCGGTGGAAGGGGTGATGGCAACACCCAACACAGCACTGGCCGTCCTGGAAGCAGCCGTAGCTGTTGCCTGGGCAAAAAGACAGGACCACTGATCCCTTGTCATGTGTGAGGGGGCAGCGGGCTGGCCTAGCGGTTAGAGTGTCATGCTTGTGATCTGACTGTAACTGAGGACTTGGGTTCAAGTCTCTGCTGAGGTGTCTGCGTGTTTCGGGATGTTGGGTTTTTTTCCTCTGGAGTTAACAGTGGTGTTACTCCACTCATCTGAAAGTCCTTTGGAGGAGACTGTAAGCCAAGGTTCACAGTGTGAATGGTACACACCACCTTGAGTGGAGGGCAGTTATGGCTGGTGGGATGGGTGGTAAGAATATACCCAGCATGCACCCTGCTGTCTTGAGAGGGATGAACTCCGCCAGGTCAATTCAACCTGCCCGTGACACACTGCCTGCCTGACACTGTGCATTATCCCCCCCAAGACTTCTCAAGGAGTTAGAGAAGAAGTCAGAAGTTAAGTAGCGTAACTATGCACTGAACAATGTTGAACAGACGTGAAGAGGTAGGTGTCTCACATTTGCCTACTTGGTAATAATACAAAAAATGATAAGTGTGGTCAAACGAGCTAGGTCCTGTTTGCGAATGTACGCAGAACATTTGCGCACATGTTAAAACCTGTTCCGGTTTGTTTGGAAGAGTAGGCTATTGTGTGCCAGTGGGAACGGATGACAAAATGGACAAAACTGCATACACACGGGGACTGGGCGTAAAAAAAAGCACATGAATGCTTATTCTATTGTCCTCGAAATAAAAAGAATATAAAAAAAGGAGTTTACAAAACAAAACAAAAACAACCTCTGAAGTCCGAGTGTTCCTGCCTATATGGCCAGGTACATGAAAACAGTCCTACTGGCAAACCTTTCATCCAGTGTGTGGGATGAGTGAGTCAGCGTAGGCACATATTGTGGGTGACCCTGAGAAATGTACAACAACAACGAATCAAGCTAGCCTACGAGACAGCACAGGGTGATGGAGACATCAGTGCACGTGCTCACCGGTGTTGTAGGTCCACTGAAGCACGCACTGTGTGCAGGTGACCTCTGAGGGCAGCTGCAGGTTGATGGAGAAGTTGCCCACATCGGTGCTGATGTAGTATCTGTCCTCCAGGTCACCGGTACCTGTCACCACCTGAAAGCATTTAGTTGTTGGCTTATTTATTTATATTACTTCAAGCACGACACACCCAGTGGCACCGTCAATATTCAAGAGTCTCTGTCATACTTTGATGTCATCTTGAAGTTTGGGGGGATTTTTCTGTGTCAGTTCAAGTAAAAATGATCTTTATTGAGAGTAAAAGATTAAGTTTTACACAACTTGTTTTCATCCTGCCCTTACCAACAAAAAAAAAAATCAAGAAAATTGACATAAAAATATTCATTCAGTTTGTGTGTGTGTGCGTG
>CM054145.1:1987952-1990452 GCA_028751875.1 Rapana venosa
ATGACCTGAATATACCCTGGCCCAGCATGCATCCTGTAACTTGGGGAGTGATGGACTACGCCAGGTCCAGCTTTCCCACGACATGGTGCCTGAAAGTGTCAGTGTAGGGTCAGTCACTGCAGGACTGCTCAAAAAGTCAATGGAGAAGTCAAGTCCTGACTCAACATGTAGGTTGCCCAGGCTTCTGTTACCACGAAAAGTTGGCATAACAGGACAGCTGCACCTAAACTTAAGCACTGAGGCCATATATGTCTTTCTCGGAAAATGTTAAAGTAGATCACGAATTTTTTTTTTTTAAGTGTTGTTTTTTCAAGTTTTTCTTGCACAACCTTCATGACTAAAATGGAACTGTAAGCTTCCACACCCCACCCCTAAGCCTTATAAATATAGCTTGATTTATTGCGTCAAGAATTGTCCAATCAATTTATCTTCCTTTTATTTTTTGGATAAAGAATGAACTGTCGTCATTGTTGCTAAATCCCGGATAGGATTAGTCTCCACAGTGGTGCATCATTACAGAAACCGATGTTTACTTCATGTTTATGCTCCGCCAACCTTCAAATGATCTCTCCTCCCTTTATTGCTTATGATATAGGAGGAAACTCACATACAATACGTCAGATTAAGCCCTGGATCTAAAGGGTTTCTACTGTTTTAAAAACCAACAACAAAACGGATGTATTCACCTACATATCATAGACTGATATCTGTGCAAACACGGCTTTTCAGTCCTTTAAAACGTGACGATGGGATTATAAAGATCTCTTCACTCCCTGGGTTATTTTGATTTATTTTGACAACATGCATTGATTACATGGTACGAATAAGGATTTGAATATTTTGTAATAAAAAAGAGGTCTGAAAGTTCATCACATCTTTCTGACTTCTTTCCTCTAAGTTTGCTTGTTTGTTGTTGTTGGTGGTGGGTTCTATTTGGAGGGGGGTCTATATCTCTCTGTTTTTAATATTCTGTTTTAGCTTATGTGAGTTTGTTCGGATGGGGGGGGGGGGGGGGGGGGGTGTCCTGTTCTTAGTGCAAAAATATGTAGGTTTTCAGTTCGTCATTGCACGCACCTCGTTGCAACAAACATATGACACATACCTTATCCTGCGTTTTTCTGTCCATTTTTTTATGGATAGGGTTTTATCCTCATTCTTTTAAGCAAGACAGGTGCCAAGAGGTAGTGAATAAATTATGACAGCGATCTTCACACACACATTCACACATACGCGCGCACGCACGCACGCGCACGCACGCACGCACGCACGCACGCACGCACGCACGCACGCACGCACACACACACACACACACACACACACACACACACACACACATGGATCCCTTTTGAGCAACAATGAGGCGGGTGCAGGGTTTGTCATACCATCTTTGAAAGTAGAGAGATCGTTTTATGTTGGAAAAAATCGATATGCTTTTACAGCTGAATTGTGTGCTATTTTGATGGCTTTATATTATCTCCTAGATTTTCCTAAAGACATATTTCAAACGCTTTTCTGTTTTGACTCCAGGTCAGTCTTACTTGCTCTGAGAAACTTCAGTTCAAAAATGAGACAAGATCTCATGATTAAGATTAGTCATGTAATTAATTTTGTGATGTTACGAGGCACTGGTGTTACTTTTTGCTGGATACCTTCACATTGTGGTATCTACTTTAATGAAACAGTTGACAGAATAGCAAAATGTGGAGCTGAGCATACCGATGGGTCTTGCAGCATAAGTGTTCCTCTATCCATCTATGAGAGCTATAGCATGTTACAAAATGCGTGTTGGAAACACTTTAAAAAGAAACTACAAAGTACCAGTTATTCCTGGAGTGATGATGTAACCCATGTATTATCTTTTGATAAGATCAAATGTCGTAATTTAAATGAATATAGAAATGTTGTACCTCATATCTACAGGTTTAAGCCCAATGCTTTTAAAACTAAATTTTCCCAAAAAAAAGCATAATGTATCTGTGGCGAATATCTCACCAATGATCATATAAATGCTACGATGCAGAGGTCTGAAAAAACTTTTCACCTCCCTTCCCAGTCCGTAGCTTACAGCAAATTCTAAAAGACATTCCATTAATGAAAGAAATTGTACTGTCATTAAGCCATACTCCTATTTTCAGACTCCTTTAATATAAGGATAGCTTCTAGTTATATGAATTGCAAAAGTTGATATTTTAGCTGTTCAGTTTGTTTCTTTTCAGCATTCTTGTGTATGTTTTTTTTCATAATAGTTGTTTATTGCGATTGATTACTTATGTGCATACTCCCCCCCCCCCCCCCCCCCCACACACACACACACACTTTCCTTTCTGATATCACTATTTAGTGGAAGGACGTTAAACTGAAGAACTACTACTACTACTACTACTACTACTACTACTACTACTACTACTACTACTACTACTACAACTACTACTACTACACACACAGAGGCACACACGCACACAGAACATCTTGCGCACACGTTAAAACCCGTTCTGCTTTT
>CM054145.1:1995452-2040452 GCA_028751875.1 Rapana venosa
CACACGTTGTGTGCGCGAGCTGCGAGTTTCCGTATGGTTTACATTTCCTGATAGTCCGCAGTGTTCAATTTTGTACCATTTCTTAACAGAGGTCCTGTGCCACACTGGGCGACGTTTTGTTCACTGACATTTGGGGCTTCATCTTTTCAGCATAGATAGATTCTGGTTGAAGAGGCCTGACAAGTCTTCCCAAGACTTCTCCCTGAACTCCTTGAGGAGTCAGTGGTTGGGGCACTGCACTGCACTGCAGGGAATGTTTCAGGCAGTGTGTGGTGGTGGTGGGACAGGTGAACCTGGCAGAGCCCTGCCTTTTCTCTTGGGGGAACTAGATAATCTCTGATGCCTGTTCGGTACCTTATACCACAGGGCTCTTTTTCTTTTTAAAACATTGAGTTTGATTCGATTTGCTATGTGTTGTCGGCTTGCGAAATATCACTATATGTGTCACATTAGTCTAGTGCTTTTGGGATCGTTCTTCTTCTTCTGCGTTTCGTATGTGTACAGACAGATGGGAGTGCGTAGTGCCTGGTCTTCTCCTGCGCTTGTAACTATGCAGGAGGTCTGCCCGCTGGCCTCGGGCGACACGTTCCGACGTCAGAGCAGCTCATTAAAAAAAAAAATCATGTGAAAAATGCCGGAAATATTGTTTATCAGATTTGCTTGAAAAAAGGCAGTAGAGTGGACAGGGAGAACACAAAATAAACGAGAGAGAGACAGAGAGTGATAGAAAAAGTCCCATTTTTAACACATAGCCTCCAGAATGTGGGGATATTATTATTAAAGGAGCTTCCAGCATCCCATACGGGCCTAATGTGATTCCAAAATGGAGGAATACAAAACAACTGATTTCAGCGTCCATGTTGCTGATGTTAGCTGAAGACCGAATCAATATCTTTTTGTTACATTTCGGACTGTTTGGCTGCATATAATACAAAACAATACAGTACAACACAAATACAAGGCAGTAGGATAAAGTTAACTTCAACTTAATTCATGTTTGCTTTCTGTCTGAAAGAGAGCTGATTTTCTCAGAAAGTCAGAAACAATTCACTTACCCACCCCTCTATCAACCCGCCCCTCGATCGATCGATCAATCAATCAGTCAATCAATCAATCAATCAAACAACCAATCATTCAGTCAACAAGCTACTGATTCCGTCAGATCAGTCAGTCACAAGTACCGGGACAATTTCCGACATTTTAAGGGCAGCGCTGTTTTAACAGTAAAACCCTAGATGCTGCTATCAGTGTCTACAAAACTATTTCCGGCTATACCTGATATGGCCTCATTATTTTCTGCCCGATTACATCAATGAAAAAGAATATAGGACACGGTTGTGAAGGGAACGTACAGTGACTGTGAGAAGGATTTGATGGGAGATAGGGAAGGAAGGGGAGGATGTAAAGGAGTGGAAGAAACGCGAAGTTGTTTTGTATTTTTTTTAACCAGCGACATTACATGCGTTGATTACTAGTAATGTACAAGTTTGTTCACAGAGTCTGTACATGGTCGTACAGGCTATTTGGGAAGTTAGCCTGTCTGTCTGTCTCCCTCTCTCTCTCTCTCCCTCTCCCCCCCCCCCCTCTCTCTCTCTCTCTCTAAAAAAAAAAAGGAATGCGAATGTTTATTCTGTTACCCTTGGAAAATAATGATTCACTCATTCATTGTCTGAATTTACTAGACATTATTTTGTCATTATAAACGATTATCCCTATTCAGGGCAAGGATCAGATGATAAAAAAAAGATATTCATACTTATTTGTCATCCTTGGATACGAAGATAATCATATCTCTCGCCTTCCAAAATTGTTTCACGATAAATTTTCGACATCAGTCTCTTAATAACGAGTTTGTCGAATCCTCCTGGTTTGATCTCAAAGTGATGAAGAGCAACGCTGACGCACTTACTAGAAAGAGGCTTGTTCTCTGAAGGGGGCGGGATAGGGCGGGGTAGCCTGGTGGTTAGAGTGATGCGCATTGCGCGAACGCACGCATAACATCTTGCGCACACGTTAAAACCCATTCCACTTTTTGGAAGAGTAGGCATTTGTGTGCCGATGGGAATGGATGACAAAATTTATAAAACTGCATATACACGGGGACTGGATAAAAAACCCACATGAGTGCTTATTCCAATATCCTCAAAATAACACAAAAAAGACATGCTGTCCTGATCTCCCTATACAGTGAGTTTCTTCCTCCTTAGAACTATCTTTCAGTTATCACCAACATCACGACGATCAAAATCACAGACAAGCATTGTAGTTCGAACAAAAAGGAAAAAAGAGAAAAGAAGGGGAACGAAAGAGCCGCAGCCTGTCCATGCACGATCGGAACATGATTGGATCTGGTGACAGAAGAGATAAGATCTGTACGTTGCAATGTGAAACAGGAGATGACGTATGTGTGGTATCTATGCGCGTGCTCTCTACTGGCAAGGACGAATGATTTTGATACATGTTCTGATTGTGATGTTCTGATGCATGTTCTGATTGTGATTTTCTGATGCATGCTCTGATCGCAATGTTCTCATACATGTTCTGATTGTGATGTTCTGTTCTGATTGTGATGTTCTGATCCATGTTCTAATAATGTTCTGATTTTGATGTTCTGATCCGTGTTCTGATTGTGATATTCTGATCCATGTTCTGATTGTGATGTTCTGATCCATTGTCAAATACATGTTCTTATTGTGATGTTCTGATCCATTGTCTAATACATGTTCTGATTGTGATGTTCTGATCTATGTTCTAATACATGTTCTGATTGTGATGTTCTGATCCATTGTCTAATACATGTTCTGATTGTGATGTTCTGATCCATGTTCTAATACATGTTCTGATTGTGATGTTCTGATTGCCAAGTGCAATGGTCTACCTTTTTGGCGGCAGTGGGGAGATAGTTCGATTGGATTTCATTTTGATTGACTTGAAGTTTTTCGTAAATGTGTGTGTGTGTGTGTGTGTGTGTGTGTGTGTGTGTGTGTGTGTTGGAAGTATTTTGTGCGTAGGGGGAGGGGGGAAGGTGGTGGATATGTGTGTGTGCGTGAGCGCGCGCGCGCGGTGTAATGGTAGTATTTCTGTTTGTTGCTTGGGGTTTTTTTTGGGGGGGGAGGGTGGGAGGATGTTTGTGTGCGTTTGGGCTTGTTTATTTTTTGGGGGGTGGGGGTCGATGGGGGTGTTTAATTGTATATATTGTTTGATCTTATTTCATCACCGCTCGTTTCTTATGGTTACTGTGTGTGTGTGTTGTGTGTGTGTGTGTGTGTGTGTGTGTGTGTGTGTGTGTTTCTAGGGTGTGTGTGTGTGTGTGTGTGTGTAGGGGTGTTGATGGTGAAGGCATAGAATGTCATTTTAAAGTTATATTTTTTCCGTTTCTTTTCGTTCCTCGGCGGCTAGAGCTCCGAGATGGTGAGATTTTTTCTGCATGCAACCCTACCCCCAACCCACACACACACACACACACACACACACACACACACACACACACACACACACACACCATTTAGGTAGCCACATTCCACCTTTGGGGATGGTCCTCTTTCATTTTGGAATATGATAGCACAATGAATCAACGCAATCTAGTTTACTGCTTGATAAATCTAATTTCTTTACCTGAGCACAGTCTGTTTTCTGGAGGAAAATTCTCGCTATCTCTGTCTTTAAATCTATCCCACTTCCTTAATATTCCATTCTATGTACTTCATTTTTTCACAGTGCAGTAACACTTGAATAGTTGAAAGGTATGCTAATTGTGTCCTGTTTCGAATAAATGGAGGGGGGAAACCCCAGGAAGACGAAAACTGCTGGAAAAACAAAACCGTTAATGGATATTTTCCTTGTCAGTTTAAAAAAACGAACCCAAAAATATTAAAAGAAGGAAGGTGGCAGCACAGTTTAGACATTCATCTGCCTAACAAGGAAACCCTGAGGTTCTCGGTTCGATTCTCACCCTTGTTTTTTCTTCCCAGTTTGACGGGAAAATCGAACTGAATGTCGAATCTTTCAGAGGAGACTGAATCAGTCGAACCCGAGCGCTTTCGGGCTTGTGCACGTCAAAACAACCCGCTAGGCCTAAAAATCGAAATGAGCAGGGAGGTATCTTCCGATTGTCCTGGCAGAATTGGCAGGTCCAACTCTTGACTGTAGCCTCAAAGCTGGCATGCGGCTTCCTCAATTGTAGGGGGAAATAGTCGCATGCGCAAAAACTTGTATCATTGGTGAACCTGGGAGCTCTAGCCAAGGGTCGAAAAAACAAAACAAAGCAAAAACCTCCCAAAACCCAAAAAACTCAATAAAATTATGAAGGAGTAGAGGGGTGAAAAAAGAAGACGAAGAAGAAATAGTTGTAGAAGATGGTGGGAAAGAAAAACGCGAACTGGCTAGAAGAAGAAAAAGCAGGAAGAAAAAAAGAATGAAAGAAGAGGAAAACAGACAACAGAAAGAAAAAAGACCGATAGACAGTCAGGCAGACAGACCGAAAGACTGAACATGAAAAAAAGAAGGAAAAAAAGAAGATGGAATTGTCGTGGAGTGTACCAGTTTCTGTGATAATCATTTCACAACACGTTGAGTTTTAAGGTTGTAAAAGTGTACAGTTTGAAAGGACTGATTCTTTTGTGAAGTTTACACGTTAAAAAAATCTTATGACCTGGGAGCTAGTTATTTTTTATGAGACAATATTTCGTGCATGTAAAAAAAACCTACGGCAATAGGCTTTTCCCTAGTAAAATTATGTTTAAAAAAATTCACACGGAGAGAAAAGGTGGCGCTGCTCCCGCGGCGGCACATTCTTTGCGTGGGCAGAACAGCTCGAATTTCACACAGGAAAATTTGCCATGAGCAAATGAAAGTGGTGTAGCCGGCTATTGACTATATGAGGTAATTAGTCTTCCTGTTTTCTTTTCAGAGCTTATTTGCAGAAGTTTGTGCCTGCACATGTTTCAAGAAACGTAACAAGTTATACCATCAGTATCTTTTTCTACCAATACTTTTTTTTTCAATATTATTGAATACCACTTCCCTGTCGAAGTCGGATGCGCTGGGCCTGAGCTGTCAGGCGCTTAACGGCAGCGCAACGCATATTTGCTCATATGACAGCCGGTCGTTGCTGCCTGAGCGTTCGACGACGACGACGAAGAAGAAAAATACCACTTCCATTTGCGGTACATTTCACCAAGTGAAATTCGGGCTACTCTGGCCAGGAGAGCGCGTCGCCACTTATACAGTGCCACTTTTGTTGTTGAATTTTTCTTGCCTGCAGATATCTTCATTTCACTTTGAGTAGTTTGTTTGTTTCGTGGGTTTTTCCTCCCTACAGGGACAACCCTTTTGTTGTCGTGCGTTCTTTCGCGTGCACTAAGGAGAGAGGTTACGGTCCTTGATAAACGAACGCGTACACACACACACACACACACACACACACACACACACACACACACACACACTCACTCTCTCTCTCTCTCTCTCTCTCTCTCTCTCACATGGGAGAAGAATTATAGGGGTGTGGAGTCAGCAGCATTGTTAACTCTTAAAGGTCAGTACAAACAGTATCTCCACAATCTGGAAATTCTGTGCTAGGAATTCCTTATTTTCTATCCGTCTCATTGTTTCAGCCTTATTCCTTTTCTTCCTCAAACATCCTTCTTGTCTATTGTGTGCCTTCTTGATCCATTCTCTTGCCCTTTTTTGTCTAGAAAGACTTAAAAGGAAACCGTTCTCTCCCACGCCGCAGTCGGATGTGCTGGGCCAGACTTGTCAGGCGTTTAACGGCAGTAGCGCAACGCATTTTTCGCTCGTTTGACAGACAATAGTTGCTGTCTGAGCGTTCGACGAAGTCGCCGCCAGATCACATTACGATGTTTTATCCACTGCTGATACCTCCTATGACCTTCCCCTATCAGTCTTCATTGTTTGTGTGTTTTGCTTTAGTTTAATGTCCATTCACTACTTGGTGATAAGGACACACCCGCATTCAAACCATCTCTCTCTCTCTCTCTCTCTCTCTCTCTCTCTCTCTCTCTCTCTCTCTCTCTCTCTCTCATGTATGTATGTTTATATTCTCACAACTATCTACAGGAGAGGTCTTACTGGGGAAGAATATATAACCTTAGTAACTGATGTTATGAACTGCTGAGAGTCATATAAAACTTCTTGAACAGTGGCATATTTTTTATAAATATCTATTCCTCTCCTTTAAAACAGGTCAGTTAGGATTGGGCAATCAAACAATAAATGACGAATTGAAAGAGATTGAGAACAGCAACATGTCATATTTTTAGAATATTTGGTGTTCCATGCATTTAGCCTCATTTTTTATATATTAAAATTTCTACTTTCCGTGAGCAAGAAATGTTTTCAAAGTGTGTTTTCTTCATTTTGGAATACATACCATTCATTAATTTAGCATTAATTTCATGCGAGGACAATGCGAGATTGGAATCAAACATTTCAATGTTGCAATCAGAGGCACCTTGTTTTGCTAAAGAATCAACCAACTCATTTCAATAGATTCCACAGTGAGAAGGGACCCATCAACAAGTTATTTGTATGCCTCTGCTTGCAATACAATGTATCAAGAATTTTATCTCAACTACAATATCTTTCCTTATGTTCCCTTGCCAATGCTTTAGTGCCATCAATACTGCTTTTGAGTCAACGCAAAAAAGAATGTGGCAATTATCAAACGCAGTATTTGACAAAAAATTAAAAACCATAAGGATTGCAGATAATTCACACGAAAAAATAGAAAAATGTTTTCCCAAATGAAATGATTTTTGTCCTTTAAAAACACAAATCACAAAGTTCTTCCTCATTCCAGTACAGATCCATCAGTATACACTTTTAAATGATTAGAATAATAACTTTCAATGTGACTTTTAACATCAACGGTGAGCAAATTTTGATCTTCATTCTTTTTTACATCCGTGTAGTCAGTGTCAAAGTTAGCTGATAAAATTATATGTTCCCAAGGAGGCATTTGAGGAACCATCGAAAAAATTGGAATTGTTGTGAGGTCAATACCAATGTCTTTCATTAATGAATCTGTATAACTTTTAATTGGCAGCAGAAATGAAATATTGCTTGCTCGTTTTGGATAATCAGTGTCTTGATTTATAAGAATTTCATCTTTTACTGAATTTGGAACGGAGATACTTCGAATCACATACTTTGATACGCCAATCTTCGTTGATCAGAAAGAGAGAGTAAATGTGCTTCTTTATAACTATTAGTTATGTTAGCGTGGACTGGAACACCAAGTGTGTGTATGTGTGTGTTTGGGGAAAGAGGAGGGGGAGGGGGGCGGGCGTGTCCTTATACCTTGTGGGAAAATACCCACACTTCCTGGTATAAGATTGGCTCTTTTCCACAAGTTGAAAAGCAAAACATTAATGCGGATCTATACATTGTGAGACTGAGAAGAGAGAGAGAGAGGTGGAAAGGGAATACCATTGACTGTATGGTGCGGTGGAGAGCCCGTTCTCAGAGAGTTGCTTATAACTGGGGAGATCTTTGCTAGTCCATTGATAGATTCTGTTATGTAGAACAGGCAGCATGGACAGGAAAGAAGATTTGGGTGTTTTTTTTTCTCGCTTTTTATGATTATTTCAGTCTTCTGTTTTTTAGCCTTTCAGTCATCCGCTGATTGGGTTTTTTTGTTTTTCTTTGTTGTCTCTCTTTCTAGCTTCCATGCCTCTGTCTGTCTCTATCTCTGTCAGTCTCTAATAGTGGCCTAAGGCTGATGCACATTAAAATCTGAAGTCTGACCTCTCTCTCTCTTCTCTCTCTGTGTCTCTCATCGTGACCTAAGGCTGATGTACAGTAAAAGTCTGGAGTCTGACCTCTCTCTTCTTCTTCTTCTTCTTCTCTCTCTCTCTCTCTCTCTCTCTCTCTCTCTCTCTCTCTCTCTCTCTCTCTCTCTCTCTCTCTCTCTCTCTCTCTCTCTCTCTCTCTCTCACAGACCACAGGTTGCTATGCTCATTATGTTAGCAAGCACAGGAGAACGAGGTACATTTTGTGTTGTGCTGTCCAGTACTAGAGGAAGTTGGGCAAAAACTATATCCCAGTGAAGTTTCGTGGACAGCCTAGTTTTTTTTAGACTATGTTTAGTTTTGGACGCTACTTAGTTATCTTAAGGCGAGCGGGGTTCCACACTATCCCTACGTTAAGGGAAAGGACCTATCTTTCCCAGTACATGTGCATTTGTATGCTTCCATAACCCAATAGAGGGTGATGCGGAGGGAGGGGCTAGTAGATGGTTGGTTACGTATAGCGGGTTATCTGTAGGGAAAGGGCCGGGTCAATCGTGTGCGTGCAAGATGTTCGTACGTAGTGATTGAAAACTGACACTATACTGAAAAACAGCAGTAAGCAAACGACGACACAAACTCCAACAACAAATCCAAACCAAAGCCAAAAACGTTAAAGGTTTTAACTGGATAAGCGCGTTGAAGATTCCGACACGTTCTTCCCTAACACTAGGGAAACACCTAGGCCTAGTGCACTGACAAATGGCTGTAGGACTGCCATTACGTGAATCAGACAGCGACTTTGAGGAATTCACTTGCCTACACAGACCGCGCCGCACTTGCCTCACCCCCCCCCCCCCAAAAAAAAATAAAAAAATCCACAAACAAAACCCCCCAAACCCCAGAAAAAATCCCAACTAACAAATAACAGAAGAGAACAAAAACTGCACGAACCCAAGTAAATAAACCCAATCAACCCATACTGTAAAGAACAACGAAATAAAACAGACGCCCTTATCCCCGAGGCAAAATATCGGACATATATATTTATGTATATGTACACACACACACACACACACACACACACACACACACACACTATGGAAAGTGTTTTGCTGTTAGGTACCACAGAGGATGAGTGAGGTTTTAGTCACTGCCGGGACCTCTGAAGAGCCCTCAACCAGGAGCTGAAACTCGAGTCAGGTCAGGCCAAAGGCATGGTCTTTAGCCTACTCAATTATTCCCCAAATGCTGCCCTCGAAGTTTTGACTTGTAGTGAATTTTTTTCCTCGAATCTTGGAGAAAAATGACTTTTATGATGAGAACGAAGTTGTAACTGGGGTTACGTGCACTTGTTTTTCCTCACTATATTTTCTCAATCATATATATATATATATATATATATATATATATATATATATATATATATATATATATATATATATATATTCTTTCAAATGAAAAAAAGGAACCCCTGGAAGTATACAAACAAAACAAAACAGGGGCGTCTTTATAAAGGCCGAAAAACTTTTGAAATGGCCACAAACTTCACGCTGTATAAGCCTGAATGTGTGTGTGTGTGTGTGTGTGTGTGTGTGTGTGTGTGTGTGTGTGTGTGTTTTGTTTGTTTTGTTTTGTTTAATGTCTATTCACTACATGGTGATTTAGACACACCCGCATTCATACCAAAGTACCTATTATTACACACCGCATCTCTCTCTCTCTTTCTCTCCCCTACACGCACCCCCCCACCCCCCACACACACACATAAATATATATATATATATATATATTATATATATATATATATATATATATATATATATATATATATATACTAATTACAGTAAAGGTCTTACAGGCGAAGAATATATGACATCAGCAACTGACATTATGAATTGCTGAGAGTCATATAAAACTTCTTGACTAGTGACATATTTCTTATGAATATCTAAACCTCTCCTTTTATACATGTCAAGAAGAATTGGGCAATCAAACAACAAATGGTGGACTGAAAGTGGAATAGAACAACAACATGTTACATTTTTTGAATATTTAGTATTCCATGCATTTAATCTCAGTTTATGTATTAGAATTTCTAATTTCCGTGGGCAAGGAAACTGCTGATAATGCTTTTCTATTATCTTTGAATGTATGCATTTCATTAACTTAGAATGAATTTCATAAGACGACAATGCAAGATTAGAAGCAAACACTTCAGTACTGTATTCAGAGGCACCTTGTTTTGCCAAAGAATCAACCAGCTCATTCGAATAAATTCCACAATGAGAGGGGATCCAGCAAAAAGTTATGCTGATGCCTCTGCTTGCAATAAAATGTATCAGGAATTTTATCTCAAATACAATATCACTCCTTATTTTACCATGCCATGACTTTAATGTCATTAACACTGCCTTTGAGTCAACGCAAAACAGAATTTGGCAAACATCAACAGCAGTATCAGACAAAAAATTCAAAGCCATGAAAACTGCAAATAATTCAGAAGTAAAAATAGAAAAATGTTGTCCTAAATGAAAAGATTTTTGAACTTTTAAAGTCGGAATCACATATGCAGCACCACTTTTGCCTGTTTCTAATACAGATCTGTCAGTATACACTTTCAAGTGTTTAGAATCATTACTTCCTAAGTGACTTTTTACATCAACGGTGAGAAGATTTTGATCTTCATTTTTCTTTATTTCCGTGTAGTCGATGTCAAATTTAGCTGAAATATGTTCCCAAGGAGGAAACTGAGGAACAACCTGTAAAATTGAAATTGTTAATATATTGATGTCATTTTCTTTGATAAATGTGTCTGTATAAGTGTGTGTGTGTGTGTGTGTGTGTGTGTGTGTGTTGTTTTGTCTTTACTTTGTTTGTTGTTGTTTGTTTGTTGTTTTATTGGGGGTGTTCCAGATCGTTTGTTGTTGTCAGGCAGACAGTGGCATTAAACAGTTTGTACAGACACACACATCCCCAGCTTGTAAAGAATCCTTACCCCCATCCAAACTTCAGTAAGAAAGGACTAGCTTTGAGCGTTAAAATTTGTTTGCCGATCTTATCCTATAATAATGAAAATTAGTAGCAGTAGAAAAAGAAGTAGAAGTAGTAGTAGAAGGCCTAGTAGTGATATTGCTATTATAACTATTGCTGTTATTAATATTACTGCCATGGTTATTACTATTTATTCATTAGATAATTCTTTCATTCATTCATTTTCATGCCGATTAAGTTGCCAGTATTGATTCCGCTTCGATTATCTATATTTCGGAAACTGTTTTCAGAGCGAGCATAGAGAGATGGATAGATAGATAGATAGATGCTGTTAGATATCTTTAAGAAATCTTCTCTCTCTCTCTCTCTCTCTCTCTCTCTCTCTCTCTCTCTCCCCCTCTCTCTTCTCTCTCTCTCTCTCTCCACACACACACAACACACACACACACACACACACACACACACCACACACACCCACCCGAAACAGATACAGACCTAAACAAACAAACACAGACAGACACAGAAACAAACAAGGACCAACAAAAAAACCAGAGCACCCACGGCAAAGCCTCCGCAGAAGAGCTGGTTGTCGTCGTAGTTCTTAGGGGCGGAGGGATAGCGGGAGTCCCGCCAACGGCTGGAGCGTTGCACCGGCTGCAGCATCATCCCGTGCCCCTGGGCTTCCTCCACCACCATCCCCATCACCACCACCAGCACCACCGCCACCGCCGTAGTAGCCCTAGCTTTCTGCATCCTCACAGTGCCAGTCGTCAGCCAAGCGCAGAAGAAATGTGGGAAAAAGTCACTGTACGGAGAGGTGGCCAGTAGGTCTTTTTGCCAAGCCCTGTTCTAGCAAGAGTTTTTGGTTCTTTGCTGAAGCGTGGCCGGAAGGGTTTCTGTCTTGAAGAAGAAGAAGCTGTTTTATCACAAGTGCTGTATAATTATATACAGACAGAGAGAGAGAGAGAGGTGGTGAACGGGTGCGCTCTTGGCCTCAACTTAGCTGAAGTGCAAACTTCTGTGTTGGGTTCGGGTTTAAGTACTCTCTCTCTCTCTCTCTCTCAGGGCGAGCAAAAACACTTAGCTCCACCCTCCACTCCCGCCCCCAACACACACACACGCACACGCATGCACGCACGCACGCACGCACACACACACACACACGCACGCACGCACGCACGCACGCACGCACGCACGCACGCACGCACACACACACACACACACACACACACACACACACTCACACTCTGCCACCAACTCTCAAACTATAATAGTGCAGGGGTTTGGACCATATACAGTCTCTTGATTGTTTTGTGGGTTGTGTTTTTTTTAAAAAAAACGTCACGACAAGGAACTGCACGTTTGAATAAGTGGCAGTTGAGGAATGCAGTGTATTCAGCTGGTGGGATTGATAGCAAGGCATGGGCGACGTTGTAATCAGAAAGTTCTCTCCTGAAAAACAATCTTTGAAGAAAGAAAAAAAGAGGATGCATATGGTCGGCAAACTAATTATCAGTCTTAAAGGACATTAAAAGGATTTTTTGTTAAAAAGGACAGATAGACGGTTTGACAGGCAATAAGGAAGACAGATGGACAAATAATGATGGTGTAACGATGCTACATTTTTCGTCTTTTGAAAGGGGGGGGGGGTATAAGGGGTAAGTTTTGTTTTTTCTGCCTCGTAGTGCAGAATGGCGTAACGGGCAAAGTGGTATACTCCTGATCTACGGATCAGTTAGGGGGCACGTTCGAACCTCAGCTAAGGTGTCTGATCAAGGAGATCTTTCCCTTGGAGTTAGCACTGGTACTGATGCCATTCCCTCAAAAGTCCTACGCACGAGACTAAGCCGAGTCCTGTGTGACACACAAGTTAAAAGCCTATCCACTTTTTGTAGAAGAGTAGGCCAGCTCTGACTTGTGGCATGGATGATGTCACCAACATACCCAGCATGCCCCCCTGCTACTTGAAGAGGGATGGGCTCCGCCAGATTCAACTTGCCCATAGAACACTGCGTAAAAAACCCATAACAGTGTCCCAACGACTCCTCAAGGAGTTCAGGCAGAAGTCAGCCAGTGTGAGAGATGTCATATCAAGTGGAAAAGTCCATACACCAGGCAGACGGTTCACCGACTGCATCACCACCAGAGGCGCTAGTGATATCTCGCATGCATGCTGGGCATTTCCTCTCATCCATACCACGGGTTATAACTGGCCACTCTGTCGTGAAAGATGGACGTGATTTTCATGTATGCACAAGACGTTCTGCATGACAGGATCTCGATTTATGATACTGCCACATCTCAACTATTTTCCGGGGAGTGGAGTCGGCGTCAATGTGTACCCCAGAGGGAAAAATTCACTTCGAATGGACAGTTCAGAGATTTGAACTTGCACCTTCAAAAACTGTTAGGTCACGCAGACGACGTTCTAACCACTCACCTCGTCTTCTTCCTCCAGTATTCTTTACCTCTGGTTCTTAAATTATGTGCTTTTTATATTTTTCACTTTGAAAATATACTCCCCTCCTCCCCCCTTTTAAGCAGTCTGACTTTCGTTTGGAACTAGTTTCAGCCCAAAACTCGAGCACCTGAGAACAGATTCAGACTGTAGGCCACGCGGTATTTATTAGTTTCGTCATAAATTAGGCCACTCGGCGGTTTTCTCCCTACTTCTACAAGGACAAGGAGAACCAATAAATCCCTGTTCATAGTAGAGTGCAGTGTGTTTTAGGACCAGAAGAGAGAAAAAGGCAGCGACAAGTGGGCAGCAGAAGGTCCTCAGAGCCTATTTCAACACCCCATTTTAACGAGTGCTTGGGCCCTGAAGTGGCTGCATATTTAAGAGAGACGTGTGTGTGTGTGTGTGTGTGTGTTGTGTGTGGAGAGAGAGAGAGAGGAGGGAGGAAGAGAGAGAGGGGGGGGAGAGAGAGAGAGAGAGAGAGAGAGAGAGAGAGAGAGAGAGAGAGAGAAGAGGAGAGAGAGGATTATTATAATTAAAACGATTTAATAAGAGTTGGAAATGGCCTGTTCTATGGTTGTTACTCGTGACGTCTGCGTTCTGCGCCTTGCAACCCTTTTGGGGTTTTTGTTTTCGTTGTTTTTTGCTCGCTGCAAAACATGTACTGCTGCAGGAAGGGGAAGGTATAAAACATAAGGGGGGCGAGGGGGGGGGGGGGGGGGGGGGGGTTGAGAATGGCTGTAGGGCGGGGTGGAGAGTGAAAAAGAACCAATATACAAAGACGCAGATGTAAACGTGTAATGTCACTGCAAGAAAACCCCTGAACAAAACCTCTTTTCTTTGGTTTTAAATACACAAAGTCCTAGTTGCTGAACAGATTGATTTGCAGCATATTTTCTTAGAGAGGGGTGAGTTTTGTACCCTGTTTTGATCTGTATATAGTTGCACAGTTTTACTCTGAGATTTAAAAGTTGACAAGGTGACAGCCCAGATATGGCCTCTGTGGTCGGTGGGGCTATAAACAACAGGATTGGATTGGATTGGATTGGGCTCCGCTAGGTTCAACTCGTTTCTGGTATTCTGCATGAAAAAAAAATCAGCGCAGAGTCCCGACAACTGCTCAAGGAGTTAGAGGGAGAAGTCGGGTCACATTTCCTGACACTGGCACACTTTTTAGTTGTGAGGCTGATAGCGGATTTTCCACTCGAAAAACTATGATATCTATTTCAGTACCCTTCGTGAGAAAAGTAAACAGTATATTTTTGTTGGTTTTTTTTTTGGTGGTTTTAGGTCACTGGGTGATACAGGATTCACGTGCATAGGCGAACACTTGACTTACATATCTTGACATGGTGACAGTAAACTCTCCACGAAACTTCATAAAGAATATGTCAGTTAGTGTACAACCATAAGGGACACCCCCTCCAAAAAAAAACCCAAACAAACCAAAACAACCCAACCCCCCCCAACCCAAAACAAAGACAAAATTCACACACACACACACCACCACACCACCACCCAACCACCACCACCAACAAACAAAAACAAAAAACCCAACAAAAACGAGAGAGGTCACACACACTCACACACACACACACCCACACACACACACACACACGCACACAACACACACACACACACACACACACACACACACACACACACACACACACACACACACACATATCAAAGACAAGACAGATATCAAAGCCCATCAAGTGATTTTTCTGAAAGAAATGTCAGCATTTGATGGGCAATTTGGACTCCTGTCTTAAATTGTGGTATAGTCTTCTGACCCAGTGAGTGAGGCGGTCACTTCGGCACCGAACTGAGTATGTATTTCAGGCAGTGTGTGGTGGAGGCAAGTTGAACCTGGTGGAGCCCATCCCTCTTCAGGTGGCCAGGCTGCATGCTGGGTATGTTGGTGTCAGCCGTGCCACAGGCTGTAACTGGACTTTTTTATTTATTGTTTTACATGGAAGGCAGCTGTGTTATTAAGGTGTGTGCAAAGTGTTCTGCGTGCGTTCGCACACGTTACTTTGGTTTGTAGCCTTATCTGAAGGAGTTTCAAGGAAGTGAAGTCGGTACTGATGTTACCTGGAGTATAGTTTTGAAACATTCTCTGCAGCAGTCTCAAATGTGCAAGCTGGAATCACTATCATTCCACCATCTATCTGTGTACCTGTCTCTCTCTCCGTCCGTCTGTCTTGTCTATCAGTTCATATGTCAGAGTGTCTGTCTGTTTTAATCGCTAGGGGACGGGATAGTTGGTGGTTAAAGCGTTGCGTTTGCGATCTGACGTCCCAGGTTCGAATCCAGGTTGAGCCTTCACCGAGACGCCTGTTCAAGGTTTTTTTCCCCCTTGTACTTAACGTCAGTGCTTACTCCACTCCCTCGAAAGTCCTTCGCGTGAGACTATAAACCGAGGTCCCGGGTGCAAACACACGCGGAACATCTTGCGCACATGTTAAAACCTGTCCTGCCTTTCCGAAGAGCATGCTATTTGAGTCGGTGGGAACGGATGACCAAAATTTTCCAAACAGCATTCACACGGGAACTGGATGTAAAAAAAACCCAACCAAACCAAACCCATCGGAGTGCTTATTCCATTATCCTCGGAATAAAAGAGTGATATAAAACTTTGAATGTTGTTGAGCATAGGGGTTGACATCTTCAAAATATGATGTGTATCAGAAACGGTCATATGAATCGGCAGCGTACCCACTCAACTTGGCAGAGCTTATTATGTCATGATAAACGTGTTTAAGCTCCCATGTCAACGCTTCATTGGCTTCCTAACCAAGAAGGCATTGATGCCAACTTGCCACTCAGCTGTCAATAATACTCAATCATCTCATTAATGACAACCTTCTTCTCTGTCTGTCCCGTCTTTTGCGTGTAGACGACTCTGCTGTATTGCTGATTGTATAGTATAGTATAATATGATATAATAAGATATAACAAAATGATAATTTGCTATAATATGAAATTATACGATATGATATATAATCGCTTTATAAGAATGATTTATCGCCATTTTCTTGTTGGTGTTGTCGTTCTTCTTCATCCTATTATCATTATCACCACCACCACCAACCATCATCATCATCATCATCATCATCATCATCATCATCAGATTCTTTGTGATTCATACGTTTTTTGAAAGAGTAGGCCATTGTGTGCCGGTGGGAACAGATGACAAAATTGATAAACCCGCATACACAAGGGGATTGGATGTAAAAAGCACACGAGTGCTTATTCCATTATCCTCAATATAAAAGAATAAATAAATAAATAATAAATATGCTTGAAGTAAAATGTGTAGAAAGAACTTCATCTCTAACCACTCCCATTATCTGAAACATCTGCATGCGAACTACCACGTACACACAAACGAAACCACCATCCAACCTATTAGTCAAGCAAACGGACGGGTACACAAACTATCAAAACCGCTGTCTTTCTTTCGAATAAACAAGTTAATAGAAAAACACTGCTGCAAACGGTATCATGATTAATCAGAAGGGAAAAAAACCTGTCAAATCGCTTTCAGCAATAGTGTGTGGATTTTATACAAGGATCAAAAGGTGACAGCCCTAAGAGGGCCTCTGTGGTCGGCTGGGCTAGAAACAGGTTTTTTTCGGTCCTGGGCTAGACCTTGAGGTTTACCAATGTGGATTTTTGCCTTTGGAACCGTTTTTACCTACCATTAAGACAGCCACATTCCGAGTTCGGGGATGAAGTCTAAACACAGCACCAGTGTGCATGCGGTTTTCAAATATAATTTGGCATCCGCTCTTACTGGCACGCATTGGCCTACTCTTCCGAAAGGCAAAAAGGGGTTTTAACGTGCGCGCAAGATGTTCCGCGAGTGTTTGCAGGCGGGGCCTTGGATTATAGTCTCATCTGGACTTTCGGGGGTGTGGAGTCAGTGCTGATGTTAACTCCAGGGGAACAAATTCCCTTGAACGGGCGTCTCTGAGGTGGCTCGAACCCGGGCCGTCGAATTTCGAGCGCAACGCTCTGACCACTAGGCTATCCCGTTCCCCCTCCCTCTCCCAAAACAATATGACTGAATTGTATTGGATGGAGGTGTTCAAGAGCGTGTTACATAATGTAGCAGTTTGTGTATGTTCTTCCGATATGATATTCGAGTTTATGTGTTTCAGAATGATTTGTGTATGTAGAATAACACTTTGACCGAAGTCATAGTTTCTTCATTCGAATGTTGTTCAGTGACTCTGAAAGCCTGTGGTAGTATATGTTGTTGAATATGGGTGGCTATTTATTTTCAGAGCTTCAAAATCTCTGTTCTTCAAGTGTTTACCATGGAACTGATTTCGATGGTAGCGGTATGTGCCAACCCGGATATGTGGATTTGCTTGCACGTACGGCCTCTGACATTGACGGTCTGGCAGGAAATGAAGAGGAACTGGCCAACCTAGTGAAGAAACTGGACGAAATATCCTCCCGATACGGCATGGAAATCAGTGCCGAGAAAACCAAGCTCATGACAAACAGTGCCCAGCCAATCACCACCAAGATCACTGTCAGCGGAAAAGAACTGGAGACAGTTGACCATTTCAAGTACCTTGGAGCCATCATAAGTGAGGAGGGATCGAAGACCGAAATCCTAGCAAGAACGGCACAAACAGCAGCAGCAATGACAAGACTGAAGACCATATGGAAAGACAGAAACATCCCTCTCGGAACCAAGGTAAAGTTACTAAACGCGCTAGTCACCTCAATCATGCTTTACGCATGTGAGGCATGGACACTAAACGCAGACCTACAAAGGAGGGTCCAAGCAGTAGAAATGAGATGCCTCAGAAGGCTCCTTGGCATCTCATACAAGGACCATGTCACCAACAATGAAGTCCGCAGAATGATCACTCAACAGGTGCGGGGTTATGAAGACCTACTGACCACGGCGAAAAAGAAGAAACTCAGATGGTATGTGCACGTAACACGCTCAGAAGGACTTGCAAAGACCATCCTGCAAGGAACAGTCCAGGGGAAGAGAAGACGGGGCAGACAGAGGAGAAAGTGGGCCGACGACATCCGTGATTGGACAGGGGAGGACTTCAGTGTCACCCAGGCACTTGCCCACGACCGTCGCGTAAAGCCAGAAGTGGTTACTGCGACGTATTGATCCAGATCCAGATCCAGACCGCACTAAGTGGAGCCAGCTGGTCCACCGTTCGTCCACCATGCAGCGCCCCCACGACCCTGGCGGGTTACGGGACCAGTGAACAGTGAACAGTGAACGGCCTCTGTTGTGTTGGGACAGTGAGGTATGTTTTGTGTTTTGTGCTTTTGTTCTTCGTCGAAACTGTTCACAACTCGCTTTTGTGGTTGTGTGTGGCTCTTGGGCTTATGTTATTTTGCGTCTTATATCTTTTGCATTTCGTCTTTCGTCCTCTTCTTTTTCACTTTCCTTTCTTCTTCTTCTTTTGCGTCTTCTTCGTTGCTTCTTCTACTTCTTTCTTTTTCTTCTTCGTCTTCTTCGTTTGCTTCTTCTACTTCTTCTTTTTCTTCTTCTTCTTCTTCTTCGTCTTCTTCGTTTGTTCTTCTACTTCTTCTTTTCTCTTCTTCTTCTTTCTTCTTCTTCTTCTTCTTCTTCTTCTTCTTCTTCTTCTCCCTCCTCCGCCTCCTCCTGCCTCCTGCTTTTTGTTGTTCATCTTTTTATTTTTTAAAGTTTTTTCTTCCTTTCTTTCTTTGTTTTTTGTTTCTTTTTTTTCTTTCTTTCGTTGTTGCTGTTGCTGTTGTTGTTGTTGTTGTTCTTCTTCTTCTTGGTCTTGTTCTTCTTTTTTTTTCTTCTCTCTTTTTTCTTATTCTTCTTCCAACTTATCCTCCTCGTCTTTTTCTCCCTATCCTTTACTTCTTTTCCTCCTCCTCTTCATCCTTATCCTCCTCGTCTTTTTCTCCCTATCCTCTACTTCTTTTCCTCCTCCTCTTCATCCTTCTTCTCCACCTTCTCCATCTTCTCCTTCTCCTCCTGCTCCTTCTTTCCTTTTCGTTTTCTCAGTATGCCGGTTTCAAATCTTGTGAGCAATCCCCCCACCTCCCCCCATTCCCCACCTTTGCCCCAAAGTTTGATCCCAGCAGTTTTTCAACAACACGCCTACCTAACTTTTTGCATGTTTTGACGTGCTTTATCCCGCCTTAAAGGTAACCATTATCCGTCTTCGATAACAGGCTTTTTTTGTTTGTTTTGTTTTGAAAAAAGACAGGCAAATGGATATTGCAAATAGATGAAGAAGAGGTGTGTGATAGAGCATGAAAGAGAAGAGAAGAGGAGGGAGAGGAGAGAGAGAGGAGAGAGAGAGAGAGAGAGAGAGAGAGAGAGAGAAGGAGGAGAGAGAGAGAGAGAGAGAGAGAGAGAGAGAGAAATCTGATTGTCTAACAGCAGACTTTTTAACTCACTCGTTCCCTTTACACCGACCAATGTGTCTGGGGAAAATAATGGCATGTCCTTTCCAGCTCCTCTCGTGGGCCGTACAGCTTGGTTTGCAGGGTTATCTCCGTGGGCCACTCAATCTTCCTCCAGGTCGGAGTATAGCGTACATCTCTGAAAGAATGAGCTGGCCAGTCTGGTTTTCTTGACCAGGGTAGGATCGAGGTTCAGCGTGGTGGACATGTAGTGATTTAGCCTGTGTGCCCATCTTAGTAATTCATTCGGTCCCCAAACAGACGACGACTCCCTGATCTCCTTGAGGAGTGGTTGGGGCACTGCACTACACTGCAGGGAATGTTTCAGGCAGTGTGTGGTGGGGGGACAGTTGAACCTAGCGGAGCTCGTTCCTCTCCAGATCGCTGTATGCATGCTAGGAATGTTGGTGGCATCCGTACCTTCGGCAAAAGCTGGCGTAGTCTTTTAAAAAGAGAATTAGGGAAAAAAAGTGGTGAATGGGGTTTTAGCGTGTGTGTGTATGCAAAATATTCTGCATATGGGACTTCAGTTTATAATCTAACCCAACAACAACAAACCGAACTCTCAAACGGACATGTCAGTGAAGAATTAAACGTGTGCTCTCCCCAGATCACGAATATAAGGAGGGGGGTAGCCTGGTGGTTAGAGCTTTGAGCTCGTGATCTGAAGGTTCGGGTTCGAGTCACCACCGAGACGTCCCTTCAGGGGATTTTTCCCCCTAAACATCGGTACCGACTTCATTCCCCAAAAGCCCTTCAGATAATACTTGAACCGAAGACCGTGTACGAACGCACGCGAAATATCTTGAGCATACGTTAGAACCCCATTCTGCCTTTTGCAAGAGTAAACCATTCCTGCTGGTAGGAACATATGACAAAAAATTAATACAAAACCGCATGCACACTGGTGACGTGTTTATACGTTATCCCCGAGGTCGGAATGCGGCTACCTTAATGATGAATAAACGGTCGCTCACACACACAAAATCTCACCACTGGTGAACCTGGGTGCTCTAGCTAAAAAAACAAAACAAAAAAGAAAAGATTAGGAACATGATGCTCTAACCACAAGGCTTTTCCCGCCCTCACCTTAAAAAATAACAGGGATGTCTTATTCTAGTCACTAGTGCCCCACTGCGAGTCCTTAATGAGGAGTGTTAGTACTGTGAAAACAAAAGGTGTGTGTGTGTGTGCGTGTGTATGTGTGTGTGTGTGTGTGTGTGTGTGTTGTGTATGTGTGTGTGTGTGTGTGTGTGTGTGCGTGCGTGTGTGTGAAGAGAATAGCCGTGTACATTTGTAAACAACCAACCCACCAACAGCTTGCATTGCTAAGTACAGGGCACGTGCATCCACGCTGGATAATAGTCTTAATTAAGCGTAGATCACTACCAGCCCAAGATGAGATAGCCATCACTGTGAAGCCTCTTTGCTATTGTAATCGTTGGAGGGATACAGTGATGTACCATTTCTTTGGTTTGGCTTTATCAGTTTTATGACTTTCTCAGTGAGAAGATTGTGGGTGTTAAAGGTGGGTGTACCACCCCACAGGTTATCGCCCCGGGGGGGTCGGGGGGGTGGGGGGGGGGGGGGGTCACTCGGATAATGTTTTGTGTCTCACTCATCCCATCTGAGAATCACTTTACTGTGAGGCCATAAGACAGTATTGGATGAGCTGATTTGGACTTGAAAAGATTGGCCCTCTTTATCGTCTATCAGTTGTTCTTCTTATCTTTCTCCATCCCCACCTCCTCCTCTTCTTCCTCCCCCGCCCTCTCCTCCTCCTCCTCCTCTCCTCTTCCTCCTACTTGGACGAGAAGTGTGGCCCCGTTTCTATTATCGGTACCATCATGATCATCTTCATTATCACCATCATTTTGGCCCAGGCCAAAAGCTGTCTCAGTTATTGCTGTCAGCTAATTGCCAAGGCCTACACTAAAGTGTTGTTATGTTCTAAAATGTTGTACTGAGATTGCCTTCAGCCATGACAAGCTCTGAAATAAATAAATGGCACTTAATACTCAGCACTAGGTAATAAACTGACAAGAACTCGTGGTCAGAGCACCGCATTCGGTCCTTTGCATGCATCTAGGTAGGTCAAACTCTGCTAGCTTCCCTTTGCAAAAAGGATTGTTGTTGGTTGCTTTTAGAAAGTGTCATGATAGATTGAAGTGTGTAGCCTGTCCTGATGGCTTTGTAGACGTGGTGACTTATGGCTTCTCCCATAACTCCGTGAGAAGCCACTGGGGCACTGCACTGAAACTTTCAGGAAGTGTCACATGGGCAGGTTGAACCTGACGGAGCTCATCCCTCTCCACGTCATAAGATTGCTTGCTGGGAATTTATGCATCATCCACACCACTGGCTATGACTAGCTTCTTCTTCTGCACATAGTGGGTGGGTCTGTAACCTTTGCGCCAAATGTTGTGTGTGCGTTCCGTATGTGAGAGCTTGGTGCATAGTCTCATCTGAAGGACTTTCAGGAGAAAGGAGTCAGTGCCAATGTTAATTCCAGAGAAAAAAAAATCCTCAGACAATTTTGATGGAAACATGACCCACGCCCTCTGTTTCAAATAATCATACCCACAGTCTAACCAATCCGCCATTCCAGCCTCAGTTTTTGGTTGTTGTTTTAAAAAAAAAAAAGTTTTTGGTAGTTGTTTGGGGTTTTTCCCGGGGTTGGGGTGGGGGGCAGAGGTGCTACACAAACAGTCCCCCATGCATCCATGCCTTTAGTTGGGAATATTAATTTTTCTGTTTGCCAAGTTTCCGGGTAGGCAGTGAAGCTAGGCGGTGTATAAGATGGAGGCAAGTGTACGTGCCCTTTGTGTTGCCTGCTAGAAAAAGCACATCCAATGAACGGCTAGCAGTTGGATTGTACCATTTGCATAATGTCCCCTCTTTGATTTTAATACCTATTTTCTCTTGTCTTCGACCGGAACGCTTTGCAGTTGTTGCTGCTTTTTTGTGGCTGCTTTTGCTTCATTTTTGTTTGTTTTTATTGAAAGAGCAATCTAGTTTCAAACCTCGAACGACGTCAAAGCATGCATTGGTTGAGCTTGTGTTGAAGCATGTCATCTGAGTGCATGTATTGTGAGAGCTATCACAAGTGCGTGCATGAGTGTTTGAAGGGAAACCTGGCATTACTATGGTCCACTCTTTGGGTCAATGGTAATATATATATATATATATATATATATATATTATATATATATATATATTATATATATATATATATATATATATATATATAATCTAAAGAAACAAAACCTGAATTCAAAGGCGCTGAACTTGACTTCCCCTCTAACTCCTTGAGGAGTGGTTGGGGCACTGCAGTGAATGTTTCGGGCAATGTATCTTAGGAAAGTTGAACCGGGCGGAGTCCACCCCTCTCCCGGTAGCAGGGTGCATGCTGAGTATCTTCAAGCCATTGGTGGCCATAGATAGCCCGCTCTTTTATGACACGCAGGTGGGGTTTTTAACTTGCGCTGAAGATGTTCTGCATGCGCTCGCACACAGAACCTTGGTTTATATGTTCATGAAATCGGCAGATTTGCAAAGCAACAGACCTACGGTTCGAATCCCGTCCAAAGTGAAGAATATTTTTTTGAATCCATGGCACGAAGCTGTGGTGCGTGTGTGGACAGACGCCAGTCCTCCTGCTGAAGGACAGGCCGACCTCCTGTGTGCAAGCAGGCCTCGAGTGTTTATGTCGATAAAGAACAAAGAAATCAAAGGAAAAGCGAAAATTCCACAGAACGACAAAAATAGCGTACAGTAAAGTATATGCTGGTTGTGAATTCGAGGGCGTTTTGGGGGTTGGTTTTTTTCCCCTTGGTCGTCTGTTCAAAGAGAATCTTTAACCAGCAATTTTAGACTTGATAGACAGTTGACTTTTGAGTTGGAGTTTGAAAAAAGCGACCCCCCCCCCCCTCCCTCCCCTCCCCGGCTCCTACTTCTTATGCAAAGCTGTAAGAACAGGGGAAATAATTCGGGAATGCACACACAAATATACATATATATATAAATTATCATTATTTTATATATATATATATTTTTTTTTTTTGGGGGGTGGGGGGTTTAGGGGGCGAGAGAAAGGGTTCCGACATAAGCAAACACTTACAGCCAACTCATTGAGGGGGAGGGGTGGGGGACAGAGACATTTTGCAGTTAAAGTTTAAAAATATAAGAACAAGAACTACAAATAATCTAACATGTAAAGAACATATCTATGCACATATCTAGACCTTTATTCAGAGGAGAACAAGATCCAAATTATTATCAAAGAAGATTTATAAAAAAAAAAAGGACAGAGAGAGAGAGAGAGGGGGGGGGGGGGGGGAGGTTATAAAAGCACAAAACATCAAAAGAAAGTATGTATGTTTGGAAAGAAAAAAATGGATTCCCCAAAAAAGCCCCACACAAAAACGTAACAGAAAAAAAAATCGTTAAAGGATCAGAGAGAGAGAGAGAGAGAGAGAGAGAGAGAGAGAGGAGAGAATAATCTCTTCCAAGTATGAATATTATATATATCGTCCTCTCTTCCTTCATCTAATGGTGATGATGATGATGACGACGACGACGATGATAATAATAATAATAAGAAGAAGAAGGATATTGATAATAAATGATAATATAAGGAGTTGTTTGGGTGTTTTTTTCAATTAAATTTTTCTTTTTAGAGCGCTAAATCTTGTAAAGCAAACAACTCAAAGCGCTTGCATTAGAATCATTCACACACATGTGACCGTTCACAGCAGATGTAACAGACTTAGCGTTCTGTTGCTTCCCTTCCCTTGCCTTGCCTTGCCACCTACCCCCACTTCATCACAGAGCGCCATCATCGTACCAGACCCCCACTCCACCCCTACCCTTCACACACCACACACACACTCACATCCTTCGTCCCCACCCCGCCCCACCCCATCACACACACAAGCACACACACACACACACACACACACACACACACACACACACACACACACACACACACACCATTCTCTCTCCGGGGTTGTGTGTGTGTGTGCGTGCGTGCGTGCGTGCGTGCGTGCGTGTGTGTGTGTGTGTGTGTGTGTGTGTGTGTGTTTAGAAATACTCGCCGAATATATTTGAGTGCTGAACCAAACGTAGATGGCTATGATTGACTGTTTTGTGTGTTGAACTAGAATAGATTGTCACGATCTGTTTGTTTTGTTGTTGGTGTTATTGTTGTTTTGTTTCATGTTTTGTTTTGTTGAACCCAAACAGATTGTCATCAAATTTGGCTTGCTGTTATTTTCCGCTGCTTGCGCTGATATCATCTGATACTTGGAATATTCATTGGAAGTCTTGTTAGAAACAATTGTGGTTGTTTTTTTATTTGTTTTGCCTGTCTTCTCTATCTGTCCGTTTGGCTGTGGCTTGACTCTCTGTCTCTCTGTCTCTGTCTCGCTCTCTCTCTCTCTCTCGCTCGCTCGCTCGCTCTCTCCAAATATGGACAGATGAATGGATGAATAAATAAAAAGAAAGGAACAAGAACGAAGGGGTGGGTTGTTATTTTTGTCTAAGTGAGAATTTGAAAACTAGTATGGACTGAGTGGAAAAGGGCAGGAAATCGTAGGAAACACACACACACACACACACGCACGCACGCACGCACGCACGCACGCACGCACGCACGCACGCACGCACCACCACCACCACCACCACAAACAGATCAAAGAGGGGGGGACGGGATAGCCTAGTGGTCAGAACATTGCGCTCGCAATCTGACGACCCGGGTTCGATTCCCGTTCAAGGGGATATTTTCCTCTGGAGTTAATATCAGTGCAGACTCCACTCTCCCAAAAAGTCCTTCGGATGAGACTATAAACCGAGGCCCTTGTGCGAACGCACGCAGAACATCTTGCGCACACGTTAAATCCTGTTCCGCTTTTCGGAAGAGTAGGCCATTGTGTGCCGGTGGGAACAGATGACAGAATTCACAAAACCGCATACACACGGGGACTGGATGTAAAAAAGCACATAAGTGCTTATTCCATTATCCTCGATATAAAAGAATAAAATAAAATAAATAAAAATAAAGAAAGAAATAGAGAAACAGAGGTTAGAGCGTCTACCTCCTGACCTGACGGAAACTAAGGGCACGGGTTCCAGTCTCCACTGATGTGACCCTAAGTGGACATCCCCCGGGAGAACCGTCCCCCCTGCCCTTCAAAATTCAAAGTGGTACTGACTCTGCTTCTCCAAACTTTTTGGATAGAATTAGAAACCGAATATCCACGAAATCAGAATGCGGCTACCTTAGGTCGCATACGAAAAATGTTTACTGATGGTCAACTTCGGAACTCTAGCCAGAGAACGAAAAGGGAAAAAAAAGAAAAAAGAAAGAAAGAAGCCAAATCCCTGTGTGCAATGCATGCAGAACGTCTTGCGTACATGCAACAACCCCCAAACTCCTGCACTTTTCGTACCAGCCGTTGCTAACAGTATGGGCGTCACAAGCATACCCAGCATGCACACTGCCACCTGGAGAAGGATGAGCTAACTCCGCTAAGGTCAATTTGCCCGAGAGATATTGCCTGGAAAAAAATAAAGCGCAGTGCCCAAATGGCTCCTTAGGGATTTCGCGCAGAAGTCCACTGCTGTTTTTTCATTTGACGATTCTGTGTGTCTGTCTTCTCTGTCTGTCTTTGTCTCTGTTGTCTCTGTCTCTCTCTGTGTGTCTTTCTGTCTCTGTCTGTCTGCCTCTGTCTCTGTCTCTCGAAATAAAAGAATTTGTCATTGTCATTCTCTGTCTCTCTGTCTCTCTCTGTCTTTTCTCTGTCTCTCTGTCTCTCTCTCTCTCTCTCTCTCTCTCTCTCTCTCTCTCTCTCTCTTCAAAATCAGCAAACACCTCGAATAGAAAACTGCAGGGCTAATCGTCAATGCCGTCAGCGCCTGGGCTTTATCACAGTTTTTGATTAAACCATTGACGCTGGGGGCAACAGCAAAGCGAGAGGCTGTATGACCAGTGGCTTTCCCACTCATGGAATTCCACTTTACAGCTTAGTCTTTAGTGATCGACTATGACTCTCCGACTAGGAGGCTTGACTCGCACAGTCCTTATGTGCTGCAGCCCTGGGGGCTGGTTGGCCTTTGGAGAACATCTCCAACACTGACTGTCCTTATGCCCACTTGGCCGAGAGTGCGGGGATGTACTGTGGGAAAGGCATCTCCACTATAATCAAATTTCTGCCCAGTTTCCAAAACAGCAGCTGCCTCCTCTGCTGTTTTGGAGGTCATCGTCGGACACGACGGACATACATACTGGTTTGCAGATCAGAATCTTTGTCATGATAACTACCTCAATACTAATTTAATATATAAAATGTACTTTACAAATGTTTTCTCAGAGTCTAGTAGGTGTGTTTGGTTTGTTATGATTTTTAAGTACTTTCTTGTTTTTCACCTTTCTTTATTTGTATAAAAGCTTGGTACATCGGTATGCAGCAAAATGCAGGGAATACTGTGTATTGTAGAATGTTAACAGTATTGTATTCAAGAACAAAACAAATAATGACGAAGAAAGACAGAAATATTTGCAAATGTTGTGTTGTAGTATATAAACAGAAGGAAGGCACAATTACTTAAGTGTTGAGATTGAAGTCTAATATCCAAGAATGAAAACAAAAAATCCCTTCATTGCAATAGAAGTAACCATCAAGTATGGAAGTGTTCTCGTTTTCGTATATATGCATAAACTGGTTTCTGATAAAACTTGGAAAGCAAAAATCAAGGAAAACTAAATTTAATCTGCACCTGAAAATTGTTTACGTACACTGAAAACGCATGAATGTGTAGCGAATGTTAATTACTGTGTGTTATGTACTGCGTTATATCCTGATGCTTTCCCAATACTTCCTAGCATTGTGTGGTGGCCCAACACGGATGTGCAATTGAACCATTTCAGAGTTCAGAGCTCGCTCTCTCTCTCTCTCTCTCTCTCTCTCTCTCTCTCTCTCTCTCTCTCTCTCTCTCTCTCTCTCTCTCTCTCTCTCTCTCTCTCTCTCTCTCATTCGGTTGTCCCCTCTCCCCTTGTTGTTGTTGCCGCTTTTGTTTTGCTCTTGGTTTCTTTGCTATTTTCTCGGTTGTTTCTGTGTTTTCTGTTTTGCTTTCTTTCTATTTGTTGTTGCTTTTTCTCTCTTTCTCTTTTCGGTGATTTTTATGGGGGCTTTTGTGTAGATATTATTCCCGTATACTGTGTGAGTGTATTGGTATGGGCTTTATTTTATTTTATTATCATATAAATAAATAAATATATATATATATCCCTAAGAGCAGGGACTGGATGTAAAAAAGCACAGGGGTGCTTATTCATCCTCGAAATAAAAGAATTTGTCATTGTCATTCTCTCTCTCCTCTCTCTCTCTCTCTCTCTCTCTCTCTCTCTCTCTCTTTCTCCTCTTTCTCTCTCTCTCTCTCTCTCTCTCTTCTCTCTCTCTCTCTCTCTCTCTCTCTCTCTCTCTCTCTCTCTCTTTCTCTCTCTCTCTCTCTCTCTCGTTCTCTCTCTCTCTCTCTTCTCTCTCTCTCTCTCTCTCTCTCTCTCTCTCTTTCTTTCTTTCTCTCTCTCTTCTTTCTTTCTTTCTTGCTTTCTCCCTGTGTTAGGACAGAGCAGTTTATTTCGGTTCATTTTTCAGTCTGCTCACAATCTTCACATAGCGCCCCTCTATGTACTGTAGCCAGCACCGACGTATTTTTGCTTTACTCTCCAACAAGGACACGATCACAACTTCCTTCTGCCCTCTTGTATTTTATACCACCTTTAGTCACTGCAGATTTCTCCCTGTTGTCATTATTCAGGCTCCTCCCCCCTCACGGTAGAGCCCGTCTACCCCAGTACAGTACTCCCCTCTCCTTCTACCCCCTTCCCTTCTTTTGCTCCCCCCTTCCCCCCCAACCTAATCCTTTGTGAATGTATTAATTTTTGTTTCCCTTTGAGAATGGCTTTTAAGAGTATGGAAGTATGTGCGGGACGTGTTTCTTGTTCATTTATGCGCGCTAAATTTATGTTGCACACGGGGAGCTCAGTTTGTCGTCTCGTCCGAAAGATTAGCGCCCAGACCACCGCTTGAGGTATCATGGAGGAAAGGGGGTGGGGATGGGTGGGAGTTCATCCTCTTGATACCTAAGACCTGTCCTTTTCTAGGATGGTGCATTGCCGCGAACCATCGATCGATCCACACTGTTGAGAACTGACAGTACAGGAGAAGACTTTGCCGACATAGGGTTACCCGCCAGAGAAGACTTGTACTCCTGTTGGGTCACCTCGGTGGATTTCAGTTGTGGCTGGTCTGATTTAACATGAATTACACGTCATGACTTGACTTGGCTTGACTTGTCCCTCACTCCTTGAGGAGTTGTTGGGTCCCACCACGCGGTGACGGCCTTGGGTTGACCCTTAAGGTTGGCCAGGGCGTTGATACAAGGAACCACGGTAGACTTGGTTTAAAACCCTGTTTTAATTTGTATATAGTTGCACAGTTTTAATCTGAGATTTAAAATAAAAATTGACACGGTGACATCCCCGGTATGGCTTGTGTGGTCGGTGGGGGGCTATAAACAAGAAGATTGGATTGGATTGGTTAGGAGTCGGTGGGGCACGACTGACTTTTATTTTTCAGGCAAATAGACCATAGTGGAGCCCATCCCTCTCCAGGTAGGAGGGTGCATGCTGGGTTTGTTGGCGTCGTCCCATACCACTGGCCACAGGCAGCCTGCTCTTCCACAGAAAAAACGGTGCCTGGGGTTTTGATGGGACCTGGGTGTATTGCCTGACCTGAAGGACTTTAATGGGAGTGGAGTCAATGGCAATGATCACTCCAGAGAAACATTCCCTTACATGGACAACTTAGAGGAATCTCGAACCATGCCCTCAGTGACTGTCAGATCTTGAGTGTGACGTTCTGATCCCAAGGCTGCTTGAGTATGCATCATCAGCATGCATTAGCATGTATTAGCATGCATTAGCATGTATTAGCATGCATTAGCATGCACACCATGAGTTAAGTTGGTTTTTTTCAGCCCACTGTCTGACAATGATGACTTGCTGTGTTGTGGACCCAGTGCTTGGGTAGCTAGGTTCATATACATCCATTTTTTCCTTTTCTGTTTTAACTTTATTCAACAGTCCCCATGAAGTTCATTTACTGAGATGGTTATTTCCCTATTTTCATTTGGAAAATTGGAGTTGTTAGGATAACAGATATTATTTTTTGCTGTGAGAGTTTGTGATTAGAAGATTACAAATTTTTATACAGCTTTTGACATAGCAAGCGTTTCGTACACCATTAGCAGCAACACAGGAACTGACCTCTGACACGGAAATGGACCGACCTGGTGAAAGTAGGTCAAGAAGAGGAAACTCTGGACAAGGCCTATAGCTATTGTGCATGCCTACAACCACTTGACTTCTCGGCTAACTCCTTGAGGAGTCGTTGGGGGACACTGCATTCCATTTTACTGGCAGTTTGCTGTGTGCAGTTTGAACCTGGTGGAGCCCAATTCCTCCCCTCCATCCTGATTGCAGGATGCATGCTGGGTATGTTCGCGCCACCAGGCTGTATTCGGCCTAGTCTTCAACGATGGGTTTTATATTCATGTGTGCGCAAAGCATACTGTAATCGTACACGAGACCTCGGTTTACAGTCTCGTTTGAAGGACTTTTGGGGGGATCTGAGTCTAGTCTTCCCAACAAGGCGATTAACTGAGGTTCCGTGGACAACACGCATTCAGTGCACTAAGAAGAACCCACGGCAACAGCACAGTTGTCCCTGGCAAAATTCCGTGGGAAAACACACATATTAATAAAGAAAACGTACATTTACAGACATGAATTTTTGTTCCAAAATGTTGTATAATGTGGATGGCGCTGTTCTTGTGGCGACGTGCTCTTCCCGAGGAAGGCCCGAATTTCTCTGCGTGAAATCGGCAGTGACTGAAAGTGGTATACAATACAATACAGTACATCATCATCATCAATGCCTTTGTGCCTTATTGGCACGTAGGGCAGCAACAAATGTTCTCCACTCCTGTCTGTCCTGGGCCTGCTTCCGAATGGTTCCCCAGGTATGTTGGAAGGTCTTCAGCTCTGTTTCGACAGTCCGACGCCAAGTGTTCTTGGGTCGTCCTCGTTTACGTTTTCCCTCTGGTGTCCAGTGGAGGGCTGTTCGGGCGATGTTTCCCTGTTCCCGACGGCAGATATGCCCATCCATCCCCATCGCCTATGCATGATAATGTTGTCCATGCTTTCTTGGTACAATACAGTACAGTACAACACAATACGAAACAATACAATGCAATACAATACAATGTGCCTTCAGAGCCTGAGCTTTATCACAGTTCTGGATTGAACCATTGTCACTGGGGGCAGTGGCTTTCCCACTCATGGAATTCCACTTGACAGCTTAGTCTTTGGTGATCGACCATCTGACTAGGAGGCTTGACTCGAACAGTCCTCATGTGCTGCAGCCCTAGGGGCTGGTTGGCCTTTGGAGAACATCTCCAATGCTGACTATTCCTATGCCCTATTGGCCGAGAGACTGGGGGTATGCTGTGGGCAAGGCACCTCCACTATAATCAAATTTCTGCCTAATTTCCGAAACAGCAGTTGCCTCCTCTGCTGTTTTGGAAGTCATCATCGAACGCTGGACGGAATACTGTGAGGGATTGTATAACTACCCACTACGCCCAGATACCAACATAGTTTCTGAAAAAAAACCCTGAACACCAAGATAAAGACCCACCAATACTAAGGTGTGAAGTAGACACAGCTATTAAACAATTGAAGAAGGGAAAGTACCCTGGAATCGATAACATCCCAGCTGAACTCATAAAAAATGGAGGGAATGAAACAGCAAGGCGATTCACAGAACTTTGTCAGAAGATTCACGACACCAAAGAATGGCCAGAAGAATGGCCACAGTCTCTTGTAATACCCCTACCAAAGAAAGAAACCTCAAGCAATGCCAGAACTATAGAACCATCAGTCTGATAAGCCATCCTAGCAAGATCATGCTGCGGGTAGTCCTCAACAGACTGAAAAACCAAGCGGAAAAACTCCTGGCAGAAGAACAAGCCGGCTTTAGACCAAAACGCAGCACAATGGAACAAATTTTCAACCTGAGAATTGTGATAGAGAAACATCTCCAACACCAAAAAGACTTGTATCACAATTTCATAGACTTCAAAAAGGCTTTTGACAGGGTATGGCATGACGGCCTCTGGCAAGTACTCAGGCACTTCAACATTGACAACTGCCTCATTGAAGTCATCAAGGCACTGTACGAGAACGCAAGAAGTGCAGTTTTCATGAACAATTTCATAGACTTCAAAAAGGCCTTTGACAGGGTATGGCATGACGGCCTCTGGCAAGTACTCAGGCACTTCAACATTGACAACTGCCTCATTGAAGTCATCAAGGCACTGTACGAGAACGCAAGAAGTGCAGTTTTCATGAACAATCACACGGGCGAGTTCTTCAAGACCAAGGTTGGGGTCCGTCAGGGCTGCCTTCTCTCACCTGTACTTTTCAACCTCTTCCTCGAAAACATCATGACAGAGACACTGCAAAACCACCACACTTCCATCTCCATTGGTGGAAGACCCCTTTGCAACCTCAGATTTGCAGATGGCATTGACCTCATGGGCGGCAGCAAACAAGAACTGCAAAACCTCACAGATAGTCTATCAGATTGAGCGAGCGCATACGGCATGGAGGTCAGTACAGAGAAATCAAAGATCATGGTCAACAGCGCTAGTAATGACAGCACGGAAATAAAGATGAATGGAGAAATACTGGAAGAGGTGAGCCATTTCAAATACTTAGGCTCCATCCTAACAAAAGATGGCACATCAAACAATGAAGTGAAAGCTCGCATTGCAACAGCAACATCTGCTCTAGCCAGACTCGAGAGGATCATCAGAAGCAACAACATCAGCTTCTGCACCAAATATCACCTGTACAAATCCCTCGTGATATCTATCCTCATATATGGCTGTGAATCATGGACCCTGTCTGCAGAGCTAGAGAGGAGAATCCAAGCATTCGAGAACAAGTGCCACAGAAGACTCCTCAAAATATCATACAAAGAACACAAGACCAACAACTATGTGAAAGAAGAAATCAAAAAGCGTGTGGGCCCCCAAGAACCTCTGCTCTTCACCATAAAGAGGAGAAAACTGATGTGGTTTGGTCACACCACAAGACACAACACCTTAGCAAAAACCATATTGCAGGGAACGGTTGAAGGCAAGAGAAGAAGAGGCCACCAAAAGAAATCATGGGTTGACAACATCAAAGACTGGACCGCCCAACCCCTGCAACACCTTCTACTAGCCACACAGGATCGTGAAGCATGGAAAAAGATCTCTGTTGCGTCTTCTCTCATGTCCCCCCTACGCCCTTTAGGACATGGGACTGAGTGACACGACGGACAAATATAATTCACAATACAATACAATGCAAATAGTGTTATTTAAATCCAGGGGAAGAGAATTTCTTGGAACAGACGCCTTAATGGAGACTCGAACACACGCCCACAGTGTCAGCCAGATCACAGCTAGGCCTACAACGCTCTAACAGTAGGCTACCCCCCACACCACCCAACCCCACCCCCGAATTGTGCATAATTCGATTCATGTAATGTACTTCCAAATTTATTTATTAATCCATCGATTTGTTGGGATGTTCTGCTGAATTGAGTAATTCCTAAGAAGAATCAGGCATTTTATGTCGGATATGAATTAACGTGTCAGAGATAATTTCATTATGAATACGATTATTTCCTATTTTGGGTTTCGGGTATCAATTGGTCCTATCTCATACTATTATGTGTGGTTGATGTGGTTTCTCCCACAACCGTCCTTATGGTTGTGCTGGGCGTTGATACGTGGACACACAGTAGAGATGGTTTGAATCCTGTTTTGATCTATAGATATTAATTGTGTAAATTTAACCTGAGATGTGAAATTTAACGAGGGGATCTCGTGGTCAGCGGGGCTATAAACAGTGAAAATTAATAATGATTGCATTGGCTTCAGAGATGTGGTGGGACCATGGAAGGGACGCAACACCCTACCATTACCTAGTTTCACATTAGTTGTCGTCCTGAAAGCCAAAAATGACTGTACCTTTCCAGTACATTTATTGGAGTTACGCTTTCCTGGTGGTTTTTTGTGTGTGTTCTTGCTTTGCTTCAGACTTCATTGTCTTGTGGACGGACCTACACAAGCATGCACGCATACTCGCGCGCATATATCATGAGGACATTGCGCGTCAATGTGTGTGTGTGTGCGCGCGCGAGAGCGAGCGTATGAGAGAGAGAGAGAGGAGAGAGGAGAGAGAGGAGAGAGAGAGGAGAGAGAGAGAGATGAGAGGAGAGAGAGAGAGAGAGGATTTTAATGCTTTATCGTATGAAGATCAAGAAATCAAAATATGCATAACAAAACTGACACATATGTGTGAGTGTGTGTGTGTGTGTGTGTGTGAGTGTGTGTGTGTGTGTGTGTGTGTGTGGTGTGTGTGTGTGTGTGTGTGTGTGTGTGTGTGTGTGTGTGTTGTGTGTGTGCGCGCGCGTGAGAGAGAGAGGGAGGAGGGGAGTGGGGGGGGGGTCCTGTGGGGATAGGAAAAAGCATTTTGTAAAGTGTCGAGAGCCTTTTGTGTAGTTGCTAAATAAATGGATAATTTAGTTTACTAGTAGTAGCAGGCAGTAGTAGTAGCAGTAGCCGCAGTAGTTGTAGTAGTAGTAGAAGCAGAAGCTGTTGTAGTAGTTGTAGCACTAGTAGTAGCAGCAGCAGCGGCAGTAGCAGCAGCAGCAGCAATAGTTGGAGTAAAAGTTTCAGTAGTAGTAGTAGAAGCAGCAGCAGTAGTTGTTGTTGCTGCTGTTGTAATATTATCAGCAAAAGATGTTTTCATTCTTACTATCCCATATCCAACAGTAGTCTGATAGGAGTGAAAGTGTTACATTTGGTCACTAAGAACAAGGTTGTTTTAAGGAATCTGGTTTTGGTTTTATCTCATTTTATGTGTGGTTGATGTGGTTTCTCCCACAACGCGGTGCCCGTCCTGGGTTGACCCTTATGGTTGGCCAGGGCGTTGCTACAAGGAACGACAGTAGAGTTGGTTTTATACCATGTTTTAATCTGTATATAGCTGTACAGTTTTATTCTGAGATTTTAAATTTGACGAGGTGACAGCCCTGATATGGCCACTGTGGTCGGCGGGGTTATAAACAACAGGATTAGATTGGATGGGATCCAAAAGTAGAGAAGCATGAAAAGCCACTCTTTGTGGCTGGTGGCAACTGTCTATTTCCATTGTCATTTCTATATAATATTTCTTATTTTTAAGATAGAAACATTCACACACACATACACACTTGTTTACACACACACACACACACACACAACACAGGGGATGACGTCACAACATGGCGACAGTAAGCAGCTGCTGAAATTTCGCTGTGTGCTAACACGAGTTTGATGCACAAACATGACCAAAACGCGACGTCTACGATCAGCATCGGGCTGCTTTGAGACCCATCCAAAAGAAAAAATCAGGGAGCCTACTGATCAAGACAGCAAAGTTGTCCCTACAGCCAAAACCAACGACGGCAAAACAAAAATCGTTCTGTCAGGATCCGTAACCAATGACGACAAAACTAACGTTCCTGACTACCAACCTGACAGCTCCATGGCAGAACTCAAGCAGGTGATTATGTCCCTCTCTGAGAAAATCACCTGCTTAGAGAAGACTGTGTCTGACCAGGGGCGCCTTCTCAAAACCTGCTGTGCTGACCACAACCCTAGAGGGCCTGGAGGAACGCCCAGCATGGTGAGCCGAGGAACACAGACGGACTCACCAGCTTCCCAACCCTCCTCCCACTCACCAGCTTCCCACCCCTCCTCTCCTGTCAGCACTTACGCTGAAGTGGTGAGAGGACTGCCATCAACACCCAGCACACATGGGCCTCAAAAAAGGTCAGTAAAGAAAGGGACAGAGAAGAAATCTATCCAGAAGCCTGACCAGTTACGTCAAAAGACCAGCATGATGAAAAAGAATTGGCATGACGTAAAATCAAGTTCCAAGATGGAGGAGGATTTTCCGACTGTATTTCTAGCTCAGGACTCTATCCTACAAGGAGTCAATAGCAGTCGGCTAGGCCTGTCCTATGGATTCAATGTTAAAAAATTTAAAACACCTGACATTGGCCACATCTCCCAGTTAGTCGAAACAAAGTCTGATGCCAAGGCACCACAGTGTATTGTTATCCACTGTGGTATCAATGATCTGAAAAAGACGGATCCACAGGAAGCCAGTCAGAAAATGATACAAAATGTAAAAAATGTGATGACCTCATTCCCTGACACCAAAATTGTCATCAGCAAGATTGCACCTGTCAGGGATGCTAATCTTCAGATGAAAGCAGATGTTTTCAATGCTGTGACTTGTTCTGACATGTTTGGTATGAAAAATGTCTCCTTCATTTCACATGTCAACATAAAGTCTCACTTCAATCACTTCAAAGACTCTATACATCCAAATACCCAAGGGTCCAGCATTCTTGCCAAAAACATCGGCAGGCATGTGCATGCTTTAGTCTGGGAAAAGCCCAAGAGAAAAACAAGACGTCGATTTTACAAAAAAAAAGTGTACCAGTCACCTAGATCTACCCTCGTCTCTGAAGATTACCAGCTACAGCCAGCCTACAACCAGTGGCCGTTTCTTTACCAAGAGTACCAGTTCCCATGGTGGAGACGACAGAGACAGGACAATTACTTTGATGTGCTGAGAGACTGTGACTGGTAGTTTGTACATCAACTTGTAGTGCACTAGCCTAGCTGTGGTGTTGTTTAGTTTTTGCTCATATCCACAGTAGATCTAGCTGTTTTACTTGACTCAGTGTGCAGTGTTTATCTTTCGCATAAAGAGCCAACATTTTGGGTCACATAATTGTTAATTTTAATTTGTTTAATATTTTGCATTTTTGAAGTTTAGAGTTGATTGTTGTCTTTTTTTATATTTAAAAAAAAAAAAATTTAAAACAAATTGATTCCGTATTTAAAATGCCTACCCGATCTAGATCTAAAAAGTCCAACGTATTGAAACTAATGCAGTGGAACGCTAGATCTATTTCCACTAATCTACATTATCTAATCCAACATCTTTCCAACAATAAATACCAAGTCCTTGTGTTACAATCCCTGAATGTAACCAGGAACAAACTACCTAAGCTGCCTGGTTACTATTATCCACCTGTCCATCAACAGGTGGATGCTGCTACCAAAATCAGTGCAGCTATATACATCGAAGAAGGGGTGGATTACTGCACATGCCCCTCACCAGTGCCTAACCAGGTCCTAGATATACACTCATGTGCAGCACGTGTAAAATTTGGGGAAAATTTAATAATAAATACTGTATCTGTATACCTACCTAGGGGACCTAATGATATGAATACTGAATGGATACACAACCTTAAAGATAATGAAAAGTGGTTTATAGCAGGAGATTTTAATGCACATGCTCCTTTTTGGGATAAAGACTGTGAAAAAGTATCCCATAATCGCTTTGTAGAAAACATAGTTGATTCCTGCCTGTACTTACTAAATGATGGCAGAGTTACTAGAATTCCCGACATTGCTAGTCACAGAGCATCAGCCTTAGATCTATCGCTTATATCTCCTGCATTAGCTCCAGAATGTGAGTGGTCAACGCACAATGACACCCTTGGCAGCGATCACCTGCCTGTCATTACAACGCTTAGTGGACTAACAGCTTCCTGTGACACCCAGGAAGACAAAATTCCAAAATTTAATTACAAAAAAGCAGACTGGAAAAAGTTTGAAAGCATCCTTGAAACTTACAATACAGACAACTTTGACACTGAAAACATAGACCATTTATATTCCAGTTTTACTGAGACAATTATTCATGCTGCCACTTTGTCTATCCCCAAAATAAATACCCTAAAAACAAATAAACATCTGGGAAATATATGGTGGACACCAGCATGTGAGGAAGCAGTAAAAAACAAACGCTTAATGTATAAAATTTATTTAAAAGATAAAACATCAGAAAATAATGTAAAACAAAAACAAGCAAAAAATTACTGTAACCTTGTTGTAGCCCAGGCCAAGAGAGAATTTTGGACTTCTTTTTGTACCACTGAAATTTCAAATCATAAAGATCTTAAAAAGGTTTGGGATAAATATCATGAAATGAAAAAAGGTGTTAGTTTACCAACTTGTCCAGTGCAATTGGAGAATAAAGAATTTCCATCAAACATAGAAAAAGCAGAGGCATTTGCAGACATGTTTTCTGAATCAATGCGTCTTGAAGGCTTGTCACTTAAACGCAGGAACTACAGAACAGAAGAAGAAAGTAAAGGTGAACGTACTGATCCAGTCTCTGACAACGGTTCGTGCATTAATGCTCCAATATCACTGGACGAAGTAAGAGATGCGTTACTATCTCTTTCTAACAAGAAAACGTCTGTCGGGTCAGATGCAGTTTCAAATGACATGTTGAAACATTTACCAACAAATTTCATTTATCTACTCCACAAACTATTCAATAAATGTTGGATTGAGGGAGGTATGCCAGTAAAGTGGAAGGAGTCCATTGTCATTCCAGTTCATAAACAGGGAAAGCCTAAATCTGACAAAACCAGCTACAGACCAATTGCTTTGACCTCTCACACTGGCAAGCTAATGGAAAGAATTATTCTAAAAAGGCTGATGTATTTTTGCCATAAAAATAAAATAATCCCTGTCAATCAAGCAGGTTTTCAAAAAAATAGATCTGCAATAGATAATTTGGTTAAACTATCAACACGAATAAAAATGCAGTTTGCAAGAAGAAAGAATGTTCTTGCAACATTCTTTGATATTAGAAAGGCATATGACCAAGTTTGGCATGCTAAGTTATTAGGTAAACTTAAGAAGGTGGGTGTTTCTGGGCACTTGTATTTTTATATCAAAAGTTTTTTAACAGACAGGAAAATTCAAGTAAGAATAGCTAAATCATATTCAAGTGTTAGATCACTTCATATGGGACTACCCCAAGGTTCTGTGATAGCTCCTATCCTATTTAATATCCTGCTGCATGATCTCCCAATGAATTTATCAAAGGATATCATCTTAGTACAATATGCGGATGATATATGCATGTGGATGAACGTTACTATGAAACGTAATACACCAAAAAGAGCGTTAAATTACATAAAAAGGGTATATCAAAGCCAGCTTGATAACATCGACAAATATATGCTTGAAAATGGATTTACTTTGTCTACAGAAAAAACTCATAGTTGTGCTTTTTAATAATGGCAGTAATCCGGAGGAGCTACCAAGATTTAAGATTGGGACTGAAATAATTGAATACAAAAATACAATAAAGTTCTTAGGTGTTATTCTAACTTCAAAGCTAACTTGGAATACACATATTGAGCACTTATTAACAAAGGCAAGAAAGTGCATAAACTTACTGAAGATAATTAGTAAACAGTTTTGGGGACAAGACATATTCAATCTAAAATGTTTAGCTACATCTCTTGTTCGTTCGAAATTATCATACGGACAAGAAATCTTTTTCAGCGCTCCAAAATCTTTACTTAAAAAGCTACAAAGTGTAGACTGCAAAGCTTTCAGGCTTGCACTTGGAGTTCCGTATCATGCATCAGCTCTGGGAACGTACAATGAAGTTGGTACATTGCCTTTGGATGATTACCGTCAACTGGCATGTGCTAAATATGTTCTTAGAAACAGAACGACTGAAAATTTCATTTCTGAGGAAGTAGAAGTAAAATCCGAACTACAGTTTCCTAAAAGAGCAAAAGATATATCTTCCTTAATGCCCATTAACACATATGTGTCTGATCTAGTGGAAAATTCTAATGTCAATCAACACAGAATGGACAAACGAGAGGCAATATTACCTTGCCCATCGTGGGAGATGAAGAGAGCACACTTCGACATAGAGGTAACTAATGTAAAAAAGAATGAGAATCTGAACGTTATGGTTTCTGATGTTCGATCCCACATCCATCAAAAGTATTTTCATCATTTACAAATTTATACAGATGGATCACGTCTGGATAATCAAGAAACAGGTTCAGCTTTTGTTATACCATCTTTAAAAATAGAAAAATCATTCTATGTTGGTAAACATCATTCGATTTTTTACGGCAGAATTAGTAGCAGTCTTAATGGCTCTAAATTATGTTCTTGATTTGCCATTGTGTATATTTCAAATCCTTATTTGTGTTGATTCTAAGTCGGTTTTGTATGCTTTAAAATCCTTGTGGTACAAGACAACTTCAAACATTGCATTAGAGATTAATCATGTCATACACCTTTTAACCTTAAAAGGCACAAATGTCACTTTCTGTTGGGTGCCTTCACACAGTGGATTCTTTCCAAATGAGTGGGCTGATAGAGCTGCTAAAAGAGGTGCAAAGCATGAACGGAAATCAGCAACATGCACGTGCCTTTATCATTACAAGAGGGCTACCACTTATTAGAACAAACATCATGGAAAAAGGTCACAGAAACGTATCACCTAAAGAGAGATTTCTAAACAGATCTGTCATCAAAACTGATAAAGCAAGAGTCGTGAGTCATTCTAAGGCTTGCTCAAATATATCCACAGCACGAAGAGTGAATAGTTTGTTTTATAGAATAAAACTTAATGCATTTGTAACCAAATTCAGTAGACACAGTAAATGTCTGTGTGGTGAGAATATTTCTAATACTCATATAATATTTGAATGTAAGAATACAAAAGCTTTTTTACCCCAATTTTCTGAAAACTCCCTTAGAAGCATATTCAATAACTTGAATTTGGCATTTGATATTGCAAAAGGTCTCTGGCAGAGTCCTATAGGACATTTGTTATAGTTTCATTAACGTTAATCACTTTTTATGTTTTTGTTTCGGTTTTTAATTTTTTAAATTTTATATTGTATCTTTTGCTTTGTGCGGTTTCTTTTCATGATTAGACTACTTTTCCCCCTTCGCTTTTTTCAGTAGGGCCTCCACCACCACCTCAATACTCATACACCCCTTGTATATATGTGTTTGTTTTTTTTTCTCGTCTAATATCACTGAGAGTGAACAGACGTAAAATCGAAGACAACAACAACACACACACACACACACACACTCACACTATCACACATTATCACACGCTCTCTCATTCTTTAAACTTCTTTTTTTTAGAATCAGTAAGCGTTCCTGTACTTGTGCTTTTAGAGGAACAAATAGAAATTACAAACACAGTGTGTCCAGATTTGTTTTCCATGCAGTAAACAGGAGGAAAATGCAATTGCTTAATTAATCAAGTCCTGTGAAGACGAGGGTAATGGTCTTTTCTTTGTTTATACTGCTGCATCTGCTCATTAATTTTGAAAGGTGTTTGTTGGTGTGAGGTTTTTTGGTGCATTCTACCAAAGTTCAATATTCTTGAGTCTTGAATAACGTGTGTTTATATTTGGATAGGCAAAATTGAAATAACGACAAGCTTATTTGGATGGCTGAAACTGGAATAATGATGAAGACTTCAGTGGTTCTGGCGTAAGCAAGACCCGAGGATGGGCTGAGGACAATGGTATCACATGTTTCACCACAAAGTTGCCGCGCATCCGCTTTTATAACAGATTCCGAGAACTCTTTCCTGATCCCGTCTGGGAAAACCCACTATTCTTGCAGTGATGGAAGCCAGGTTTTGGGGTATACCAGAGGGAAAAAAATCGGAGATTGACTACTTTACAGGAGGTGACAGCCCCGACATATGGCTGCTATACCCGCCGACCATGGCGGGTATAGCCTATAGTAGACAGCAAGATTGGATTGGTCTTGGATCATGACTAGGAAGACTGAAGCTTATATGGATAGCATTTCATGGGTCGTGTAACATTTCATCCTACTTAACATGTCCATGTAGTTTGGCCAGAGGCCAGAGAATTGTTCATCCTTGTTATTACTTTGTGTTCATTTTGAAACTGAGTTTACGTCAGAGCTTAAAGTCATATCCGTTCATAGAGAGCTCATTTTTGGTTTTTTGGTTTTCATTAGGTTAAATGCATCATGTGATTTTTCTTGTATTTATTTGTATTTGCAAAAGAAAGTCGTGTATAACCCCCCTTGTCAATAGGCCACTTTGGGCAATGACAATAAATTGGTCAAAGCGTCTCTCTCTCTCTCTCTCTCTCTCTCTCTCTCTCTCTCTCTCTCTCTCTCTCTCTCTCTCTCTCTCTCTCTCTCTGTGTCTCTCTCTCTCTTGTCTCTCTCTCTCTCTGTTCTCTCTCTCTCTCTTCTCTCTCTCTCTCTCTCTCTCTCTCTCTCTCTCTCTCTCTCTCTCTCTCTCTCTCTCTCTCTCTCTCTCTCAAAAGAGACAAAACATGACAACTAGACTTCCACCAATATTCGTGAATAATGAATCTATTGAGAAAGTTGAAAACCATAAACTTCTAGGTATTGTGATTGACAACAATTTTTCATGGATGGCACACATAAATAAATTGTACAAAACAGTCTCCAAACGCGTATACCAACTATGCAAAATCAAACACTTTATCAACGCGCATGCCAGAAAACTATTTCTACATACTTACATTTTATCTTCAATCAACTGTTGCTCTACCCTTTTTGACACAGCCAGTGCCAATCTTCTAAAACCTCTCAATAGCACTTACAAACGAGCACTCAAAGCAGTTCTCTTAAAATATTCTACTTTAACCGTAGCAGACTACGCAAAACTTGAGATTTTTCCGTTAAAAGATATGTTTACCCTGAATAAAGGAATATTCATGCATAAAGTTATGACGGGTCAAGCTCCACTAACGCTCCAATCTAAATTCCAATTGACTTCCCGATATCCTACCGAAATTCAATTACCAATACCTAGAACTGCCCTCTATAAATCAAGCCTCACATACTCAGGTAGCCTACTCTGGAACATGCTACCAACATAGGTGAAAACATCCCAAAAGTAAAGAAGCTTTCAAGGAAGCTATGTATAACCACCTCAAAAGTACTAACTGATATGCTAACACAACAGTTCTCTTGCCACATGTACGCCAGTAAATTTTTGTTCAAGGAATAGTCACAGCATGCCACCTTGATCATATAATCAATGAATTAACCATTGTGTTATGGCTTTGAAATGTATACTATTGGTTAATAACCAAAAAAAAATATTGGTAAGAATTATTTAGTAACTATGTTAAGTTGTGTAATTTTGTGTTTAATATATACTAATTTAATGCTATCGTTTTTCTTTGTCATAAATAAAGAGCCTACTAGGTTAGACTGTTTTGATATAAGTTTTTCTTTTGTCATAAATAAAGAACCTACTACGTTAGACTGTTTTGATATAATTTTTGATAGACTTATATAATTATGTCCCTTGTATGTTATATTTTGTTTTATTGATATCATTTTTATTATATACTATAGTAGTAATATTTTATGATGAGATTGCTTGTGAAGATGTTGTCAAAGATACCATATTATCCAGATAATCATATAATTAAAAAATGTACTCTCTGGTTCTGCCTATCTGTCTGTCGCTCTCCCCCTCCCTCTCCCCCCTCTCTCTCTCCCTTCCCTCTATTCTTCTTAAGTAATTCTGTTGTTATGAAATTAGGAAATTTCATTGACTGTTATTGTTCTAAATCATGCAATTTTTATTTTCTATATACAAGTATGCATTTTACTCAATTGGAATTGTTAAATTGTTTTGTCTTAATTGTTAGACATATTTTTGAATGCGGATGTTCTTTGCAGGCTACATCTTAGCTTGTTTATCATTGATAGCTGTATCTGAAGGTGAGAGAGGTTTGTGTGGGTGTTTTGTTACATGCCATTTATGTAGATGATCACACAACCTGGAAATGTACTCTCTCTCTCTCTCTCTCTCTCTCTCTCTCTCTCTCTCTCTCTCTCTCTCTGTGCGACGAGAACTGTACAGGGGTGCTGGTAGCAAGCTGCTGCAAATTTGTGCATTTAAGCTTCAAAATGTCAGTTACTGGCCTTCCAGCAACTGTGACAACAACCTTGAACACCCTGCTGATCGACAACATATCGAGTTGGAATGCGGCAGCATTGTGTTGGTCTTGCAAATGAAGCCAGTGGTGAGTTCAGTACTATCGCAAAAAGCCGCCTTGCCAAATCCGTCGCGACCTCCAAAGATCCAGACAACACCAAGAAAGACAGGCAAGTCGTCAGTGTGAAGAGGACAGTGTCTTAGAAACGCTGGTCTTGTGTGACAGTGACTCCTTGCATGGAGACAGAGTGGAGCAAGAAGAAAAACAAACCAGCGTGTACACAGAGCTGTGTGTCCACAGTGCAGTGAATGTCTTAGCCACACCAGATTCACTTGATTTGCTGTGTGAACCAGCAACAGACAGCAAGATCAGTGTGTCTCCTGAGTTGTCTGATGTGCAGGAAGAGCAGACAGTTGGCTGCACAGTGGATGGCTTTGACACTGGTATTGTGAAACAGTATGTGTCTACTCTGACAGACAAACGTGTGCAGCGTGGATTACGGGATAGCAAGAGAAACACACGGTTTCAAAGGTACATGGTTCAGGTGATCAAAACATTGTGATGTGTGAGTCAGATAACATGACCCTGGAGTACTCTTGTAATGGAGATACTGGCGAGAGATCTAAGTGGGCATTCTGGTACATCAAGCAAGAAGACAGAAACATGTTACCAGAAGAACGTGTCAGGCTTGCCAGACTTCCTAAAGGGAAGCAGCGTCCTAACACACAACACGAAGAGACAGTGGCAGGTGCTGAACGGGAGTTACATCTTCTTCGGGACCTGATCCGGTTTTACATGGGATGACTTCGCTGGCTGCACACTGGAAAAGGAAAGGCTGTTTTGAAAACTGAGACATGAACAATAATGTATCAAATCTTTATGTACATACTATTACTGCCATGGTTTCCATGTCTCTGTAATCACGTCGCGTTCGATATCATAACGGCACTGCAGCGCTATAAGGCTTGATTGCTAAATAGCAATAAACTTTGTTCTCTCTCTCTCTCTCTCTCTCTCCTCTCTCTCTCTCTCTCTCTTCCTCCTCTCTCTCTCTCTCTCTCTCTCTCTCTCTCTCTCTTAATCATACCGCATGCCCTGCATGTCTAGACAGGAAAGAAGATGAAGGACACTTTGTATTTAGATGTCCTCTATACCAGGGGACGGGATAGCTCAGTGGTCGGAGCACTCGCTTTCCCCCAGCCAAGTTAAGCAGCGTCGAGCGTGGTTACCAGTTGGATGGGTGACCGTTTGCGCGCCTTGGCTTCAGTACAGTTCCCCCAGTTCACCCAGCTGTAAATGGGTA